>JAQQAC010008864.1:2460484-2659222 GCA_029783875.1 Phataginus tricuspis
GGGATAGTTGTATTTGCTGTGTTTTTGTGAATAAATATAATGTTGGGAGGAATTTTTCTGCCGCCATATTCCCGGAAGTCTCAGCTTTGTCTTTTCTTAAACATCTTTTATTTGTTATTGTTGAAAACAATAAACATTTGGCCTAAAATGTCTAATGCTAGAATGCTAATATTAGCCATCACATTAATAAGAACCAGATGTAGTTTTAAATTATGATTTTCAATTAACCTTACTTATTATAGAACACTTGAACTGCGTTATGGATATTTGAATAGATAGAAGATTCAGTTTTTAGATTCTTAGTCTTATAGAATTAATAAGTGTACAATAACAGAAGTAAAAATTGGGTGAACTATTCATTTTCTTACTTATTTACTATGAGACAAAACCATCAAAATCTTGAAAAGTCAAGTACTCATTAAGTCTTCCAGATCCTGGGTATCTACAGCTGTATTGCATTATCATCCTCTAATCATTTAGAGGTATATACCTAATATTATATATACTTTTTAATTTACTTAAAATTTAAATTATACTGATTTAATAAATGATATGCCTAGAAATACATATGAAAATTCTATTCTGTGCAATGAGAAACCGTAGCTTTATCATAATATAAAGCCATGGTTGTATACTCCATATAAAGCAAACTTAGAATCCACTACAAGAACCAAATGTATAGTTTTAAGATGCATTATAACACTTAAACTAGAAACTGTCTTAGAAAATTAATTGATACTGCTTTAATTATTTAATATTTTTTTCATATAATTCCCTAGGCATAGTGATTTTTTATGCTGTTCTTTATGTTTTGAATATATTGCCTCTCTGACCTATTAAATCTACTGAAATTATTTCCCAGTGCGTTACATAATTTTCCCTTATGAGGGTTCGAAGAGTTCTCACATGACTCTATACCATTTCCTAAGGACTCTGAGGAACTCAGGGCCCAGATGTCACTTATGCTGTTTTCTAGACTCAGCACTTTATGATTTGCTCTTTCTACAATTCACAGAATCATAATACAGTTGCATTTCATTTGTGCTATATATGTACTGATAAACGAGTAAGTAATTTCATGACTTCCTAGGTAATTTCATTTATTTTTCAAAGAAAAAAACTCTCAAAAGTCCATTAATGTTTTTTTTTGAAAAGTCACTTTTGGTATGGTGAAGAGGTTATCAAATAAGTAAGATCATTCTGGGAACTTAGGCACACTCATAATCAGATTGTTTTGTGGAATTCGAAGGCATGGTCAACTTTCTTTTATTCATAGGAAGCATTATTTTTATTTTAATAACAGCAATTGAAAAGCTCAGATCTAGGGATGTACTAGAAAAAAAACCGGTTTGAGATTTAAAGAATGAATTCCTATCCCAATTCTACTACTAACTGGCTGCCAGGACTTATACACATGATATAATCTGCACAGATTATTCACCCTCTTTGGAAGGTTTATACCTGTAAAATATAAGCAGTCAGACTTGAATTTATGGGATCACTTTCAGCTAAAACAGGCTATGATTCTATAGTATTGGTAGTTAGGGATATACATTATTATCAACATGAAAATAATTCTTAAAGTAGGATCACAAAATGAATATATTAAAAATAGCTACAAGTTATTTTTTTAAAATATGTACTCAGATTTAGAGTTCAGTTCTCATTTTTCTGAGAATCAAGTAAGAGTCTTATCTAAAACATCCATTACCAGATACTTTCAAAATACAGTTATTCTAAAAGTTAATATATTCTTACCAGATGTTTGGATCTTTTCAAACTAATTTGTCATTGCTTAAAATCACTGACAAGTATTATGGTTATAGTGGACTGTAATTTAAAATTATTGCATGAATTATAAACTGTCAAGACAAAAGAAAGAAATTAAAATTTAATATTTTTATTCTTCATTGTTTAACCCCTTTGGAAATTCCATAGTATTACTGGGGGAGCACCTATTAATTAGACCATCTGTAATAAAACCAAGCAAAGAACTCTAAAGCTAAAAGTTAGTAAACACATGCCATTGACTGAATTAATTTGAGTAAATTCTAAGGTAAATATCTCAAATATGAATGTCAATTTATGGAAACTTATCATTAAAGAAGAAAATTTTGGCAAGTGTCATTTAATGATGACTCCATCCTCCATGTCCAATCCACATATCCTGATTTTAATACAACCAGACTGAGAATAGAAAAACAACTGCCAGAGAGCTGGCGTAAACAGTAACAGATCCGATCTTGTCATACCCTTCCCTCCCTCCTTCTTTTACCTTTAATCTGTTTTCTTTCATACCTGATTGCAGTCTATGATACCACATAATTCACTTACTTGCTAATATTTATTGTCTGTTATAGAATTCTGTGTCCCAACGGAATGCTATGTTTTGTTCACTGACACATCTCAAGTCCCCAAACAGCCTGGCACTTAGTAGTTATTAACCCAATACTTGTTGAATGAATGAAAAAATGAAGTTTGCTCTGGATTATAATGTATTCAGGTATGAGTCTTGTTCTCAGCTGAAATCACATTAGGTTAAAAACAAACACATATCAAGCCACGAAAGCTCATACTGGGCTGGATTGGATATTTACTTCCTCTGTTGTGAAAATCAGTCATTAAATTTGGAAGCATTGTCCAGGCAGAATGAAAATGTAGTTGGTCGTGTACCTTACTCATGAAGGAGGGGGAATTCATGGAAGTGAGAAATGAATTACCTGAGCACAAGCATGAAGGCAGAACAGTTTGTGGTTGTACAATACTGGTTCTGACACCCATTTCATTTATTTGATTTTAGACAACTTGAAACTGACATCTAGAATTTTCTTATTCAGAGGATAACACCAATATTTTAGTAACCTGCATTATAGTAATGTGTGGTTTACATAGCTTACCTTGCATTATTACAGATTTGATTATTCTAATATCAGCAGACAAAAGATGACATTTGAGCAATTTTTACTTTCTCAAAGTAAGTAAGGAAATTTGGCCCACATGGTTGAGGCCTAGTAAGAAATTCAACTGGATAAAATTTATTTAAATTAGAAAAACTACACTATCTAGGAAAAAATGCTACTATAAAATATAATAGCTTCATTTAAATTTTCTTTGCTGAAGTAATATATCATAAAGGCCAATGCATTAAATTTTTATTTTTGAATATTATTCTCCTTTTATTTTAATAGGAGTGTCACCTGCTGACATAGATGACATTTCTTACAGTCTCAAGTCAGAAAAAATATGCTTTTTTCACTCATAATTTTTCATGCTCTACAAAGTTTGCCATCATAAACCACTTTGCATTTATTACAAATAGGTATTACATCAGAAAAGCAATTCAGCTGTAGTCCATTCCAGTTGTGAAGCTAAGCAGCTTTGCACTGTTACTAAGTCAAGTTAATGAGACTGTCTTGAAGGATGTGCTACTCTGGAGCTGAAGTCACTTAGTAGATTCTCACTGAATTTAGAAGTCTGCAAAATGAAGGCAGGAAATCTGCTGCGAGTAGGATAGGCAAACTATTATAATCTGCATTCCTAAACTGCATAAGAATTTTTGCTCAGCTGAAACCTCTCGACTGCAAAGCTCTGAAATTCTATCCTGCTGCTAAGAACACATGTTGGGGTGGACAGCGTGGATCTGAATGTACTTTTCTTCAAATCCAGTCAGGTTAATGTGTATGTACATTTACATTCTTAGTGGAAGCTGTCTTACTTTTCATAAGAGAAGCAACCTGTAACCCCTTTTTGCTGATAATGAAAAAATGTCATTAGTCAAATACTTAATTTTTAGTTAACAGGTAGTTTTAATTGTCTTTGATATAGAAATAATTTCTCTTGAAAATAAATTTCAAGATAAATGTTTTGTTTTATAATGCACAAGGTGACTGTTTAGACTTAGTCCAGAACCTAAAATATGGATATTGATATTTCTTGGGATGTTTTCAGAAGCTGAGTTTACTTGCCACCCCTACGGGAGCCCTTGAAGCTCTTCCTGACCCATGACTGTCTGCCTTCATGATGTCTCCACCTATTAGCGTTCACTACAAAGTTCCTCTTTTGTCTTAGTTCTTTTGGCCTTAAGTTTCACTTTTTCTGATACTAATATTCTAACTCCTAATTTATAGTACACCTTTGTTTACTCTTTTGTTTTTAAATTTTTGAATAGCTTTGTTTTGGTTGTATCCTTGCCTACAGCGTAGAATCTGGTTCTGCATTAGGACCCAACCTGGAAATATTTTCTTTTAAGGAAATACATTTCTTTACATTTATTGATATGAATGCTATGACAGAGATATTCTGACATAATATTTTGTCCTCTGTTTAAGGTTTTGAAAAGTCTTTCATTATATGGTCTGTTTGTTTGCTTAATATTTGTATGTAGCTTTTTAAGAATGTTAAATAGGGTGCACATTTTCTTCTAATTTATAACTCGGTAAATTCATATAATAACCTATATGTGAAGTTGGTAACTTCATGATCTTCTCTATCTTTAGAATATTTATTATTTCACCATTATTCATGACAGAAAAAGGAGCACTTTTGTCCACCTTTGTCCCCCTATCCTTTTTGCCACATAATGTTGGGCAATATCATGACCTTTCTTAGGGTCTTTTTTTTCTACTCTGGAATATGCTTCTACTTCTGTGACTTGATTTATCATGTTTAAGTGATACCCACTGATTTCTAGATATTGAGAATAAAGCAACCAGCTAACGTAGCATATGCACCAACTTCCTCCTGTTGTGTGCTCCTAATTTTGTTAGTTGCTTTAGTTCTACTGGGTATTATACGTTTATGCCATATTCTGTCACCCTAATTTACATATTTATTTAGATTTAGTTTAAGAATTAAATAAGGTCAATGCTCACAATCAGCTCTTTTGCAGTAGTTTGCACAGCCACCTCTTGGATGCACAGAGGTTGTCCTCTCATAGTTGGTGCAAGAAGGGATCATAGGGACAACATTTCCTGAGTTTCTACATGTTCAGAATATTTGCCTCTAGCTTTTATACCTTGAAAGGCAATTTAACTGGCCATAAAACCCTTAGTATCCACTTTCTATCCTACAGTGATAGTGAATTCATGATCTCCCAAGGCACCCTATTTCATTGTTGGATATCTCAACTAACAGCAGGTGGGTTTTTTTTTAAGTTTTGCCAAAATTGGTGTCCTTGAAAATGGCTAATAGAGCATCCTATAGATTCTTCTACATAAAACCCCCAAGTATTTCTCTTCTCCAGGATAAAAGTACAAGTCATTGAAGGAGAGTTCTTAAGGTCAAAATGTCTCCAAAACACCTTTTAGTAGACTTTACAATTTGTTATGTGTTAATTCAAGTCATTGCATCTTCTTGCGCTCCTTGTGCCTTCCTTATAGTGCTCTTTTGAAGCAAGTTACAGTTATTTTAAGGTTGGAAGGGACCACTGGGATCATCTGGCACAAAGACCTCATTTTAGGTTGAAGAAAGTGAGGCTTGGGAGAGGTAAGGATTTCCTCAAGGTCATGTCACTACCAGGGAGCTGAGTCTGACCTTCGGTTCCAGTGAGCTCCAAGCAAAGGCTCTTTCCACTTCACTGCATCCTTCAAAAACACAGTGACCATTTTTTTGTGTGGGTGTGGTGAGAAGTTGAATATCTACTCTCTTAATTATGTGTGAGGTGATGGATGTGTTAACTAACCTTATTACAGTAATCATTTTGCAATATATCTGTGTATAATACAATGATCAAAATGTGTCATTTTTAAAGGACTCAATGTATGCCCTTTACATAAGAGATTCTACCTAATGTCTGCTTGAAAATTGTCATTTCATTTCTTATTTCAACTACATTTGGAACAACTCATGCAGGATAGCTGTATCAGAGAATTTGCAGTGGGTTTGTTGTTCATTTACATAAATTGTCACTTTCATTTTCTGGTTCTTGAAACTGAGAAACTTCAGATAAATGCAGATCTGGTTTTCCTACCCCAAACTCTCTAAACCATCATTCCGAAATCAAATTACACAGCTTATACTTAAAACATAAGGACCAGATTCTATCTTCAAATACACCACCCACTCTCAAACAGCAGAATTTGGCCCTAAAAACCCATTAACAAATATTGTCATTAAACTAAAGAGCTAATTACTTTGGATTCAGCCAGAATGAACAAAATCACAGGCCAACCACAGCTGGTAGTAGTAATGTGAGACTAACCGTATGTTTCACTGGAGATTTAAAGAACAAAGTTATATTAATAGTAATGCAAACAAACATATAAAATCATCTTTCAAAGGGAGCAAACTATTATAGTTAGAAATTTCTTAGAGCATGTTGGAATTAATCTGATAAAAGAAGTAAAGAATATTTCTAGGTAATTAATCACCATAATGAAAAAAATTATCAGGACTTAATGAAGAGGGAAACTTGAGAATTTTAGTCTACTACAATATTCCACAAATGAAGAGTTATATCTAAAAGTTATTTTAATCTAATTGGAAGCACTCCTCTTATATTCAGTTTAATACTACAAGATGCAGGAGCCTTGCTTTAAGGCTTTATAAAACAAACATTAGCAGGACTACCTTATATAATTTGATTAAAATCTTTAAAAGTGAATTTCCCAGATAATTGAATATTCTCCCAGCTGTTGAAAAATATTTCAAAATTACATTAATAACACCTACTTTAGAAAAAGTTTTACAAACCCTGAGAAGCAATTAAAATCAATAATTTCATCAATTGAACATTACCATTAATAATACTTTGATGTATATCATTTCAATTTTCTTCCTATGCATGTGTAGCTTATTTAACAAAAGTGGGACTACATAATAATATGATTTGTGACGTGTTTTCATTTATAGTATATTATGAGCATTTCCCCAGATCAATAACTATACTTTTACTACACAAATTTTAATGGCTTTCCAACATCTTAAACTGAGAAAAACATATTTTAATCTTTTTGGATATTTCACAAATATCATTATTACACTGTTTCATAATAACACTAACACTCCCCGGAGATTTTTACATATTTAAATCTCCTTTCTCCTATACTGAAGGGTCCCAGATGGTTCTTCTGTTCTAAAGCTGTATCTTCTAGTTCTTTTTCTCCTTCAATATCAGATTTCCGTATAAAGCTGAACAAACCTGAACTACAGCTAACTTTGCTGTTTTAATTTCTAGGTTCCTGAAATAAAAGATTATCTACTGACAACAAAAATAATTAGTGATTTTAAGTTCAACTACATTTATAAGCACGTGGGTATTTTCTTCACTCCCTCAACCTTCATTTTGGAGGAAAATTTACTCTGATCTTCCTTACCCAAGAAATTGCTATGGAAAAACACTTGCTTGAAAAAACAGTTTCTCCTTGTTAATAAGTCATACTTGGCTAGATAGATGTTTACTGCTCTTTGTATTAAGCTTTTATACAGCAAGTTTGGAAGAGAAAATAACGCTATTATACATGAGGGGACCAGGCAGAAGATCCCAAAGGCCCATTTCAGCTCTAAAACTCTATGCTTCTATGACTCTATGAAGTTTCTGTGATGTATTATTTTGTTGTATATTTGACTTCCTGAGTATGAGGCTGCTTCATTCAGGTTCCCTGAAACTACAGATTAAGTTTTCTTTAGGGATCCACAGTTTAAGATAAAGACGCCAATGATAACTAACGTGACTCACTTGAGGACACAACTCCGTTCTCTCTCCACCTGCTTCTTTGAAAAGTTTAAAAAAAAGGGAAATTTTTTTAAAAAGCGCAAGAAACAGCAGAAAGGTAGTTTCTATGTTTTCCCCAAGTTGAAATATTACAAAGATTTGCCCTAAAAGCTTTATTAAATCTCGTTTGGGACTTCATTGAACCATAAACTTGTGCACTACATTTTTGAGGATTTTACAATCTTCTATATTATAAATTTCAGGATTTTATGATCAGGTATGGCAGTCTTATTACTAAGAACAATAGTGAGAAGAGATGCATGTAAAATTCTTTATTATAATTAATCTAATTCTGTAAATCTTTATTTTGATAAAGCAAAAAGTGCTGCTTTATTTTATGCATATAATTATATTCATTTTCTTTGCGAAATACTAATAGCTAATATGTGTAGCTAATGGGCACTCTAGAGATATACTTCTTTTTGATTAAGGGCTTATTTCTGCCTTTTGGTATTTTATGGACAACAGATTCTATACAATATGAACAAGTGCACACAAAAACTGATAGAAGAAAATGTCTACAAGCCTTAAATTCATAGGCTTGTGATTAAACATTTCAGTCTTTACTATAAAAATATCATATTATATTTAAAGAACCATCACAACTGAAGACCTGAATATGTCTCTACTAATTGCTTTTTTCTCTGGGATAAAAAAAGCAAACCTTTTATGAATTTCAAATTGCAAAAAAGAAAGATGAAGTTGCTAACTGAGATATGGGAAATGGAAATACAATGGAGCGATGTTCAATAAATGTACATGTAACCTGTTATAAATATATGACATGATTTATATGTGTTTATCAGCAAAGGAGAATGAATAACTAATGATGATTGAGCAGATCTGTGCTTTTGAAATCTAAGGCTGAGTTTTCAAAATGAAGAGAAAAAGAAAAACCCCTCAAAAATGTAGAAATGCTAAGCCAGCCCTGGTAATAGCTCATTATTTTCACCTTCTAGTTATTTTCTGGAATTAGATCCAATAAGCATAAACATTTGAGTAAATTAAAACACTACACAAAGGAGAGAAATAGCTAAAGAAGGCGATGACAGGATTGCCGATCTGAAGTTGAGATAGGGACACCTGGGAATTAGCTAATCATATTGAACTTTAAGAAGGAATATTAAAGAGAATTAATTCAATTTGGAGGATCAAAAGGGGAGGACTAATTTAGCTCCTCTGCATGACATATGCCTTCCTTATTCTTGTGACTGAAGGAAACACAACTTAAAACCACGTTTAATATAAAGTTTAAAATAAGTATTATTGTTTGAATTCCATTTTCAATGTTTCTCAAAGGCCCAAGGCCCACCTTCATCAGGATCATTTATGGGTGAGTAATTGTAAAAATGAAGGTTGTTGGGTCATATCCCAGGCCTAGTGAATCTAATTCTGTGAAAAATCCCCAGGTATCAGCATTTTAAGGAATTCCTCTCCCCCCATGTGACTCATATGCACATTAAAATCTGACAACCACTGTATGTCATGCTTTTCTGTGTGAAACACTATCAAATATCCAGTTTACCAATGTGCTTTGCTTATATTTACATTTACATGACAAATAAAAATTTTAAAACTTTGTATTTTATTTCCCTTCTTTGTTACGGAACTGCACCGAGATGACTATTTCCTTTTATTCCATCACTCTTTTATTTTTGTGTATTTAAAAAATGTATATTAAATATTTACCTTTGACCTAATTAAGAGTTACACAAGAATGTGAGTTACTTATAAAATTCACTTACCTTCAAATCCTTATGCTTATTCAGAAAGTTCTGAACATTTATGATGGAAATTTTCAAGAAGAATCTATGCAGTGGATTCTGTTTAATTTCCAACTGTTTCAAGGTTGGCCAAGGAGACTCCTGAGGTGGGCCCCAGAAATGCCATTGAGATGGGAAGACAGCAATGCTGAAGCGTCTGGGTACCTGATTATCTCTGAACAGAACAGAAAAACAAGTAGTCGGTCACCTGAAATTCATAGACAATCTGCTATGGAGATTATTTCCAGTAAACTAGCAATGTTACTAAATTTAAACTTGGCCTGCGTTTGCTGCTCCCTTATTTAGCACAGTTGTCATTTAAAATTTCATGTCATTGTGAAGTCAGAATTGCATGACGCTGCTGCCTGCAGAGGATTCTGGTTGAATTCATATTGTTTTAATTGACTATTTTTTCTAAACATTGCATCAAGTGGCATTACTAAATTTATTTTTGATATGCAGGTGCTATATTGTGGTGCTGAATTTCTTTCAAGTCAAAGGTGATGAGGTCTCTTGGAAATATATCTTTACATGAGACTCTATCATACTCCATAAAAGATAAAATGTGATACTTTTACTAAATCCCGATGAAATTATTTGGTACTTTCACTGTATTTTCTTTTGTACAAGGTAATACTTGCCAAGATATTAGACATAAATAAAAGTAATATCCTTTCTAGTATATATGTGTTGCCTACTCAGGGAAATCAAAATTTTAGAATCTTTGCTGAATGAGTTAGGCAGATGTTGGTAATGGCTAATGGAAAAAGAGAATAAAACATCTCTTTTAAAAATTGGTATTTAATCATGCAAATATTCTCCTAAAGGGTAGAGGAAACAACGTACATGGATGACTACAAAGTCAAATACAAAATGACAAGAGTGTAATACACACATAAGAACAGAGTACACTGCAGAACAATAGATTTGCATGTTAGGCCCTACTGCCTGGCAACCCAAAAACCATTCTCAGTTTTCTTCTTCTTTGCTATGTCTCACAAATAGAGAACATAAAATCAAATGTTCACTTTCTCAGTCTCCCTTACTTCTATGAATAGGTCATGTGATCCCATTCTGACCCTTGAACTGTAAGTATGCTGGGTAAGAAATTCAGGCAGATATTTGTTTTTTTGATAAACAAAAAGATCCCTGTTCCTTTTCTTTATTTCACACAATTGCTTGCCTTGAATGAGGTTGTGATACTTGGAGGTAGAACTGAAAGTCCAGCGGAGCGGACCCTCTCTCATAACCCGGGATAAGCGGCAACCCAAATACTCACAGGAGACGGTCTTGATGCAAACAGCAAGAGGTTTATTAATTCACCAGCGCGCTGGGGTCGAGACTCATAACCCACGCAGGGGCAGAGGACTTCGACCACGAGCAGAATTCTCAAGGGTTTATAAGGAAAAAACTACAACCAGGGGGAGGAAGGGGGGTGCTCTTGTGTGGAGGCCAGCTGCAGGTTTGATGACCTAATTGCAAGACATTCCGGTTAAGGCCTCTCAGGGCTTCAACATTCAGTAACTTATCTTATTCGTCATCCCCCGAGCACAAGGAGGCAGGAAGGTCTTATCTAAAGGCCGGCCATCTGTGCCCAATGCTCTAGGCGTACGAGATGTACGTGCCTTAAGAATACGGACAAATGGCCACCGGGGCCTGTTTTTGCAAACTGTATACTTAAGGCAAACTTTAAATTTTCTATTCCTTCAGAACCATCATCTTGTCACCATGATCTAAAACACAATGAAAATCCAGAGAAACACAAAGATATAGACTTTATTACTGATGAGCAGCTGAACCAAGACTCCAACTGCTTTCTCTGGAATTCTACTTTTTTAAACTATAGGGTTTTCTGTTGCTTGCAAACAGAATCATTTTCGGCCGACAAAAAGGCTCAAAAAAAATTTGTTAAAAAGTAAATGCCGCTATTATGACTATAGTGATAGCTATTTTTTTATTTTGCTATTATTAATGTACAATTACATGAGCAACATTATGGTTACTAGACTCCCCCTATTATCAAGTTCCCACGATATACCCCATTATAGTCACTGTCCATCAGCATAGTAAGATGCTACAGAATCACTACTTGTCTTCTCTGTGTTATAGTACCTTCCCCATATGCCCCTCCCTGCTACATTATGTGTGCTAATCTTAATACCCTCTTTCCCCCTTATCCCTCCCTTCCCACCCATTTTCCCCAGTTCCTTTCCCTTTGGTAACTGTTAACCCATTCTTAGGTTCTGTGAGTCTGCTGCTGTTTTGTTCCTTCAGTTTTGTCTTTGTTCTTAGACTCCACAGATGAGTGAAATCATTTGGTACTTGTCTTTCTCCTCCTGGCTTATTTCAGTGAGCATAATACCCTCTAGCTCCATCCATGTTGTTGCAAATGGTAGTATTTGTTTTCTTCTTATGACTGAATAACATTCCATTGTGTATATGTACCACATCTTTATCCATTCATCTACTGATGGACACTTAGGTTGCTTCCATTTCTTGGCTATTGTAAATAGTGCTGCAATAAACATAGGGGTGCATATGTCTTTTTCAAACTGGGCTGCTGCATTCTTAGGGTAAATTCCTAAGAGTGTAACTCCTGGGTCAAATGGTATTTCTATTTTGAGTTTTTTGAGGAACCTCCATACTGCTTTCCACAATGGTTGAAGTAACTTACATTCCCACCAGCGGTATAGGAGGGTTCCCCTTTCTCCACATCCTCGCCAACATTTGTTGTTGTTGGTCTTTTGGATGTTGGCCATCCTAACTGGTATGAGGTAATATCTCATTGTAGTTTTAATTTGCATTTCTCTGATGATTAGCAATGTGGAGCATCTTTTCATATGCCTGTTGGCCATCTGAATTTCTTCTTTGGACAAGTGTCTGTTCAGCTCCTCTGCCCATTTTTTAATTGGCTTATTTGATTTTTGTTTGTTGAGGTGCATGAGCTCTTTATATATTTTGGATGTCAACACCTTATCGGATATGTCATTTATGAATATATTCTCCCATACTGTATGATGTATTTTTGTTCTATTGATGGTGTCCTTTGCTGAACAGAAGCTTTTTAGTTAGATACAGTCCCACTTGTTCATTTTTGATTTTGTTTCCCTTGTCCAGGGAGATATGTTCATGAAGAAGTTACTCATATTTATGTACAAGAGATTTTTGCCTATGTTTTTTTCTAAGAGTTTTATGGTTTCATGACTTACATTCTGGTCCTTGAGCCATTTTGAGTTTATTTCTGTGCATGGGGTTAGACAATAATCCAGTTTCATTCTCTTACATGTAGCTGTCCAGTTTTGCCAACACCAGCTGTTGAAGAGGCTGTCATTTCCCCACTGTATATTCATGGCTCCTTTATGGTATAGTAATTGACCATATATGCTTGGGTTTATATGTGGACTCTCTAGTCTGTGCCATTGGTCTATGAGTCTGTTTTGTGCCAGTACCAAATTGTCTTGATTATTGTGGCTTTGTAGTAGAGCTTGATTCCCCCCGCTTTATTCTTCCTTCTCAGGATTGCTTTGGCTATTTGGGGTCTTTTGCTCTAGTTCATTGAAGAATGCTGTTGGTATTTTGATATGGATGCATTGAATCTGTAGATTGCTTTAGGTAGGATGGCCATTTGACAGTACTAATTCTTCCTATCCATGAGCACAGTATGTATTTCCATTTATTGGTATCTTGTAGTTTTCAGAGTATAAGTCTTTCACTTCCTTGCTTAGGTTTATTCCTAGGTATTTTATTCTTTTTGCTGCAACTTTGAATGGAATTGTTACCTGGTTTTCTTTCTGCTAGTTCACAGTTAGTGTAGAGAAATGCAACAGATTTCTGTGTATTAATTTTCTATCCCATGACTTTGCTGAATTCAGATATTAGATCTAGTTGTTTTGGAGTGGATTCTTTAGGGTTTTTTATGTACAATATCATGTCATCAGCAAACAGGGAGAGTTTGACTTCTACCTTACCAATCTGGATGCCTTTTATTTCTTTGTGTTGTCTGATTGCTGTGGTAGGACCTCTAGAACTATGTTGAACAAATGTGGGGAGAGTGGGCATCCTTGTCTTGTTACTGATCTTAAAGGAAAAGCTTTCAGCTTCTTGCTGTTAAGTATAATGCTGGGTGTGGGTTTGTCATATATGGCCTTTATGATATTGAGGTACTTGCCCTCTGTACCCATTTTGTTGAGAGTTTTTATCATGAATGGATGTTGAATTGTGTCGATGCTTTTTCAGCATCAATGGAGATGATCATGTGATTTTTGTCCTTCTTTTTGCTGATGTAGTGGATGATGTTGATGGATTTTCAAATGTTGTACCAACCTTGCATCCCTGGAGTGAATCCCACTTGATCATAATGGATGATCTTTTTGATGTATTTTTGAATTCGGTTTGCTAATATTTTGTTGAGTATTTTTGCATCTATGTTCATTTGGGATATTGGTCTGTAGTTTTCTTTTTTTGTGGTGTCTTTGCCTGGTTTTGGTATTAGAGTGATCTTGGCCTTGTAGAATGAGTTTTGGAGTATTCTTTCCTCTTCTACTTTTTGTAAAACTTTAAGAAGGATTGGTATTAAGTCTTCACTATAAATGTTTGATGAAATTCAGCAGTGAAACCACCTGGTCAAGGGGTTTTGTTCTTAGGTAGTTTTTCTGATTTCCAATTCAATTTCTCTCCTGGTAATTGGTCTATTTAGATTTTCTGTTTCTTCCTGGGTCAGCCTTGGAAGGTTGTATTTTCCTAGAAAGTTGTCCATTTCTTCTAGGTTATCCAGTTTGTTAGCATATAATTTTTCACAGTATTCTCTCATAATTCTTTGTATTTCTGTGGTGTTTGTAGTGATTTTTCCTTTATCATTTCTGATTCTGTTTATGTGTGTAGACTCTTTTTTTCTTGATATGTTTGAGTAGGGGTTTATCTATTTTGTTTATTTTCTTGAAGAACAAGCTTCTGTTTTCATTGATTCTTTCTATTGTTTTATTCTTCTCAATTTTATTTATTCTGCTTTAATCTTTATTATGTCCCTCCTTCTACTGACTTTGGGCGTCATTTTTTATTCCTTTTCTAGTTTCATTAATTGTGAGTTTAGACTGTTCATTTGGGATTCTTCTTGTTTCCTGAGGTGGTCTGTATTGCAATATATTTCCCTCTTAGCATGGCTTTCGCTGTGTCCCACAGATTTTGCTGTGTTGAATGATTGTTGTCATTTGTCTCCATATATTGCTTGATCTGTGTTTTTATTTGGTCATTGATCCATTGATTATTTAGGAGCATGTTATTAGGCCTCCATGTGTTTATGGGATTTTCCCTTTCTTTGAGTAATTAATTTCTAGTTTCATACTTTTGTGATCTGAGAAGCTAGTTGGTACAATTTCAATCTTTTTGAATTTACTGAGGCTCTTTTTGTGGCCTAGTATATGATCTATTCTTGAAAATGTTCCATGTGCACTTCAGAAGAATGTGTATCCTGTTGCTTTTGGATAGAATGTTCTGTAGGTATCCGTTAGGTCCATCTGTTCTAATACATTGTTCAGTACCTCTGTCTCTGTAGTTATCTTCTGTCTGGTTGATCTGTCCTTTGGAGTGAGTGGTGTGTTGAAGTCTCCAAAAATGAATGCATTGCATTGTCATTCTGCCTTTAATTCTGTTAGTATTTGTTTCACATATGTAGGTGATCCTGTGTTGGGTGCATAGATGGTTATAATGGTTATATTTTCTTGTTGGACTGACCCCTTTATCATTATGTAATGTCCTTCCTTGTCTCTTGTGCTTTCTCTGTTTGGAAGTCTATTTTGTCTGATACAATACTGCAATTCCTTCTTTTTTCTCCCTATTAGTTGCATGAAATATCTTTTCCCATCCCTTTACTATCAGTGTGTGTATGTCTTTGGGTTTGAAGTGAGTCTCTTGTAGGCAGCATATAGATGGGTCTTGTTTTTTTATACATTCAGTGACTCTAAATCTTTTGATTGGTGCATTCAGACCATTTACATTTAGGGTGATTATCAATAGGTATGTAGTTATTGCCATTACAGGCTTTAGATTTGTGGTTACCAAAGGTTCAAGGGTAATTCCCTTACTATCTAACAGTCTAATTTAACTCACTTCATATGCTAATACAAACAGAACCTAAAGATTCATTTTTTTCCTCCTTCATTCTTTGTATGTTATGAATCATATTCTGTACTCTTTGTCTATCCTTTGGGTGACATCTATTTAGTCTTAGGAGTACTTCCATCTATAGAAGTCCTCCAAAATACACTGTAGAAGTGGTTTGCGGGAGGTAAATTCTCTCAGCTTTTGCTTATCCGGAAATTGTTTAATCCTTCCTTCAAATTTAAATGATAACCTTGCTCGGTAGAGTATTCTTGGTTCTAGGCCCTTCTGCTTCATTGAATTACATAAGTCATGCCACTCCCTTCTGGCCTGTAAGGTTTCTTTGAGAAATCTGATTACAGCCTGATGGGTTTTCCTTTGTATGTGATCTTTCTTCTCTGTCTAGCTGCTTTTAAATGTCTGTCTTTATCCTTGATCTTTGCCATTTTAATTATTATATGTCTTGATGTTGTTTTCCTTGGGTCACTCGTGTTGGGAGATCTGTGCATCTTGATGGCTTGAGAGGCTATCTCCTTCCAAAAATTGGGAAAGTTTTCAGCAATTACTTGGTCAATGACAGTTTCTGTTCCCTTTTCTCTCTCTTCTTCTTCTGGTACCCCTATAATGCGAATATTGTTTCATTTGGATTGGTCACACAGTTCTCTCAACATTCTTTCATTCTTAGAGATTCTTTTTTCTCTCTGTGCCTCAGTTTCTTTGTATTTCTCTTCTCTAATTTCTTTCCCATTTACTGTCTCTGCTACTACATCTAATCTGCTTTTAAATCCCTCCATTGTATGTTTCATTTCAGATATGGAATTTCTTAATGATTGAATCTCCATCTTAAATTCATTTCTGGCTCTTGAATATTTTTCTGTATCTCCATAAGCATGTTTATGATTTTTATTTTGAACTCTCTTTCAGGAAGATTGGTGAGTTCAGTTTCATTTGGCCCTTTTTCTGGGGTTTGTGAGATTTTGGTCTGTACCATGTTCTCTTGACATTTCATATTTCTGTGTGGTGCCCACTACTGCCCAGAAGCTCCAGTCTCTGGAGCTGCTCAGCCCCTAGAGTGAGGCTGACCATCATAGGGAAGCACAGCTGGTGCCTGGGGGGAGGGAAGATCTGTTTCCTGACTCCCGTCTCCCCTGCCTGTCTCCAATATCACAGCCAGTGGGCTGAGCATACAGGTGTAAGCCTCTGTGCTTGGCATCTCTAGCTGTTGTAGGTGGAGCCTCTCTCTGGCTGGCCTGACGCCAGAGCAGTGACTGCCGGTTTGCGAGCTGGTGCTGTCAGGCCAGGAGGAAGGCTTGGCAGGCTGCGTATCACAGTGGCGGGCCTCAGAGCTGAGTAGCCAGCCAGAGGAATGGAGCGCCTGAACGTCCCCAAAGTTCCCAATCTGCTCAGCAGAGCGTGCCCAGACAACCTTGTCCCCATATCCCTTCTCCCACATAGCAAGCTCCATGCAAATCCCGCATCTTCAGCAGCGAAGCCTCTCAGACCACCTTCCTTTCCCTTGTCCCAGAGCAGCCGGGTGTGGATCCTGTCCTCCACAAACGGCCTGAATCTGTCTCTCAAGCATTCTGCCTGTCCCAGCTCCCCATCCCCGAGAGCACCACACAATGTAGATTTCTGCTCGCAAAGCAGATCTCCAGGGCTATGTGTTCAGCAGTCCAGGCTTCCACCCCCTCCCTGCCCCATTTCTCTTCCTCCTGCTGGTGAGCTGGGGTGAGGGAATGGCTCGGGTCCCACTGGATCAGGGCTTTCATACGTTACCCTTTTTTGTAAGGTCTGCTCTGTTTGTGAGGTCTGTATGCAGTCTGGTGCAGCCTTCTTTCCTGTTGCTGTTTTAGGGTTAGTTGTATTAACTATATTTTCACACTATCTGTGGTTTTGGGAGGAGTTGTCTGTCTCACCTCTCACACTGCCATCTTGAATCTAGCTTTTTTTTTTTTTTTACATTGCAGTGTAATCTGCAAGTTCTCATTCTATGGAGTCAAGGACAGCCTTCATTCTGAGAAAGTTTGGAACATATTTTCTTTTTGATTTCTAAGAAAGTCATACATGTGGAAAATAATGGATCACAATGTGAGGGTAACTAATTAAAACAAAATGAAATGGAAAGGCTAGTTTAGAGCTAGGTTTAGAGGTCCAGTATTATGCTAAAAAAGAAGAGATCATCTTTGCCTCAGTGCCAAAGGTATCACAGTAACCAAAATTTCAGCGGAAATTTTTGAAATTCCACCACAGAGTTTATTCATATTCTTTCTAAATCCAGTGGATTCTTTGTTTGAAGTATGGTTCACATCCATCACTTCAGTACTGTCTTCCTTTCATCAGAATTTCTTAACCACATCTGGGATTTCACAATCTCTTTCCTAGACTACTGCTATAGACTCTTCAACAGATTTCTCTTTTTCTTAAACACTACAGTATATACTTTATTACCTTAGGACTTAACTTATTAAAACATTTCACTGCATGCCTCTTCTGTTCAGAACACAAGAGCTCCTTTAAGTTTATTGGGTTATGTCCAAGATCCTTAACTTGGCATTTACACTTTCATATAATGTAAATTATTCTAGACTTACTATCCCTCTTCCCTAACACTCTGGATAGCTTGGTGCAAGGATCTGTCTCCATCTCAGAGGTGTACCCTAACTAGCTGAAGATGATCATGTATCTGTACCTACAATTCTAAGCATGAGCACATAACCTCATGGGGCCATTGATCTCCATTCTGGAGGTTTCATTGCCCTACTGCATAAACAAACAAACAAATAAGAAAAAACTTTGTCTTTCTTGCTGGACATGAGCATGTGAACATATAGTGTCTGGAACTACTAACTACCATCTTGGGATCATGAGAGGAGAACCTGCTAGAACTGAGTCAACACCAAGGAAACAGCTGAAAAATAGGAAAAGAAGAACTGGGTTCAGAGCATGTTGTTTCACCACTGGACACAGTCTTGCTTGAAGGTGGAATACCTGGAACTTATCAGTTATGTGTGAGTTTATAGATTCCTTTTTTTTATTATTCAGCCAGCTTGGATTGTTATCTCTGTTACTTGCAACTAAGAAGCCTTCTGAAATCTATTTATATTTTTGTGTGCTTGACATTTCATTCATTTCTACTTTTCCTACTTTTCTCTCTTTTTATTTATATTATGTTTTCATGATCCAGTCCTCTTCCCCCATGAAACATTTCCAGATTTTTCTAATTCATAGTGAGAGACCACCAATTTAAACTACTTGATTTTCCACTGTATATACTAATAAGAGGGCTCACCAAGGTACACGATGCTATCATTTATAATGACCCTCTAATCTTATCCTTAGCTTTATCTCCATATGTTTATATCTAATTGAACAGTTGACATCTCAAATTGGATGTCCTAAAAGCTCCTCAAACTGAATTTGTCCATAACTGTAATCATAAACACCTACCATTCGAATACAGCCTTCCTCTATTGTTCCCTGTTTTTGTAAACAGCACCATCAACATCAGTTGGATAAGCCAAAAACCAAGGTCTTCAACCTTTTAAAAAGGAATCAGAGTGGATTTGATCCTTCTTTTACCCCTCAGTCCCGGTATCTGATTATCAATCTTTTTTATTTTATTTCCTAAATAATTTTCAAATCTACCTGCTTTGCACCTTTTATCTCTATATCTCCCTCTTTCTTCTCCTCCTTTACTACCATCACCACCACCCTAAGACCTTGTCTATTGCCTGGAATACTGCATAGATTTTTTTCTGTCTTACATGTCACAGTTATTTCCTTCCAATATATTCTCTTCATGGTATTTAGGGTGATTTTTAAAAATACACAACTGGTTACATGAGTATATACACATCAAAATTTATGCTGTACATTAAGATTTGTGCATTTTACTGTATGTACTGCAATAAAAAAATAAAAATACACAACTGATAATGTCAATGCCTTGTTTCAAAACCTTCAATGCCTTGACATTATTCTTTGGATAAAGTCTCACATCACCCAATTACTACCTAACTCTCCAGCTTCATCTCCTTGGAGGACAATGACCATTTCTGTTTTAAATATCCTCATGCTTTAACTATCCAGAATCCTTTAGCACATAGTAGGAACTTCATAAATAATAAATATTTGTTGAATGAATGTACAGTTGCCTTGCTATGACTCTTGAACCATGAACCACCTTGTGTTATTTTTTTCTGTATACTTTATTTTTTGAATCACCTATAAGTACACTGAAGGTAAAGAAGTTTCATATTTCTTGTAACCTGTAAGCAGAATGCTATGAAAATTGTAGGAGCTCAGAAGGTATTTTTATATTATGTTGCTATTTCTATTCTGATTCCATTTTAAAAGGTTAAAGTTCATTCTCTCACAATGGATAGCTTATCACTTGTCTGTAAGATAAAAAATGAACAAAGGGAAATATATTATTATTCTGTCAAAAACATAGAAGAAGTAAAAAATAGTAAACTTGTTTCTGATCACAATTCTACAGCATTTGCACAACTTAATTATAAAGGAGGTGTTCTTCCGCATGACACGGAGAACCTTTCAGATAAGCCCTGAGTTATGTGGGCAAACACTCAAAGACCATGTTTATTATTTTCATTGTCATATTTTCAAATATCTTTTATGCCTCTTTGGAAATCTTTTATCTTCAAAAAATACAAGGAAAAAAATCAATACTTTATATTATATAATTAACAGCTGAAAATCTTTTTGAGTAGAGAATGATTACTCTGGAAAATAGTTACCCCAAGTACAAATTAATTCCTAGTTATTGGGTATTCACCTGAAAAAGGAAAAAAGAACGTTGGAGATTCAAAGGTAGGTCTGAACTTCTAGTGTATCCTATGTACTGACATTACCTAAACTAAGAGCAATGCTTTTTAGGGTAGCCTACAGTAATAAGAATGTGGCCTGGGAGCCCAAAAGCAATGATACAGTGGGCCTGTGAGTATAGTACGCTGAACCGGAGGGCACAGGGATGCATGTTTTACAAGGGCTTCTGACTGTCAGCTGAGGCCAGATAATGGTTTCCAAGTTAGAGAATGGTAGATAAAATTAAGATTGAGGGGATCTAGAAGGAGAAAAGGCCAGGAAATGTAAAAGTAAACAATGCAAACTTTGTTGAATAAAATTCTTGAGAAGGCTTAACCTTCTTAAAAACTAGTTGCAGTTTGCCTAAGGCATATTATATAAGAGAGAATTGCCTTTGGGTGTCTATAGAACTGTTGTTTGGTCATAAATATCCTCTAGTTTTCTCAAGGTAGTGAATCTGTTGGGAGTTTGTAAAAATTAAAAAAAACAAAGGAAGGAAAGGAGAGGAGCTCCTGCAAGAACCGCATTCGGAGGACGACTACAAATAGTCATCATAAACATCAGAGAACAGACTCTTTTATAATTTTTCCCTAGGGTGTAATAAGGTATTTTAGGAAAGTAGTGATTCGTGATTTAATGTTCAAATGCTTTTTCAGCAACATAAGAAATTCTACCAGAGTATAGTCATGGTTTCTTTTTTCCCATAACTTAAACTCCAAGGGGTTGTCTGAAGTTTACTTTGTTACTGTTTTCTTTGTTCCTCTTTACATAAATAAAAAATGAGCTCAACTGCTTGATGGAAAGACAGATTCTCACGCTCTGGGTCCTCACACATGCTTCTTTCCTGTTTGAGGGCAAAATGATTTTCAGGTTTAAGGTATTTCACTCGCTAATCTTTTCTATTTGCTAATTTCTATATCTATTGACAATAGGAAAATTTTTCTTTTGCATAAGAATTGATATATGTTCTGTAATTATAATACTCTTTGTATTTTTAAAAATATTGATTTTTTTGTTGAGGACGAGATCGCCAATGGATGACATTGGCATCCCCTAACGCATGTGGTGAAGTTTTTAAAAACACATGGAACAAAGATGTTTGAAACAGTGCTAAAAAAAAAGATTATGAGATTGCCTATTTATGTATGCTTTATGTATGTTTTCCTCTCAATATTTTATAAATGTGAAAGTTTTTATTTACCTATCTCTAGCTCAAATATTTAGAACACCCTATAACAGCAATGAGAAATCAATAAGTAAAAGCTATGCATAAGACAACTATTATTATCCCTAGATGATCGACCTTCCGTGATGTTCTCAGTAAAGGAGTGACTGAAGAGTTTGGAAGCTCCCAATTAAGGAGATAGGGGCATAACGTAATTATAAGGAGGCAGGATTGGAATGTGAGTAGAGAAGCTCACATTGTATTATGAAAGGGAAAGGTTAACTAAAGAAGAGCAGTAGTAATTAAAATCTGTTTTTCTTCTTGAGAAGATCCATCTCCCACAAAGCAATTCTTACACAGAACCCTAGAGCTCTGTGGAACATGGCTTGACCACCACTAGCTTTGAGAATGAAGAAGGGAAAGTCCAGGAATCAGAATCTACCAGTGTTGGTCAGGATTTACATGCTGATCTCCTAGTAACTGGTGAAGTCAGTTATTTAAAAGATTCCTTAGCCTTCCCTTTAGTCTTGGATGGCATTTTCCTCACACCATTCATGTTTACTGGTCAGCTGTCCAGTGATAACTGGTTCAGAAAGAGGCACCCTGGATAGTCACAAAGGACTCCAGTGCCTTGGACATAGTGGTGGAGTGGTCTCCACTCATGAATCGACCTCCTTGTTCAGGTACTTCAGTCCCTTGCAAGTTGGACCAGAATGAAATTGCTTACTTGAGTCAAACTCTGAAGCTGACAGTGTGGAAATTCATACTCTGAGTGGTGTAAATTCCATAGAGGCATTATGGTGTTCATGAAGGACTACTATCCATCCCGCTCCTTCTAACACAATTACCTTCTTTACTCAGTGGTTCTGCCCTGGGCCTTTTTTTCATGTATTTGAAAAAAGTGATCATTAAAACACCTGCTATTCACGAATTACTCTATTATTTGCACTACAGTACAATTGCTACAAATCATATACAATTTACATAAGGCAACACCTACTTATAGACATAGATACTTAGTTCAACTAATTAAATAAGTCCTTACTGGAGACTTGTAATAGGTTGAAAAATTATGTGAATGTATATAGCTCTACTCATAAGTCATAGAATATTTTTGTACTTATGAGTTTTTTCTTAGTTAAATGTTTATTCTTTACTCCCAACTATTCTAAACTGTATTTGTGTATTTATTTACTTTTAATTAATTGTGTATTTACTTTAAATTAATTTACTTTTAAATAAATTAATTACTTTAAGTAATTTATTTACTTTTACTTTTAAGTAATAATTATTTATTTAGTTTTTAATTTTAATTAAGGGTTAGCAACTATGCCTTCAACATTTCTCTGCCAACAGAGGAATGTCTGGCTTATGGTGGATGCTTAATGCAGGATGACAATCCACTACCAACAAAATTTTGCATGAATTCAAAAGAGAAAAATGTTTCTAGCCTTTATCTACTATCATTTTCATTTACTTCTGGCTCTGAAAAAAAAATTTACATTACTTCTGAGCATAGGCATTATGCATTTAGATACACTTTTCCATCTCTCCACAAGATATAATATATGCCATATAAAAATTGGTACTGCAATTTTATGATGAATTGAAATATTTTAGATGCCAATGGACTCAACAGATAGATACATGCAGAAAAGATAGATGTCAAAGAACAGGAAGATGTTTAACTATCTCTATCTTAACACTGCTAACTATGGGCCTTGTTATCAGTATTGTTTTCTCAGTGTTTTTCAGTAAGCAAGTTATACATATTTTATATGATGAATTTAAAATTGGAACTACCAATGATTTGAGATATCTTTTTGACTTTTATAAAATGAAAATTATAAGTATGTTATAAAAACTTCACAACAATCAAAGCCTAACTTATTTATTTTTGGTGAAAGGCAAGGAGGTGGACTCTACTGCAAAATGTAGGAAATTCATGTGTTGACTTACATTTGCACAGCACGTTTTTTCCCCTCAATTCTATTTGATAGAAAAATACAAGAAGTATGATTCCATCTGTTAAATGTTATCAAGGGAAAGTTTAAATGAGTTCAAGTTAACAAAAGATATTAGTACTGGATTGTTATGGAAATTGCTCTGAGCTGGGGCCAGGGAATGTGGTTTATAATCCTGAGACACATGTTTTCTTCCTAAAGTATTTTTTATTTGTCAATCTATATGAAAAGAGGTTCCACCAAACCAGGGGTTTTTAAACCTTTTTGCACTTTAGCATTCACATGGGTTTAACAAAGAATACCCATGCCCAGGTTCCATCCTCAAAGACGCTGGTCCGGTTGGTCTGGGTGGGAAAACAGAGCCTTAGACGTTCCCCAGATAATATGCAACCCAAGTTGAGAATCACTGAATATATGTCTTCTGAGCATCCACAGTGCCTAAGAGTCTATGATTCTCAAATTTCTGGGAAAGTCCCCTTTTAACACACACACACACGGACACACACACACACAGACATACAGACACACACACACACACAGAGCCAAAAGAAACACACACACAGAGACACACACACATACACACAGAGCCAGAAGAAACACACACACACACAGAGACACACACACACACACACAGAGCCAAAAGAAACACACACACAGAGACACACACACATACACACACACACAGAGCCAAAAGAAAATTCATGACCTTGACTCCCATTTCCAGTCTGATGGGAGTTTTCTCCGTAAGTGAGGCCTAGCTTTTCAAGTAACAAATGAAAACTGTGATACCCTGTATGCAGATCAGATAAAGAATTAATTAACAGAGATGGTTGGCAGAGGGAAGAGAAGCAGAGACACAAAATACAAGTCCTGTCATAATACAAGCTAAGAGCAATGTTGTGTCTGCTCATCAATATTTAATAAAAACATTAGTTGGTGCTTTTTACATATAGAATTTTAGAATTATATGCTTTTTATTATTACTCTACTTTCAACATACCTTAGCAACTATAAAAAGAAAATCATGAAAGTGGAAGCAAGTTCAGTGCTACAGAAATGTTGAGGATTGGCCTAAAGAAAAATCTATTTCAATGAAGATGTTTGATGATTACTTATCGAATGAATGAAACTTTCCCATGTCTTAAATGTAGACTTCTGTTTATCATGTGATTGAAAAATATCTTTCTTAGGAAAATTACGATGACTTTTGCTTTATTAAGGGAAGATTCAGGATGTCTGTGACCCTTGTTTTGAAATGGGAATTGGGTTTCCTTGGGGAGGGAGGGATATGTAGTATAAGTAATAAACATAACAGAACTCCATCTCCTCTCAGTATTTTTCTGCTTAGACCACAGTTTAGAGGCTGGAGTTATGGCTAAATATGAGGAGATGAGAACTGCAGCCCTATTTTGCCACCTATATTTAGCTCTGGCCTCTGTGTCTGGAGTTAGTGAGACTCCATCTGGTCTTTGAGACATGGTAGCAGGGACAGGCTGCTAATGGTTGTATCTGAAAGACTGCCCAATTCTTAGATCTTTCTTTCTGTTTGAAGAGCATTAAAACCCAAAAAGGGCAAAAACCCCACAGTCACTAAAATTTGTTGACTTAGGTAATGTTCACCTATTTGTTGATGCAATAAATATTTGTGATATGCCTTCCTTGTTTTAAGCCATGAGAATATAAAGATTTTTAGATAACTTGCAAGCACACAACTTATTCACTGACTTCAGCTTAAACTGTGTTAAGCCAATTCTCAAGCTCTTAGACACACACACACCTGCACTGAGCCCCTTACTCTCCATTCTGCCGGCAACTCCTTTTATTTTTTACTGAGCAACTTTAAGAGCTGTTCAGTGGAACCCCTTCAGAGGACTGAGCTTGAGTTAATGACGATGTTTCTGAGGCCAAACTTCCTATTCTTCCCACTTGCTCAAAGCCCCTGCACACTCCCTGACCTGAGGGATGGGGAGGCTTATGGCCTCATGATGTCCATTCTGTTCCAGTTGCCTTTCTTTCATTCATAAACCATCACTCATAAAATACTAATTTCCCCTCAGTTAACTACTGGTTGACTCTTTTGAATTTATTTTTAATCCTCATCTAAAAATATCTCAGTGAAAGGAAATGACCCTAAATACTTCAATGTTAAAAGCAAGAATGTCAGATGTGGGAGTGGGGAGTGGAGAGGAGACATTTGGCAGCTGTCCACTGGTGGTGAAAAATATTCTTGAGACTGATTGAAATGATCCCAAACACAAGACCGATACTGCTGTTCTGATTGAAATCCTTCAGGAACTGGAGTAGATGCGCAGATATATTTTTGTAATTTAGAGTGTAAAAAGCCCACCATGTAATCTGGACTCTCTTCTCTAGGTAATTATAGTCATTTTCTAAAGTGTCTAGTATGAAAACACAGAGCCATAACTGTAGTTTTCGGTAATATCTTGTGAAAACAGCATCTCAGAGCTTAAGCTCCAGCAAGCTGTTCTCAGTACTCTCTCACCCCCAAAACTACCCAACCTGTTTTCTGTTTGGAGGTGAGTACTGATCACACCAGTGTTGAAAGTCAAAAGTGCTCTGGGTTCCCCAAAAGCATTATTCCAAGTGCCCCTTCCCTGGGACTGGCCATGTTGCCAGAGGAAAAAGGAAGCACAGGGCATTTGCTCAGAGTGCTCTTGATATCAATGGGCTACACAATCAGAGCAATGAATCACCACTGAAAAGGCATGCAATTAGCAGAACATGATTAAAAAAGAGAGAAGAAATCATGAGGTGATTCATAGTATTTAAAAGAAACCTCTTTCAGTTATTTAAGTTCTGCCTGTGTATTTAAAGAAATATCAGATATTTTTAGACTGCAAAGAACAGACCTTCCAATTCTTGCTAGGTAGGACTTATCTTCAACTTAAATAGACAATAATTTCTTTCTCAAAATTACCCTCTTTGATAAACCTTGCTTGGACAGTTTAGTGTGGAAAAGTCAAAACTTTCTTTTAGGCAGTTACAAGTTTAATCAGGTCAAGAACAGATAAACACTGTTAGTGTTCCTTTTTTTCCCCCCTTTATCCATTCTTTGTTTCTGGTCCTTATAGTACTTAGGAAGCAATATTCTCCCTTTTATCTACTTTCATTAATGCATTCTCTCTACAACCACCCACAGTCTTTTAATTTTTTTAAAGAAGATAAACATTGAGAAAGACAACTTTTCCATGCAAGTTTTCTATCATGAAGGGTCCTGGGATCTTATCAGGTAAAGTCATAATGTAGAAATATATCCATGTGGTAATAACATCTCAGGTTATATCCCTTTACTGTATTGATTTTGTAAAAAAACCACTGCCCTGTTGTCAGACTTTGGAGCATGGTGGTGGCTCTCTTTAAGAGGTTTTGAAAGGCATGTTGGAACATCTCCAGCTGAGCTAGACTCAGCGATTACATGGGGACGTGTAGTAGAGAACTAAGAACAAGGTAAGGAGCTGCAGCATGGTGACATGATGAGATCCTGGAGCCATAAACATAATCATTTGACCCAAAAAAGTCAGAATATTAACGTCTCAGAAAGACATATAAGACTACATTATTTCAATTAATTTTCCTTCTCTATATTATAAGATCCATGGGGCAGGTGTCTTTTATCCTCAGAAGCAAGTTCAATATATAGTCTGTAACTTCAAGGTCTAATATGGGGAATATCTCTCATCATCATTATAAATAAAATATCTCATTAGTAACTTTAATATTGATTACATGTCAAAGTGATGATACTTTTGATGTTTTTTATTAAATAAAATGTACTATTAAATTTAATTTTTACATGTTTGCCTTTTTAGAATGTGGCTACTAGAATATTTAAAATTCCGTATGTGATTCACAACATATTTCTATTAAACATTACTTGTCTAAAGACCTCAGTTTTATGTGTTAAATGAACAGCGAGTGAATGAATGGATGCATGAATGACAGGTCATTCATGACAGCATCTAGAGCTGACTCTACCAGAAGGAATACTCGCTAACATTTGATAGGATGATAGTTAAGAAAAAGGTCAACATCTATAGTAGGCTTTACCAGTGTCCCCAGGTCCTCACCTCTTCCAGCATCCATGTCCACTGCTTTGCAATTTGCCCCATAAGGAAGTAGTGTATCTTTCCCTACTCCCTTTTCTTTGGGTTTGGTCATGTGGCTAAGGTTGATCAATGAAGCATCAGACAGCCTGAGGCAACCGAAGGCTTGAACAATGCTTGCATGTTGGTTTGTTCTCCAGCACTTCTCTATTGTGAAAACTTTCCTAAGCAGGAAGAGGTTGGGAGACATGTAGAACAGAACTGAACTGCCCCAGCAGGGCCAAGCCTAATTCCCAGCTGGTCCCCAAGCCATGTGAG
Source organism: Phataginus tricuspis (assembly GCA_029783875.1). Lineage (NCBI taxonomy): Eukaryota > Metazoa > Chordata > Mammalia > Pholidota > Manidae > Phataginus > Phataginus tricuspis. The sequence goes on from JAQQAC010008864.1 coordinate 2,488,390, forward strand.
CAGAGAAGCTACGCGGCTCAGTACAGACTAGAGCAGCCAAACCCACCCCAAACAACCCACGACCTCATGAGCTAGATGCATGCTTGTTAGTATATTCTGCTGAGATTTTGTGGTTGTTTGTTAATAAGCCTTTTTGAAATACCTAACTAGAGAGAAGTGTAATTTTCAGGACTGAGTTTTCATTTTTTTATGTGACAATTCATTGGAGACCTTACAGTCATACCTAAAAATCCTTCTCTCTCTAGCCTCTTAGATAAATTATTTTTGGCCCATATGACAAGTGTGATGTCTACAGAAGATTCTAGCAGAAGCTGGACAAATTCACCCTAGAAGTGTAACTCATTGGTCATTGTGGGGATTTTGAAGGTAACCATCAGCACAGATGCTAAAACTTAAATGGAACTGAGGAGCACAGCATGATTCTTATTTTTTTAAGGAAGTGGTAGATTTGTTTAAAAGGTCCATCCAGTGGATGTTCCTAGGCTTTTTGCTGTTAGTGGAAAACTGTTAATATATGAGCTGTTCATCCCACTGCTTGTTAAAGATGATACTAGTTTTGTTCACTTGAGTCATCCTATCCCGTCCCCTCCACATACTCTGGGGAGGGTCCTCCTAGAGCCTGCTGGGCTCTTTGGCTCCTGTGACGCTGAATAAGAAGGTTGACAATGAGGTAGAACTGGAATTATGGGTAGAAAAGTAGAAGGATAAGATTAGGAGACCTGTGTCCATTTTTAAGACCCCAAAGTTGAAGAAGATCAGGGATTGTGGAGGGCTTTATGAAGGAGTTTTAAATGAGACTCAGAGAAAGTGAGCTTGTAAGGGACTAGGATAGGAAAGAAAATGAGAATTTAACAAATGTTCCTACGGGATTTTTTGTTTAAATTCTTTTTGTGTGATGTGAAAAATATAGCCGAAAACTTGAGTTAATAAATTACGTAAAAATAATAACACTAGCTCTCTGAGACTGGCTTCTGTGGATCACAGCTTCTGCCAGGAATGGTCTTGCATAAAAAGCTTAATATGGAATGGGGTCATAAAAAGATGACGAGCATGAAGAACACACAGGACCCAAGGTGACACTCACTTCCCGTGTCGCTTACCAGCCACGTGACCACAATTACTAAGCCATTCCAAGGCTCGTTTACTCGTTTAAACCAGTGAGAAAAATGATATATTTCTTAGGTTAGTCTCAAGACTAAATAAGATATTAAATATTAACAATTTCTATCTCATTTCTTGCACATAAATGCTTGTAGTCACTGTTAAAGCTGACCCACTAGCTGCGCTCCAAAGTCGGGAGCAGCAGCTGACTGTTCAGCAGTTGCTGACTGACAAAGACGGCTGCGTTTTCTTTATGGTTACCTTTGTGGAAGCCCAAAGAAACTAGGCTGCTAACCAGCCATAATGGACAGGGAGGTTCCCAAGGTGGAGCTGACTCAGAGGTTGGGAAACTCCACAAATAGAGTGACCACTTATGGGGACCTTTTTAAATTAAATCTTTGAAAGGTCACCTTATATGCTTTCTATATTCTCTCCTAAGTTACTCTGAGAAGACAGCAGAGGTATACCCATGATCAAAATGATATTTCATATTATTTTCAATAGTGACTTTTGAGAACATACAGTATTACTGCATGGGGACTGACTGACTGTGGCCTGACGGAATTGTACTTTTCACTAGCAAGACAATCAGTGAATTACAAGGTGGCATCTAGGTTTTAGCTACTGTTCTGCATAAAAGAGCTATATGGAGATGTATAGAAAATGCATTGGTGATTGGTGGTTTGAAATTACGATACAGAATTGAAAGCTGATACTCTACAGGCAGCATCTTGCCCAAGATTACACTCAATATAAAAATAAAATTAGATTAAGAAGATAAATGTGTTTCCTGGAAATTAAAAAAAACAAAAAACAAGATAGCATCATGCTTCTGACTTTATAAGATGAGGATTTAGAGAGAATGAGAAGTACTGTGTGATCTAACACCCAGCTTTCAGACAGGATGAATTAAAAAAATTCACCTGGTTCTTCTCATGTATTTGTGAATAATGCTTAAACACTAAACGGCAAGTCAGGATCGTCATCAACAATAATGTCTTGGCATGCAGCCAGCACACTGGCACAGATAGCCACACTGGAGCTCCACAGGTGAGGAGAACAGATGACAACAGGGTTACGGAGCAGGTGGGGTTTGTGAGCTGATGTGGGGACAGCCACAAGCTGTGAGGACAGATATAGTCTTGCAAGGACACTGCAGCACAATTTCACGGTACATCGTGGAGAGCAGTAGACTGCTGGAAAGCAAGAGGCCCGATAGATTGCTCTGACACATGGCAGTCGGGGAGAGTGGCCTCGTTTCCAAGGCAAAATATCAAGCAAACCTGGTACAAAGAGCAGACTCTTACCTAGGCTCCGCTGGTACCAGTAGAAGCCACAGATAAACAAGACAATCATTAGGAATATACAGGGGGAAAAGGAAAGTGGCATGTATGTGATGTCCAAACCAGAGAAGTTACACTAGAACCAAATCTCCTGGAAGATACTATACACTTTGTACTGACATAAAGGCAGAAGTTTTGTGGAAAAGGCCCAGGAAACATATTTCAGTCAAGCCACATCCCCTAGGAGTTGTGGCATAATGACGGGCAGCATACTTCTTCAGGCTTTCGTATGCAGGCAGAGAGAATAAAGATTCTTACAAACTGAGCCTGAGAATTTTCAGTGGCTATAACCAGTGTAAATAGATAACGCTTCATATATGTGCTGTGTTATGTCCTCTGTTAATATGTTCATATAACTTTCTGGAAGAGTGTCCAGCACTCAGTCATCTCTGTGATTACCAGCAAGGGAAGCATGTCACACAGCAGTATTCCATCAACTAAATCACTAGGGTGGGAGAGGATTACTGAAAACTTTGCAGGCATGGCTAAGCCACATGAGTTTTTGTAATTTCTCAGATATCATCTCTGCTTAAGTCACAGTGTTTTTGTGAGCATCAGAAGTGTTAATATCTATAGACATGATTTAATTTCCATTGAACATTATATACACATACTGCATGCCTTACAGTATAATCAAGAGGGCTTCAACACTTCAACAGCAGACCTACTACAGATTGCTCTTCTACTCATCTCAGTTTTAAGTAGACAACAATATAGTTTGTCTGACAGTCACTTAAGCTACTAAGGTAAATAAAAAAGTGGAGTTACTGATAGCTTAAGCAGCATTTACACAGCAGTGCTCCTATTAAGAGAAAAAAGGAACAAACTTTCCTCCTTTGCTCTTAATAATCCTCAGGAAAACCATATTCCCACTTAAAACCAAGTTTTATATTGGCTGGTTTGTTTAGACTTCATACAACTTTTAAATGCAAGGCTGGGCATTGTTTATGAGTGGGCACTGCAAAGAACATGGGTCGTGTTCTGCTCTAGTCCCATAATAGAAGTACCTTTCCAGAGAAAGGATTTCTTTTTTAGCTTGTCACTTTATAGACAAAAGACCCTGAACAAAACAAAAAATGAAAAAACAACAACTTTGAATTAAAAAGTAGACTCTCATCTTCTCCCATGACCTGGTTTGTTTATTGTGGTAATGGCAATAAGAATAGTAAGAAAAGATTTAAAGAAAGCTCTTCTTTTCCAGTTTTCTTTTATTTTTAATCAGAGTTCCTAACTAAAATAAAGCCATTTTCATATATCTCTTCATTAATTTTGTTTCCTTTGCCTTTAGTGTGGAATTGGTAATTCATTCAACTGTTGGTCGTTGTTTATCTTTCCAAGGACCTTGGGGATAACCCTCTGCTTTTAGTCTTGCTGCAACACAGTAGCCCTTCAGCTTTCATGAACTTAACACAAGGGACCACAGGAAGAGAGCTCTATCATTTTATAGTGGCGCCCATTTGAATTGGGGGCACCAGCAACGCAGGCAATGGCAGAGTTGACCCAATGGCCACCAAAAGATGAGGCTGTTTTCTACTTGTTCCTTAGAGTGTAAAACAAGACAACGGTGAGTCTTCAAGAGAAATGAGAGACAGATAAGCCAAGAATGAGAGATCAACTTAAAAAGAGTAGAAAATGAACTTGAGGTCTCAGTCTAGTCCAAGAAAAAAGAGTGATTGACAGACACCAGCTTTTGAAGAAAGCACCAGAGCTTCTGCAGTTTGTAATCCACACACTTTGTGATCCCGACGTATCGGAATCATTGTTTTCCCGGAGCCCTTGAACACTGTTACCGCCCACATTTGCGTTTCTGTTCTTGTTTTAGTATCTGTGTGTTTTTTTCTATTCTGCATACTGGATAGCTCAGTCTATGTGAGTATAAATAACACTGATCAGAGTTAGAAACCCTAATTTTGATTGTTTTTGAAGCCAACAGAAAAATTGTTTTTCCAACTGAATTTAAAAACCTAAATTTTTTAAATTAATAAGCAATAATATATGAAATATTCACTATGGGCTCCACCAATTCATATTCTTAAAGATGGTGAACCTTTTTTTTTGGAACTAAACCTACAGGGAACAGTTGAAAATGAAAGAGTAACTACCCTTGATTAAAATACAGTAATACGAAGGATTGCAATAAAAACTATGATCCCTAAACAAGAAGCAAGCAACTAACAGTTTGCTACAGAAAGTTCTATAGCTTTTCAAGATTCACACAGCAAATGATTCCAATATTTACCAGATAAACTGAGAAAAGAATACATGGGCAGCATATTGCTGTGCACTGATTCATTTGGTAGATGGTTCATTTATTCATCAAATATTTATTGAATGCCTGCTATGGGACCTGGAACAGGGCTAGACACCAGGGATAAAATAACAAGGAAAACCAGGCAAGGTCTCTTCTTTCATGAAGCTAATGTCTAATGTTGAATGATGCAAACAATTAAAATTTTAATTTTCAAAAAAAAGGCATATTGGTAGGAAAATAAAATTGCAATAATTGAAATAAAGCTAATTATTGTCACTTTCTACAGTTCTGATATGCATGAATTTCAGTTAATGTGGTACTGGCCAAAGCCAGGATTGACTATAATATATCATCTGGTTTAGTACAAAGCAGAATTTTTAAGTTGAAGGCATTCTTTATTCCCTCTTCTGTCTACCCTGATTTGTTTTTTAATATTTTTTGTGTATATGCTATATGAGGACATCTGTGATACTTCTGGTGGTCCCTGCTGAGTGCTACTCAGCTTTTCAAGCTTGCCAAGACAAGCCTATTTAATTAACGAAATACATGAAGTAATTTCCTTGTGATTTCCTCTCTTCTCCCTACTTAAGAAATGTATTACATACCAAAAACACTCAACCTACAGAAATTGTGGTTATATGCCACAGATGAGTGAAATCATTTGGTACTTACTTGTCTTTCTCCACCAGGCTTATTTCACTAAGTATAATATCCTCCAGCTCCATCCATGTTGTTGCAAATGGTAGGACTTGTTTTTTTCATATGGCTGAATAATATTTCATTGTGTGTATGTACCACATCTTCTTTGTCCATTCATCTGCTGATGGAACTTAGGTTGCTTCTATTTCTTGGCTATTGTAAATAGTGCTGCAATAAACATAGGAGTGCATATGTCTTTTTGAATTTGGGATCCTGATTTCTTCGGGTAAATTCCTAGGAGTGGAATTCCTGGGTCAAATGGTATTTTGATTTTTAGTTTTTTGAGGAACCTCCATACTGCTTTCCACAATGGTTGAACTAATTTACATTCCCATCAGCAGTGTAGAGGGTTCCCCTTTCTCTGCATCCTTGCCAGCATTTGTTGTTCTTAGTCTTTTCAATGTTGGCCATCCTAACTGGTGTTAGGTGATATCTCACAGTGGTTTTAATTTGCATTTCCCTGATGCTTAGTGATGTGGAGCATCTTTCCATGTGCCTGTTGGCCATCTGAATTTCTTCTTTGGAGAACTGTCTCTTCATATCATCCGCCCATTTTTTAATTGGGCTGTTTGCTTTTGGGTGTTAAGGCGTGTGAGTTCTTTATATATTTTGGATGTTAACCCCTTCTCAGATATGTCATTTACAAAAATATCATCCCATACTGTAGGATGCCTTTTTCTACTATTGATGGTGTCCTTTGCCATACACAAGCTTTTTAGTTTGATGTAGTCCTATGTGTAAATTTTTGCTTTTGTTTCCCTTGCTCGAGGAGATGCATTCAGGAAGTTGCTCATGCTTATATTTAGGATATTTTTGCCTATGTTGTCTTCTAAGAGTTTTATGGTTTCATGACTTACAGTTAGGTCTTTGATCCATTTCTTCCTCCTTCATTCTTTATATATTAGGTAATCATATTTTGTACTCTTTGTCTATCCCTTGATTGACTTTGGGGATAGTTCATTTAATTTTGCATTTTAGCAGTTAACTGTTCTACTTTCTTTACTGTGGTTTTATTACCTCCGGTGACAGCTATTAAACCTTAGGAGCACTTCCATCTATAGCAGTCTCTCCAAAATACACTGTAGAGATGGTTTGTGGGAGGTAAATTTTCTCAGCTTTTGCTTATCTGGATATTGTTTAATCCCTCCTTCAAATTTAAATGATAATATTGCCAGATAAAGTATTCTTGGTTCAAGGTACTTCTGTTTTATTGCATTAAATACATCATGCCACTCCTTTCTGGCCTGTAAGGTTTCTGTTGAGAAGTCTGATGATAGCCTGATGGGCTTTCCTTTGTATGTGATCTTATTTCTCTCTCTGGCTGCTTTTAATAGTCTGTCCATATCCTTGATATTTGCTATTTTAATTATTATATGTCTTGCTGTTGTCTTCCTTGGGTCCCTTGTGTTGGGAGATCTGTGCACCTCCATGGCTTGAGAGATTATCTCCTTCCCCAGATTGGGGAAGTTTTCAGCAATTACCTCCTCAAAGACACTTTCCCTTTTTCTCTCTCTTCTTCTTCTGGTACCCCTATAATGTAGATATTGTTCTGTTTGGATTGGTCACATAGTTCTCTCAATATTCTTCCATTCTTAGAGATCATTTTTTTTCCTCTGTGCCTCAGCTTCTTTGTATTCCTCTTCTCTAATTTCTATTTCATTTTATCATCTCCTCCACTGTATCTAATCTGCTTTTAAAACTTTTCATGTATGTTTCATTTCTGATACTGTGTTCTGTAATGATTGGATCTCTGACTGGAATTCATCCCTGAGTTCTTGAATATTTTTCTGTACCTCCATGAGCATGTTAATGATTTTTATTTTGAAATCTCTTTCAGAAAGATTCATGAGGTCGATTTCATTTGAGTCTTTCTCTGGTGTATTCATAATTTTTCTTTGAATCAGGTTCCTTTGACATTTCATACTTGCATGTGATTCCCTCTAGTTCCCAGATGCTCTACTCTCTGGAGCTGTTGGGTCCTTGGAGCAATATTGGGGATCGCAGAGGAGCGGTGTTGGTGCTTGGGGGGAGGAAAGAGCTGTTTCCTGTTTCCTAGCTTCTTTGCCTGTCTCCACTGCCAGAACCAGTTGGTTGGGCACATGGGTATAAGCCTCTATGCTTTGCGTTTGTAGCTGCTGTAGGTGGGAGTTCCCTGTCGCTGACCTAACACCAGGGTAGTGTTTGCCGGTTTGTGAGCCAGGTGGGGCTGTCCGGGAGGCAGGTGCAGCAGGCTGCATATCATGGAGAGAGGACTTGGATCTGCATAGCCAGCCAGGGGGCTAGAGCACCTGAAGATCATGAAAGTTCCCAACCTGCGGGGCAGAGTACACCCAGACAATTTTGTCTACCTGTTCTTTCTCCTGAGCAGTAAGCTCTGTGCAGTCCTTGCCCCTTTAGCCACCCTCTCTCTGTTAGGAAGTCTCTCAGACTGCCCTCCTTTCTTTTGTCCCAGAGCAGCTGGATATGGATCCCTGCTTTTCACAAGCGGCTGGAATCTCAGTCTCTCCAGGTCTTCTGCCTGTCTTAGCTTTCCAATCACCCTAATCATGAGAGCACCATGAAATGTAGGTTTGTGCTCCCAGAGCAGATCTACAGAGCTAGGTGTTCAGCAGTTCCAGAACTCCACTCTCCCACTCCATTTCTCTTCCTCTTGCTGGTGAACTGGGGTGGAGGAAGGGCTTGGGTTCCGCCAGGCCATGGCTTTGGTATGTTACCATGTTCCATGTAGTTTATTCTTTTCTCCAGGTGTACGCAGTCTGGCCCAGCCCTCTCCTGTTGCTCTTTCAGGATTAGTTGTATTAATCATATTTTCGTATTATAGGCGGTTTCAGGAGGAAGCCTCTGTCTCACCTCTCATGCTGCCATCTTTAATCAATCAATATAAACTTTTATGTCTTATGATTTTATATGTTAATTATACCTCAATACAGCTGAAATTTTTTAGAAATAGTCATTAAGAACTGAAAAGTAACACCCATATTCTTTTGCAGGGTGATAGATTTTTATAATTAAGCAGGTAAAATCTAATAACATAGTGAAAGAATCTGAAATACATAAACAATATAAAAGACTCACTATCTGCCTTGTATTAGGTCTCTTTCCAGACTCTTTTCTAGTGTGTCTAAACAAATACTTTTTAAAATGGATCATAATATGAATATTATTTTGAAAGGTATTGCTCTGGTTCTAAAAATAGAGCCACATATGTATGATAACCTTATATTTAGATAATGCATAATTTATTTAACTCATTTTTTATTGATTGACATTTAGTTTGCTTCCAGACCTTTGCTCTTATAAACTCTCTGATGAAAAACATTGTCTGCATATCATGCATTTACAGAATTTTTTCAGGAGGCATTTCAGGAAATAGTAATTTGAATCAAAGTTGGTCTAATCTGCATTTTGATACATATTTACAAACTGCACTTCTAAATGAACCCTATTATTCTCCTACCAATGTTATATGAACATGACCATTTCTTCAGCATTATTCATTATGATAAGATTATGATTCATCTTCATTTTTCTAGATGCAATTTAGTTTTTAATTTGATTTTTTATTACTAATGTGATTGAGCATAATTTTCATGTGATTATTGGCCATTTCCAGCTTTTCCTGTCCTCTCAGTTTCCTAATGTGGCACTTCTTTCTTTCTTTTTCTCTTTACTACGGATCTGTAAGAGTTTTTCCCGTTCATTCTGTGCAGCAGGTATATGTGTATCAGATGTTCACTGAAAAGCTTGGGGTGCTGATGTAAACCTGAGAGCTGGAGCCAATGGAAGGCATTTGAAGTTCAGTGACAGATGTGATTACATGTGAGGAGAGTTTAGAAAACAAGAAATGGGTCCAGGACAAAATCTCAGGAAAATGTAACATTGGGAAGCAGGGGAGGGGGTGCAAGGCAGCACACAAAATAAGGCAAGAACTGTTAAAAAGTTAGAATGACAAAAGAATATGGTGTTATGATGGAGAAGAGAATGTACCAAAATGGAGAAAGAGTTGATGGTGTGTAATTCTGCTGAGGCCTAAAATACGTCTGTAGGGTTTGGCTGCCTGGCCACTGGTGGCCTAAGTATCAGTGAAGTTCTAGCAGAGAGCTGGTAATAGTACAGAAGCCAACCTGGAGTGGGTTAATAAATGAGTTGGTTGCAAATGGCAGATGTAGCATGCATAAACACTTCTTTCAAACAGTGTGGCTGTGAGAGTGGAACAGAGAGATTGGGTAGTTGCTGGGGGGAGAATCTAGGTCAAGTTTGGTGATACCAGTTCACTTTGATGGAAATGATGCAGTGCAGGAGAATGATGGGAAAACCTTAGGGGGTAATTTTTTAAGACAGCAATAGGCACTGTGTTCTTGACTCTTCCAAGTATCTCTGGCCAAGGTCACCAATGTCATTCAGACCAAATCTAAGGACTAGTTGTAAATCTCATCATACTAAATACAGTTAATACCATGGACCATGTATTTCCTTTATCCTTGATTTTCATGACACCTTTCTCTACTGGGTCTCTTCTTTCCTTCTGAACGTATCTTCTGACCTCTTTTGAGGCTGTCTTCCCTGCCCACCCATTCTTGGTGCATTTCAGGATCCCATCTCTGGGTCATTTGTCTTCTCATTCTACATGCTGTCGTTAGGTGATCTCTTTTAGTCTTATGGGTAAAATATCATTTATATGTTGGTAGCTTCCATACTGCAACCTACTACCAGTTTTGGCAAATAGACTTAATATCCAATTGCTTGACAGATACAACCACATGTCCTACAGGTTCCTAAAACACAAGGATCCCAATCTGAACTCATCACACTCACTTCACTTTGAGATTTGCTTTCTACTTTCTATTCTCTCAGTTAATGACATTGCCAACTACCAGCTGCCAGATTCCTCTTCCTCCCCACTCATATGAAGGTTTAACCATGCTTAATTGCTGATAGGAAGGACTCATGATAGAAGAAAGAGCTAAAGATAAAGGAGATTTGATTTGCCAAACGCAGCAAGGTTGTCCATTAAGATAAGAGTTGAGAAATATTTTAGGGATGTGATGTCTGGAGGTGAGGGTGGGTTTGGTATTGTCACAGATGACTGGAAAGTGAGTAGAAAGACAACTTATTGATACTATCCTGACATTAGTAACAAAATTAAAAATGAGTACTCTCATCTGGTAGTTTCTGAAGTCCACTGGAAACTTTATGGCATTTACCCTGAGGCTGTGTTACACTGAGACCAACCCTACTCGGTCTTACGCTCAGCCTTATAGCTCAAGTTGCCTGTGTCTGAGGCAGAGGCGGCAGCAGCTCTATCTATTGGAAAAGCAAGTAGCTTAATTTCTCAGGTATCAGTGAGTTTTTACTTCTCTCCTACTTGTTGATGCCCTAAATTTTCCTAAAGGAAAAAGGCTCAAATTTAGAGAGGTTTAAAACGTAGGGAACATTTAACAAGAATTTGAGTTTATGAAAGCTGAAAAGTTAGTTTTTGAAAATAAAAGGAGTCAAATTTCTCTCTTCTCACTGTTAACTTGTTAAATTAAATGGAGAAGCATTAGGAACTATATATAAGTCAGGTCTTTTCATAAGAGAAGCAAGAAAAACAATTACTGATTGTCATTTTTCATTTTAAAGTGCGATGTGTGGGTTTCTTTTTCAAAAATTCTCAGAAGTGCATCAAATTAGGAGGAATAGAAAACATTAATACTGATCACGCAGGCCTAAGGACAATAATTTGCCAGAATTTATGTCAGTATTTTTCTGCATCATAGATATGTTACCAAGGACCTGTGATAGGTGACAATTGCCAGCTTTTTTCAAATGAAACATTTGCTCCAATTTTTTTGATCAGAAAGTATCAAAAGGGTATATAAAACATCTTTATTTGAAATTACTGAAGTAGTTTGCCAGCTAAGCTTCTTATCCATACTCAAAACTCAAATATTAGTTCAAAGTTCAAATATACTAGAGGAAATTCAGTTTCAGTCGGAAAAAGCATGTCTAGTTGCCTACTAGATGCACTTTTGGGTACTTGTCATTATCTTTTCTGCAGAGAACAGTGGCTCCCATGTTTTATGGCATATTCATTGTCTTGCCACAAACATGCTAGTCTGGTCCCTAAGCACAGCCATGTGTGTATTGACACAAAATCTCAGAAATGGCAAACATGGCACAGAAAAAACTGGTGTGTCAAATAAATAAATAAATAAATAAATGAAGGAACAAAACAGTAGCAGACTCACAGAACCCACGAATGGACTAACAGTTACCAAAGGGAAAGGGACTGGGGAGATGGGTGGGAAGGGAGGGATAAGAGGGTAAAAGGGGCATTACGATTGGCAGACATAGGGTGGGGGGCACGGGGGGGACTGTACAGCTCAGAGAAGACAAGTAGTGATTCTCATCTCACTACGCTGATGGACAGTGACTGTGGTGGGGTTGGTGGGGGGGACCTGGTGAAGGGGGGAGTTCAGTCATCACGGTATTGCTCATGTAATTGTAGGTTAATGATACTAAAATAAAATAAATTATTAAAAAAAAAAGAACAAAATCATAATAAGGCAAAATAAACAACATACTTATAGATAAAATAAGAAATCAAAAAAAAAAAGAAGCATAAAAAAAATGTCAAATAACTAACAATTTCTTGGTGGGTAATTTAATAATTATAAGCCTGGAAGTGATAAAAATGAGTGATTTCTACCAGACCGTCCATCATGAATGTCTACTTCCCTCAACCGCAGGCACTATGAGTGGGACAGGGAACCTCTGTCGCCTGGCTCTTTGGCTGTGCATGTCATCCGTGGCCCCACAGATACCGGTCCCACACTCCAAGTTCCTGGGTGGCCTTCAGTGCGGCTGCCCGTGCAGCCTTCCGCTTCCCCCCAGTCTAGGGGTGTGGGCGCCCTTGCCTCCGCAAGGGCAGGATTGGATGTAGACCGTGTTATTCATGGAATTCAAAGTATTAATATAGAAAAGGATAAGAAGGAAGACTGCTCAGATCTGTTTGTTTCTCTTGGAATAGAAAATAAACTGGGAGGATGGAAATAGTATACATTCCTAAGCACTTCCCTAATATTTTTATAAACAGCACTTTAAAAGTGCTTTTTAAAAAATATTTTATTCTAATCCAACAAGAAGAGATATGTCTGAAGCAAGATGCACGCAGCTTTGACCAACCCTCCTATTCCTTTTCCCAGAGTATAAAAAGAGGCCCACAGGTGGTTGCTTGTCAGGCAACGATTCAGAAATGAGGGACTGGGCCATTTCATGAGGCTAGTCACTTCTCTGGGTAACAAGCACTGAAGGCAGCAGTTAAAAAGGTGGAGAAGTAGTTAGGAGTATTTTATTCTCCACTCTTAATACTTAAATAAGTTGAGGAAGGGAGTAAAGTGTTGAGGTTGGGAACACAGGACAGATGGGTTTTGATGGGCAAGAGAGATGAGGCTGGTGCTCAAGACAGTTCCTGGTCTGGATGAAGTCCTAGGCTAGACACAGACCCACCATACCAGGCCATCAAATACACAAGAGCAGGTGGTGGGACCCAGAAGATGCCCCCAGGCTCATTCCAACTGTCCAATATCTCAAGTTGCAGAACTTACAGTGCAAAATTTTATGGGATATTAGATAGCTTACTTTCTAACACTTGATACTTTATAATTCTCAAATTTCATTAGATGCTCTCTAAAACTTTCACCTAAACTATTAACTAGTCACACTTTTTAAAGGAAGTAGGAAAAAGATTTGTTGAATGCTTATGTATCAAGCATGGTGTTGGGTAATGTTATTACAATCTCATATAACCCAAACCCTGTGAAGGACTTATCTTCCTGTTTTATAGGTGGAAACAGACTCACAGGGATTAACCACCTTCCTGGTCTCACATCTCTGTGCAACAAAGCTCGGAGGTCTAATTCCAAAGCTCATGCTCTTTCTATCACATCATAATACTGCTATGAGAAGCCCACCATATATATACACCCATCAAAACAGGGATATTTCAAAGGGGACAGAGATGGCTCTAGAAAGGCCCATGGGCTCTCTGAAATTAAAGCAAAATTTGGGTGGCTGTGTGATTTCTGGGAAGGGACAATTTACAATTTTCATCCAATTTCTAAGGGGTTAAGCCATAAAATTAGAAAATCACAGCACTCAGTGTATTTAGAAAGAAACAGCCATATTCCTCTTCAGTTCCACCATTTGAGCTTATTTCCAACATACTCAATTTCCTCCAGTGATTAGAGCAAAACTGGAAACCTTAGAAAGAAGATTAAATAATAATGAAATATATGGGAGTCCATTTAGCTATGTGTGCTGTCTGGCGGCTGTCCATGTAATTTCTGGTTATCAGTACACCCCAGGGGCTATTGTAGGTTCATTAATGTAATTTTAGAGTGGTAATCCTTGGACATCATAGGGTCCAGTTCCCTCAGTTTAAAGATAACAAAAACAAGACCCAGAGGGCTAAAGTGACTTACACATTGACATATAACCTTTCCCTGGTTTGATAATGGGCTTAATATTTACCTGGCCATCAGTCACTTCCGGCCATCACTTGCACCTCCATGGTCAGTCAAGGGAAGGAGAAGACACTGGGCTTGTGCTCAAATTGCCGCTTCCAGTCCTAATATTGATCTAGCATAACCAGACACTATTTAGCTTTTGAGTTCTAATCCAATTCACGATGGTGCCACCACAGCAGTCTGGCTCCAGTGTGGTCTGTGGCTGATGTCAGGAGAAGCTGACATGAGGCTGAGAATTCTTGTATCCTGAATTAGTAAACCAGAGAAAAAGGAGATGTGCTTCTCAAATACAACTTAATGAGGAAGACTGTGCCAATTTTGCCAATAGAAGCCAAGTTATAATGATAAAATCAGTAATTTAATTACTCTATTGCAAATGAAAACATTTTATCTACACCATTATTTGAAAGCATCATGATTTTATTGATTTCTGTCTCTGAAAATGTAAGAAGAAACTTTTTTAAAAGTCCATTTTAAAATCTTAAAACTGTGTTCAGACGAAGCTGCAAAACCGAATTGCATCTTTAGATTGCATCATAAAATTTCATTTTGGTTCAATTTGATGCATGTTCCTAGTTATCCGACATGATCCTATCGTACTGAAATAAATTAGATATTTGAAATGAACACATTGCAGAAAAACTCATGGAAATTAACTTGGGCAAAAGCCCGCATGTACAACAGAAGCAGCTCTACGGACCCTTGGAATGGGGTCCAAGGAAGTTCTGTGCAGAGGGAGCTTGGGCAACTCGCTTGGCCTCTTCAGGGTTTAGGTTTTCTTCCTGCAAAATGTTGAAGTCTGCGTGATTAAGGCTTGCTCTGGCTCTGAAAATTTAAGTTTATGATTCCATCATAACATTTTTATCCCTATTATGCTCATTACAGGAAGAAAAAAAAGAGTTAGACACGTAAAGAACACTTAAACTATTATATGACCAAGAATGGGTTGTTATAAATTAACAATGATCACAAAGAAAGTGGGAACTGGAAACATTAAATCAGTATACTTTGGTCTAGAGCCTATATTTTAAGAAAGAAAGCTCTAAGCTGATAATAGTTTATTATAGAGTCAGAAGGGAATCTTACAGGCCATTACTCAGTACAATTCAAAGTGGACAGACATGATGTCCTTTAAAGTGGACAGACATGATGTCTATCCTTTGCTTGAACGTTTTTATTAACTTATGATATGGAAGTCCACTTGGACAGGTCTAGTTGTTGGAAACTTCTTTATGGTAATGAAAATCTGGCTCTCGGTCACCATTACTTATTTACTCTCTTCAGTTCTGGCACGTAGTGGACTGATTCTCGGTTGACCTTGGAGGCCAAATTCTGCCATCAACCTGGACTTGCTTCCTTCTTCTCACTAGTGCTTGCCACTTTCTGATTCCCTTCTATAATTTTCAAAGCTCTTGAAACAAAATAAGTGAGATTATATATAGAGAGACTAAATTAGTAGATAAACTGGTAAAGAGCTACAGAATAGAAATCAAATAGCTCTTAATATAATCTTCTAGCTCTGGATGAACAGATAATCTAAATTATAATTAATCTATGTCTTGGGGAGACTTTACACATGTATTTTATATTTAAAAAACCAATTAGGACTTCAAATTAAAGCAAAAATATAAATAACATATTGCTAACTCGTTCTGTCTTTTCCTATATTTGTATTCTAATATTTCCTCAGTTTCACTAAATTTTGCCCCCTCATTTTCTGCAGATAATCTTGCCTCCTCTAAAGCAGGAAGCAAAGTACACGTTCAATATGAGGTTCCCAACTAGTCTTCTTTCTGGGTTAAGCTGAACATTTATCTTAGGTTAAATCTTTACTCATTTTCTTCTCTCCTATTTCAGAGGAAGAATTCTCTCCTCAACTTTCTAAAATGAATCCTACACTTTGCATTCCATCTGATTCCCACCCATCTACAGGGAGACCTTGCTCCATTAAATCCTTTCTCTTTTTCTCAAATCTCTCATCTTCCCTGGCAGCCTATAAATATGTCCTCAACATATTAAAAAAGCAGAAAAATGGCAGAGTGTTAGATATGGATAATAGATGATACTGGCAAGCCACTGAATAGTCCATATCTGGAACACATCCTAATGCTACCCTCTTTGAATATATTTTTCTTTTACTTTTTTGTACATATTTATCACAGGTTCTTTAAGGTTCTTGCTAAATCCTGCACGTGGGCCACCTAGGATTCAGTTTCTATTAACTTCTTTTTCTTTACTATGGGCCATATTTTCCTATTTCTTTATATACAGAGTAATTCTGGTTGAATACTAAGTATAGCACATGATATGTTATAGAGGTTCTGGAGTTTATTTTCTCCCTCCCTCAGGAGTATTGATTTTATTCTAGCAAACAATTAAGTTACTAGCTAGTCATCTTGACAATGTGTAAGCTTGCCTGCTCTATGCTTTTAGGGCAGATCTGTGGAAAGTCAAGGTATTTCTCAATCATCTATAACTGGGGAAAACCTAACTTTGAAACATCTCCCCTTTGAATCTTACCATGCCTCCTTTAAAATTTTGAAGAACAGGGTGTGGTCCTAACTCCTAAGAAACGGTCTTTCCAGTCTTGCATCAGATTTTGAAGATAATAACAAAATGAAGAAGGTGCTAACATGGCTACAATGGAAAATTAAAGGCTTCCAGCACTGCTGCGCCGTTCTCAGTTCCATAATAGTCACTCATACTAAGCCTAGGGGTCTCACCGTGTGCCCACCCCTCAGACAAGTGTCCATGTGGGACCCCTAGAGGGCCCTCTGGGAGGATGTGCAGGTGTGGGAAAAGCCGCCATATTTCCAGAGGCTCTTGCCAGGCCTCCTGATATCTCCAAATCAGTAGGTGTTTCCAAGGGGTGGAGAAAAATAGTCCATCTCCATATCAATAGGTGATTACAGAGGGGGTGGAGAGCAAGCACACACCTGGAATGGAGAGGTTGGTTGGGCCTATTTTTGGAGCCTGGCGAGCAGAAGTAGACCACTGCTTGTAAGCAAAAGCAGGTTTCTCCTACTTTATTCTCCCTTTGACTGATTTCGGCTTCAAAGGTTATTTGCCCCTCAGAGTTACAGCAGGGCAGTGTAATTACTGAGATGACCTCTGATCAGTGAGCTGAATGAGGTGAAGGAGCAAAGCATGCAGCTATCAGTGGGAACAACATTCCAGGTATAGGTAACAGAATATATAAAAATATTAAAATGCAAATATGGCTGGTGAATTTTAAGACTTGCAAGGTGGCCAGGGTGTGACTAGAATGGAGTGAACTAAGAGTAGAAGATACTTTCAGAGCCTTACAAGGAGTGGGGGAGGGGGAGAGCAGCCGTGCAAGGTCTCAGCAAGGATTTGACTTTTATCCTGGGAAAAACAGCCAGCCATTAGGGGATTTGGAAAGGAGTAGGACATGATCAAACTTAAGCTTCAAAGAGATCGTTCTGGCTGCTGTGTTGAGAATTACCTTTAAGGGAAATGGGCAAAGGAAATGGCAGTCAGAAAGTCACTGACATAATGGAAGTGAGAGAATATTGTGGCAAGAACAAGGGTAATAATGGTGAAGAAGTTGGCTTGTAATTTGAAGATGGAGTTAATAGTCAATCCTAATGGATTAGATGTGGAGTATGAAACAAAGAAGTTTCTATCTTAAGCACTTGGATGACATCTACTAAGATGGAAAAAAATGTGTAAGATAATTAACAGGAATATCAAGACTGGTTTGGATCATTAAATTTGAGATGCTCATTAGAATATAAGTATTAAAATCTGTTGTATCTGAGTCTGGAGCTCCAGGGAGACGTCTGGTGGGAATTATCAGCCTTTGATGGTATGTAAAGAAATAAAACTTCACTAAATCATCAAAGAAATGAGAATAGAAAAAGGAAGAGGCTCATTGTCTGAGCCTCATGGCGCCTTGAGTTAAGTGTCTGGGAACATGTGGGGGTGAAAGCATGACTCTGAGAAGAAGAAACCAGTGAGGAAGCTGAAGACCTAGCTAAGCATGATCTCCTGAAAGCCAAATACAAATGAAAAATGCTTCGGAGAAAATTGGAATAATTAACTGTGTCAAATGCGGAGAGGTCAAGTTGGATGTGGAATGAGAATTGACCACTGTATGTGCAACATGGAATTCCTGGGAACCCTGAAAGAGTAGTTTCAAGGGGGTGATGGTGTGAGAGCTTCTTTGGAGGTCCAAGTAAGAACAGAAGAAGAACTAGAAATCGGGTATTTTAGAGAATTTCTATTCTAAAGGGGAGCAGAAAGCTTGGGTTGTAGCTGGAAAGAAAGGTAGGGAAAAGAAAAAAAAAATAGAGATGGGAGAAATGTTCATATGCTGTGGAAATAATCTAGTAGAGAAGGACATTTTCATGTGCAGGATAAAGAGTGGAGGGTAGAGTAGTACTCATGAGTAAGAACAAGGGAATAGGATCTAGTGACCCAATGGTGGCCTCAATAGGAGCACAGGTGATTCATACAAAAGTAATGGGGGATACAGAGAATGTGGGCATAGAGGCTGGGGTCAGGGGCTCTGTTGGTGGGGTTTTTGGAATTTCTCTTCTGATTGCTACTACTTTTAATGAAATATATGGAGTAAGGAAGGAGATTAGCTGAGATAATAAAGAGGATATGTGAAGGTTTGCGAAGAGAGGGTAATGGATGGACTAGAGAAATATAGCACAGCTGTTGGGCAGCACTAATGAGCCCTTGAGGTTACTGATCATAAACTGAAAGTAAGAC
This sequence comes from Phataginus tricuspis, assembly GCA_029783875.1. Classification (NCBI taxonomy): domain Eukaryota; kingdom Metazoa; phylum Chordata; class Mammalia; order Pholidota; family Manidae; genus Phataginus; species Phataginus tricuspis. The sequence goes on from JAQQAC010008864.1 coordinate 2,507,034, forward strand.
CAGTCATCATGGTTACGTGTTTTTCTCTAGAAATGTTGGGTTGCAAAGGTGCAATCCCTAGATAGATGGAAAGTTGGATAAAGTTGGATATAGTTACTGATGGAGTTGAGGGTATAAGAAAGGGAATAATTTTAATGAAGGATCAGAAAATTAAATTGGTAGTTGGAAATTAAAGCTGTGGTAAGGGTAAGGGGTGATAAGAAAGTAGTGGGATCAATTAATTGAAATGTAAGTCCCTGTGAATTACTGGAATTAGAGTAATAAGGGGAGCTATATGGAAAGACATGTCATAGTTGGAGATGCAATACTTGAAAATAGGATTATGAAGGGGATGCAGTTTTGGTAATGAGAAGGTTTAGACTAAGGCCTTAGGAGTGGTTGCAAAAAGGTGAAGGATGAAAGATGAGGTCAGCTCAAATATTTTCTTCTGCAGAGGCATTCCCTGATTTCACCTTTCCTCTCTTGCCTTCTAAGTCTCATAGTATTTCATCTGCAATTCTTTATGACTCTACTCTACTTTGCATTTATTGTTATTTAATAGGCATGATTTAGAGTATGAGCTCTAGGAAATTTGGGAATGTGTCAATTACCTTCATGTCCCTTAGTGCCTAATGGTTCCCTGCCTATACAACTACACACAGTAAGAGTATAATATATATTTATTATATCAATAAATGTATCAATGATTATGTAAATAAATAAGAATAACAACCATAGCAGCTTACATTGTCTCTGTGCACCAAGCTCTCCCCCAAGTGCTTTAAATATTAGTAAACTTTACATTAACACCCTCTTGTGGATAATTCGTGCTTGTAATACATGCACAGGAGCTGAGTGAAAAGGATGATTTAACTGACGTGAGTCAGTGGATGTGCACCAGGAGTACGGAGCAGCCGGGCAGCTCCTGACTGAAGCAGGGTCAGGGTTTTTTTAGAGTAGGGTAGGTGTTAGCAATTTCTTTTCTGTAAAAGGCCAAATAATATTTTAGGTTTTGTGACCATGGTCTGTAACAACCAGTCAGTTCTGCTATTGTGATATGAAAGCAGCCATAGACAATACATATACTAACAAACGTGGCTGTGTTCCAATAAACCTTTATTTATGGACACTGAATTTTGAATTCCGTATAGTTTTCACATGTCATGATATATATTCTTCTTTTGAGTTTTTTCAACCATTTAAAAGTGTATACATGGTTCAAAGGCTACTATTTTCTGACTTCCGGGACAGAGGATAGTCTTTGTGGTTTCAGCTTAGGCGTCAGTTTTCAACTTCAGTGGACATTCTAGGCTGGACATCCTTTCTGTTTTCATGCCCCTTATTCTGGGGTCATGGGTATAATCCCATAACAAACTGAAAAGTATTTTCCTAGACCTGTTTGTTGGGTAGTCAAAATTCATAGGGCTGGGGAGGTAGGTCACCAAAAAGAATAAAAGGTTTTAAAAATAGAAGGCAAGCTTCAGGAACTAGATATACCCTCTATCACATGGAATTTAGTCCTACAAAACCAAAGATGAGAAAATTAAGTGACTTTCTCAATACTACATATCTCAAAAGTGGACAGAGCTAGGATCAGCACTGCGGACCTAGTGGGTCCTCATTCCCTTGGCTATCCTATGCAGGTCATGATAATAATGAATGCCTTGTTCTGAATGTGCTTATAATTCTTTGTATGCCATGCACACAGAGTTCTCTGTACGTATCATTGAATGAACTGGCTAATGCTTAAACATTGGCATGGAGAGAGGCTAAGTGTTCAGTACCATCGTAACCAATGGATAACTCACACTTTTATGCAAACATGGGTGCTCTTCTGACCAGCTAGTAAAAAGCATTCTTTTCGTACTAGTAGAAATTCCATTTTGGTATGTTAGCTGATGATTGCCCACAGCTAAATCTCTAACACTTGTGAGAGTAGAGAGGAAAAGAAAATCTCTCAGAGACTGGTGAGAGCTTCTAGGTAAAATATATTAAATGACCTTAGCATTGCATTTTCAAGTTTCTTCTCTGGAGCCCAAATTTCATAAAATATAGGACAATTTCTACAGCTTAGATTGAGGTCTAACAGGCACAAAAAGATCTATTTTCCAAGCACATGCATTTGTTCCCTCTTTCCTACTTGATACATTTAGCTCATCTTTGATGAAGTACTTGCCTTTTTTATAATCCTATAGTTCTGTAAAGAAATAATGAAATGGATTCATTATAGTATAGGGCTAGTGTAGATATTGTCGGAAGATATTGTAACCCTATGACTGCATTAGGACAAATCTCCAGTCAAAGAGGCTACTGTACAAAAGGAAGGGTGCATTTGGCAAACAATGAGCATCAATGCCATTTATTTTAGCTTTACCTTTTTTCCAGTTTGGTTTTCATTTACAGTGAGAGAAAGTATATAGTCAGGATGCTTTTGGTGTTTTGTTTGTTTTGTTCTAAGATCAAACAGAAAGACCTAAAGAAATCTATGATACACAGTTTTTTGACTTCAAGTTGCAAATATTTGTACAACCCCATCCACCCCTATTGATGATGATATATTATGAAGTTTTGTTGTTGATTTTAATTCTGGATTTAATTCTTTTTAAAATTATGTAACCCCAGAGTGGTTCTCCTTGGTTACACTATCAATAGGGTATTGACTAACAATGGTGAATTAGTAATAAGCAGGATTAGGAAAAAGGGGAAAATGAATTAGGCTCCTTTTGCTTCTTCACAATACATGGCTGCTTACAACAGCAGTCATACAAACAGTAATAGTAATTACAGCAATAATGAAACTCTGTATAAATGCACATCTTAGTTTTTTCCCTTTTCCTTTTTGGTGTTATGATTTTATCATTTCTATCTATTGAATAAACAGATACGTTCCTGGGTCATGATGTTTGTTGCACAAAACCTTTCACAGGCAAAGGAAAGCAGGGAACAGTTTCCTGATAAGGGGTTTCATTCTAAACTGTCCCATGCTTGAGTACACATGTAGAAATTTCTCTGACTTCAGGAAAAGCCATGTGCAGATATTATTCAAGAGTGTTTTGAAAGAGTTAGTTCCAGAGGTTTATTCTTGAACAAAATATACTCTCATTAAAGGTTGCCTTGTATAGGTAATTGTTTTAATTACAAAAGAACAAAGGATGACCAATTTTTTTACTCTGTTTTAAAAAAAAATTTAAGAGACCCCAAACATGAAAAGGTCACCCTAATTATCACTGATAAGAGAGCATCACGGATCTCATTTCTTCCTTTTGGTGAAGGCCACCTGGTATGGGCTTCCAGGTGGACAGGTTAGTGTCAGAAACAATAGATGATTAAACACAGCCACGAATGACTGACAGCTGCTTCCTGGCATTCAGGCTAAGTCAAGAGAGAGGAGACCCAAAAGATGCAAGGGATCAGGTTTACGTGTGCTCCTCAATTATTCTTATGAGATTTATATAGCTCCATAAATGAACACAATGGTGCAATAAAAAAAGAAAACGTCAACATCAATAGACATCCTTGCTGCTCAATTCTTCTATTTCCTGATTTTGAATATATGCAATTTAAAGCATTATTCTTTTTCTTGTCATTATTACTAATTTTTCTGCCTTAAGGGTTGCATTTCTGTATAATTTTGCTTGTAAACTCAACAGCTTTATAAGGTCTGAGTCAAAATGAACAGAAACATTTCTCCACAGTATATAGTAAAATAAAACAAAATAAAATGAAAATTGAAGTGAATACAGCAATTTGGAAAGAATGTGAGGCCTTTTTTAATATTCATTTAAAAAATACTGCTAATCTGGTATTCTTTAAAAATCCAGTGAAGTCAGAAACCATGAACTCATAACAAATCTCCAAAGTTTAAACTGTTCATCAACTATACTCAGATTCCTGAATATCAATTACCCCTAGAAGGCTAAAGGCTGCTGGCAGGGAAAGCAGGAAAGTGCATGGTTGAGATAGAGATGAAATGGACAGGGAGTGATAAGAACCTCTGAGTGATTCTACATTAAAAAGATGGAGGCTAGGATTCAAGATGGCGGCATGAGAGGTGAGACGGAGAGCTCCTCCCAAAACCACAAACACTACAAAAATATACTTAATAAATACAACTAACCTTCAGACAGCAACAAGAAAGAAGGCTGAACCAGAGTGCATACAGACCTCATGAACAGAGCAGACTTCAAGAAACAGGGTAACGCACGAAAGCCTTAATCAGGCGGGACCCAAGCTCTTCCCCCACCCCAGCTCACCTGTGGGAGGAAGAGAAATGGGGCAGGGAGGGGGTGGAAGCCTGGGACTGCTGGACACCTAGCCCTGGAGATGTGCTTTGTGAGCAGAATCCTATAGTGTGTGGTGCTCTGGACATTGGGGAGCTTGGTGCTTGAGAGATTGACATTCCAGCTGTTTGTGGAGGAGGGGATCCACACCCCACTGCTCTGTGTCAGAGGAAGGGCAGGTGGTCACAGAGGCTTCCTAGGCAGTGAGAGGGCTGCTGAAGGGGGCGGGGTTTGCACGGAGCTTGCTGTGCGGGAGAAGAGAGAGCTGGACAAGGCTGTCTGGGTGCGCTCTGCCCAGCTGGTTGGAAACTTTGAGGAGCTTCAGGTGCTCCATCCCCCTGGCTGCCTACTCAACTCCGAGGCCCCCCACTGTGACACACAGCCAGCTGAGCCTTCCTACTGGCCTGCAGGCACCTGCTCACAAATCTGCAGTCACTGCTCAGGTGTCAGGCCAGCCAGAGGGAGGCCCTGCCTACAACAGCTAGAGACACAAAGCACAGAGGCTTACATGTGTGTGCTTGGCCCACTGCCTCTGACACTAGAGACAGAAAGAAGAACAAATGAGGCCCAAAGTCAGTAGAAGGAGGGACATAATAAAGATTAAAGCAGATATAAATAAAATTGAGAAGAATGAAACAATAGAAAGAATCAATAAAAGCAGGAGCTGGGTCTTTGAGAAAATAAACAAAATAGATAAACCTCTAGCCAGACTTATCAAGAAAAAATGAGAGTCTACACACATGAACAGAATCAGAAATGAGAAAGGAAAAATCATTACGGACATCACAGAAATACAAAGAATTATGAGAGAATACTATGAAAAATTATATGGTAACAAACTGGATAACCTAGAAGAAATGGACAGCTTTCTAGAAAAATACAACCTTTCAAGGCTGACCCAGAAAGAAACAGAAAAGCTCAACAGACCAATTACCAGCAGTGAAATTGAACTGAAAATCACAAACCTACCTAAGAACAAAACCCCTGGACCAGATGGCTTCACCACTGAATTTTATCAAACCTTTGGTGAAGACCTAATTCCCACCCTCCTTAAAGTTTTCCAAAGAGTAGAAGAAGAGGGAATGCTTCCAAACTCATTCTATGAGGACAGCATCACTCTAATACCAAAACCAGTCAAAGACACCACAAAAAAAAGAAAACTACAGACCAATATCCCTGATGAACATAGATACAAAAATACTCAACAAAATATTAGCAAACCAAATTCAAAAATACATCAAAAAGATCATCCATCATGATCAAGTAGGATTTATTCCAGGGATGCAAGGATGGTACAACATTTGAAAATCCATCAATATCATCCACCAACCACATCAACAAAAAGAAGGACTAAAACCATATGATCATCTTCATAGATGCCGAAAAAGTGTTTGACAAAATTCAACACCCATTCATGATAAAAACTCTCAACAAAATGGGTATAGAGGGCAAGTACCTCAACATAATAAAGACCAGATTTGACAAACCCACAGCCTACATTACAGTTAACAGTGAGACGTTGAAAGCTTTTCCTTTAAGATCGGGAACAATACAAGGATGTCCACTCTCCCCACTTCTATTCAACATAGTACTGGAGGTCCTAGCTACGGCAATCAGATGACACAAAGAAATAAAAGGCATCCAGATTGGCAAGAAAGAAGTTAAACTGTCCCTGTTTGCAGATGACATGATATTGTACATAAAAAACCCTAAAGAATCCACTACAAAACTGCTAGATCTAATATCTGAATTCAACAAAGTTGTGGGATACAAAATTAATACAAAGAAATCTGTTGCATTCCTATATACTAACAGTGAACTAGCAGAAAGAGAAATAAGGAAAACAATTCCATTCACAATTGCATCCAAAACAATAAAATACCTAGGAATAAACCTAACCAAGGAACTGAAAGATTTATACACTGAAAACTACAAGACACTCAGGAGAGAAATTAAAGAAGATACCAATAAATGGGAACACATCCCATGCTCATGGATAGGAAGAATTAATATTGTCAAAATGGCTATCTTGCCGAAAGTCATCTACCAATTTAATGCAATTCCTATCAAAATACCAACAGCATTCTTCATTGAACTAGAGCAAATTGTTCTAAAATTCATATGGAACCACAAAAGACTACGAATAGCCAAAGCAATCCTGAGAAGGAAGAATAAAGCTGGGAGAATTACGCTCCCCAACTTCAAGCTCTACTACAAAGCCACAGTAGTCAAGACAATTTGGTTCTGGCACAAGAACAGACACATAGACCAATGGAACAGTCTAGAGAGCCCTCATATAAATCCAACCATGTATGGTCAAATAATATACAGTAAAGAAGCCATGGAAATACAATGGGGAAATGACAGCCTCTTCAACAACTGGTGTTGGCAAAACTGGACAGCTACATGCAAGAGAATGAAACTGGATTATTGTTTAACCCCATACACAAAAGTAAACTCGAAATGGATCAAAGACCTGAATGTAAGTCATGAAACTATAAAACTCTTAGAAGACAATATAGGCAAAAATCTCCTGAATATACGCATGACCAACTTCTTCCTGAACACATCTCCTCGAGCAAGGGAAACAAAAGCAAAAATGAACACATGGGACTACATCAAACTAAAAAGCTTGTGTATGGCAAAGGACACCATCAACAGAACAAAAAGGCATCCTATAGTATGGGAGAATATATTTGTAAGTGACCTATCTGACAAGGGGTTAACATTCAAAGTATATAAAGAACTCACCCACTTCAACACCCAAAAAGAAAATAACCCAATTAAAAAATGGCAGAGGATATGAAGAGACAATTCTCCAAAGAAGAAATTCAAATGGCCAACAGACACATGAAAAGATGCTCCATATCACTAATCATCAGGGAAATGCAAATTAAAACCATAATGAGATATCACCTGACAGCAGTAAGGATGGCCAGCATTCAAAAGACTAAGAACAACAAATGCTGGCAAGGATGCGGAGAAAGGGGAACCCTCCTACACTGCTTTTGGGAGTGTAAGCTAGTTTAACTATTGTGGAAAGCAATATGGAGGTTCATCAAAAAACTAAAAATACAAATACCATTTGACCCAGGAATCCCACTCCTAGGAATTTACCCAAAGAATACAACTTCTCAGATTCAAAAAGACATATGCCCCCCTATGTTTATCACAGCACTATTTACACTAGCCCAGATATGGAAGCAACCTAAGTGTCCATTAGTAGATGAATGGATAAAGAAGACATGGTACAAACACACAATGGAATACTATTCAGCCATAAGAAAGAAACAAATCCTACCATTTGTAACAACACGGATGGAGCTGGGATATTATGCTCAGTGAAATAAGCCAGGTGGAGAAAGACAAGTACCAAATGATTTCCCTCATTTGTGGAGTATAAGAACGCAGCAAAATTGAAGGAAAAAAATAGCAGCAGACTCACAGACTCCAAGAAGGAACTAGTCTGTACCAAATGTGAGAGGTGTGGGAAGGTGGGTGGGGAGGGAAGGAGAAGTAGATTGAGGGGTATTATGTCTAGTACGCATGGTGTGGGGGGTCGTGGGGAAAACAGTGTAGCAAAGAGAAGGCAAACACTAAATCTGTGGCATCTTCCTACACTGACGGACAGTGACTGCATTGGGGTATATGGGTGTGGACTTGATAATATGGGTAAAAGTAGTCACCACATTGTTTTTTCATGTGAAACCTTCATATGAGTGTATATCAATAATACCTTAATAAAAAAAAAGATGGAGTCTTGGGAGACATACTTTTTCTTTGCATAAAATTTCACGCACACATGCAGATCTCAAAGATTCCTTTTGAAAGCCAGATAAAAATGTGTTCTATTCATGAAATGACAGACTGCAGCTAACATGATCTGTTTATCAGTAATTTACCACTCAAGAAAAAACTCCAAAGCTTAGTAAAGTATCAAGCACTACAAGAAGAATAACCTCATTCATTCTGTTTCTATTTTACGGCATGAGATCCATTTAGAGAAATAGGCAGTACACAATAGGAAGGCTAATCAATGTCAGACACATTTCAATGACAACAAATAATCTATTTCTTTATTTCATAATTAGAAAAGAAATGTGGAGCTATTTAACTATGTGAAAACTTCAGGCTTATTCCAAGTTCATATTTCTTTACAAGAACAATCAGCACCAATGCCAATATTTAGATGTGTATGTTTGCATTTTTACCAGTGACATTATACATTTATCATTTGCCATTGAATTGAAAGCAAGCATGTATATGTAATGATACTAAAATGTGAAAATGCCCTTCAGGAAATGCCCTATAACCTGTGTTTGTTCTGCATGTGGTTCAAGAGAAATAAGAAACAGCAACCACAATATGGGTTCTGTGATGAAAGCGTGATTTCAACTTTAACTATAACCTGTTCTTTCTATTTACAGAAAAATAGGTAGAATCTGTGCTTTGTGTGTTATACAAGTTTCTAAATCTAGACTCTGGTGATGGAGTATAACAAAGCTGTCTCAGATCTCCAGATCTTTGCTACAGTTGCAGTGAGATTTAAATGATAAAAACACCAAACAGGGATGTTCTCCAATCCAGGCAACTTGCACATTCCTATTAGCTCCTGAAGACTGTCTCCACTTCATTGCTTCCTGAAAACCTTTTCATTATGGTCAGGACACGGCCTACTAAGGCAGGATTTACCTGAAGTGATGGGGTTGAGTAGGAGACACAGAAATATGAACAGTATCCTGTAGTGGGGCAGTGGCCTAGTGGGAGGGGGAGAGTTTGAACAAGCTGGCTCCAAACAGTTGGCTCATTCAACAAATACATACTGTGAAGATGCTATGAGGCTGGCACTAGAGCAAGAGGTAGGCACTATGCTGAATGAGTCCTGGTCCTCAGCCTTAGGGAGCTTAGCGGGTAGCTAGGGAAGAGTTCCCATACTGGTCAAGAGAAAGATGGGCAATTATCATTCAGAATGATAAACAGGACCAAAGCAGAAGTACGTGGCCCTGGAACTATAAAAGGATACATAAGGGCAGTCATAGCAGCCCGGGAGGGCTTTCAGAGATATGGAACCTACGTGAGCCCTGGAGAGAGATGGGGATAAAGATGTGTGTGTGTGTGTGTGTGTGTGTGTGTGAGTGAGAGAGCGAGAGAGAGAGAGGAGGAGGATGTTGGAAAGAGTATTCCACACAGAGGGAAAGAAAACATGAACACTGGAAGGGGAAAGTGTTCAGGTGAAGGCAGAAAGGAGGGAGTGCAGAATGTCAAGGAGGTAGGCAGAGGCTAGGGAGGAAGAGCCTTTTCAGGCCATGTTGAAGTCCTTCCCTTGCTCCTGAGGACAACAGGATGCTGTACTCCAGGATACATTTGATGGTACAGGTCAACAGCTGGCAGACAAAGGACATTAAGAAAGATTTAAAAGGGGCATGGAGAGCTGAGTCTGAAAGGAGACTCTGAGTCAGCATTAAGGGTCCTTTCAACAGATACGATGAGAGTTCTTACCCCAGGCTGAGGTTGGGGAAGTGGACTGCCTTCCACCAGGCAGAAGGAAGAGGGCCCAGGATGCTCTACTGGATGGGAGAATCAAGGCCAGGGGGATGTTATCCAAATCCAGTTAGTAAAACTAGACTCAAAACAGACCTGTTGTAGTTGCACAGCTCATTGCTACTGAGTGAATATTGAATTATTCAATTACTTGAGACTATATTTTCTGTTCCACATGGTAAATGGTATATTTAAAGTTTATTTCATTACAACTATCTTCAGAAAGTTCAAAAGTATGATGTTTTTGAAGGCAATAAACATTACACTCTATCTTTTCCCCTTGGATGAGACTTTAGATTTCAATTTGTATGCCTTGAAGATACCTGACCTGTTTACCCACAGTTCAGCATGGAAACCAAAGTAGGGAGCCTTCAGCTGTTGACAGAGCATTTAGAATTTCTAAAAACTGGTATGTAATAAAATTATAAAATGCCTAATTATAAAAAACGAGATTCAAGATGGCAGCATGAGAGGTGACATGGAGAACTCCTCGCAAAATCACAAATAGCACAAAAATACAGTTAATTAATACAACTAACCCTAAAACAGCAAGAAAGAAGGCTGAAAGAGACTGCTTACAGACTTCACAAACAGAGAAGATCTCAGGAAACAGGGCACCAGCTCCACTCCTCTATGACCGCCAACCTCACTCTAGGGGCGGAGCAGCTCCAGAGACTGGAGTTTCAGCATACTCGTGGGCACCACACAGAAATATGAAACATCAAAAGAACATGGTTCAGACCAAAATCTCACAAACCCCAGAAAGAGGGCCAAATGAAACCAAACTCACTAATCTTCCTGAAAGAGAGTTCAAAATAAAAATTATAAACATGCTTATGGAGGTACAGAAAGATATTCAAGACCTGAGGAATGAATTAAAATGCAGATTCAATCATTAAGAAATCCCATATCTGAAATGAAACATACAATGGAGGGATACAAAAGCAGATTAGATGTAGTAGAAGAGATGGTAAATGGAACATAAATTAGAGAATAGGAAAACAAAGAAGCTGAGGCACAGAGAGAAAAAATAATCTCTAAGAATGAAAGAATATTGAGAGAACTATGTGACCAATCCAAGTGTTATAGGGGTATCAGAAGAAGAAGAGAAAAAGGGATAGAAAGTGTCATTGGGAGGTAATTGCTGAACTTCCCTTCTGGGGAAGGAGATAGTCTCTCAAGCCATGGAGGTGCACAGATCTCCCAGCACAAGGGACCCAAGGAAGACAACATCAAGACATATAATAATTAAAATGGCAAAGATCAAGGATAAAGACAGACTTTTAAAAGCAGCTAGAGAGAAAAAAAAATCACACACAAAAGAAAACCCATCAGGCTATCATCAGATTTCTCAACAGAAACCTTACAGACCAGAAGGGAGTGGCATGATATATTTAAAGCAATGAAGGAGAAGGGCCTTGAACCAGGCATACTCTACACAGCAAGGTTATCATTTAAATTTGAAGGAGGGATTAAACAATTTTCAGATAAGCAAAAGCTGAGATAATTTTCCTCCCACAAACCACCTCTACAGGGCATTTTGGAGGGACTCCTATAGATGGAAGTATTCCTAAGGCTAAATAGATGTCATCCAAGCGAAAACAAAGAGTACAGGATATGATTCATAACATACAAAGAATGGAGGAAGAAGAAAAAGGAGGAAAAAAAAAGAAGCTTTACGTTGTGTTTGTAATAGCATATGAAGTGAGTTAAATTAGACAATTAGATGGTAAGGGAATTACCCTTGAGACTTTGGTAACCACAAATCTAAAGCCTGCAATGGCAATAAGTACATACCTATCGATAATCACCCTAAATGTAAATGGTCTGAATGCACCAATCAAAAGACATAGAGTTACTGAATGGATAAAAAAACAAGACTCATTTATATGCTGCCTACAAGAAACTCACTTCAAACCCAAAGACATACACAAACTGAAAGTAAAGGGATGGAAAAAGATATTTCATGTAACTAATAGGGAGAAAAAATCAGGAGTTGCAGTACTTATATCAGACAAACTAGACCTCAAAACAAAGAAAGTCACAAGAGACAAAAAAGGACATTACATAATGATAAAAGGGTCAGTCCAACCACAGGATATGACTATTATAAATATCTATGTACCCAACATAGGATGACCTACATATGTGTACCAATACTAACAGAATTAAAGGGGGAAATAGAATGCAATGCATTCATTCTAGGAGACTTCAACGCACCACTCACTCCAAAGGACAGATCAACAAGACAGAAAAAAATAAAGAGACAGAGGCACTAAACAACATATTAGAACAGACGGACCTAACAGACATCTACAGAACACTCCATCCCAAAGCAGCAGGATACACATTCTTCTCAAGTGCTCATGGAACATTTTCAAGAATAGACCATATACTAGGCCATGAAAAGAACCTCAGTAAATTCAAAAAGACTGAATTTGTACCAATCAGCTTCTCATTTCACAAAGGTATGAAACTAGAAATAAATTACACAAGGAAAATGAAAAAGCCCACAAACACATGGAGGCTTAAAAACATGCTCCTAAATTAACAATGGATCAATGACCAAATAAAAACAGAGATCAAGCAATATATGGAGACAAATGACAACAATCATTCAACAAAGCAAAATCTGTGGGACGCAGCGAAGGCCCTGCTAAGAGGGAAATATATTGCAATACAGGCCTACCTCAGGAAAGTATAACAATCCCAAATGAACAGTCTAAACTCACAATTAATGAAACTAGAAAAGGAAGAACAAATGAGGTCCAAAGTAAAAATAAGGAGGGACATAATAAAGATTAAAGCAGAAATAAATAAAACTGAGAAGAATGAAACAATAGAAAGAATCAATGAAAGCAGGAGCTGGGTCTTCAAGAAAATAAACAAAATAGATAAACCTCTAGCCAGACTTATCAAGAAAAAATGAAAGTCTACACACATGAACAGAATCAGAAATGAGAAAGGAAAAATCACTACGGACATCACAGAAATACAAAGAATTATGAGAGAATACTATGAAAAATTATATGGTAACAAACTGGATAACCTAGAAGAAATGGACAACTTTCTAGAAAAATACAACCTTCCAAGGCTGACCCAGGAAGAAACAGAAAATCCTGAATAGACCAATTACCAGCAATAAAGTTGAATTGATAAACAAAAAACTACCTAAGAACAAAACACCTTGACCAGATGGCTTCACCGCTGAATTTTATGAAACATTTAGTGAAGACCTAATACCCATCCTCCTTAAATTTTCCAAAAAGTAGAAGAGGAAGGAATAGTCCCAAACTCATTCTATGATGACAGCATCACTCTAATACCAAAACCAGGCAAAGACACCACCAAAAAGAAAACTACAGACCAATATCCCTGATGAACATAGATGCAAAAATACTCAACAAAATATTAGCAAACCGAATTCAAAAATACATCAAAAAGATCATGCATCATGATAAAGTGGGATTCATCTCAGGGATGCAAGGATGTTAAAACATTCAAAAATCCATCAACATCATCCACCACATCAAAATAAAGAAGGACAAAAACCACATGATCACCTCCATAGCTGCTGAAAAAGCATTCAACAAAATTCAACATCCATTCATGATAAAAACTCTCAACAAAATGGGTATAGAGGGCAAGTACCTCAACATAATAAAGGCCATATATGACAAACCCACAGCCAACATTATAATTAACAGCAAGCTGAAAGCTTTTCCTTTAACATCGGGAACAAGACAAGGATGCCCACTCTCTCCACTTTTATTCAACATAGTTCTGGAGGTCCTAGCCATGGCAATCAGACAACTCAGAGAAATAAAAGGCATCCAGATTGGTAAGGAAGAAGTCCAACTGTCCCTGTTTGCAGATGACATCATATTGTACATAAAAAACCCTAGAGAATCCACTCCAAAACAACTAGATCTAATATCTGAATTCACCAAAGTTGAGGGATACGAAATAATACAGAGAAATCTGTTGCATTCCTATACACTAACAATGAACTAGCAGAAAGAGAAATCAGAAAAACAATTCCATTCACAATTGCATCAAAAAGAATAAAATACCTAGGAATAAACCTAACCAAGGAATTAAAAGACCTATACCATGAAAACTACTAGACACTCATAAGAGAAATTAAAGAGGACACTAATAAATGGAAATTCATCCCATGCTCTTGCCAAAGTAGAATTAATATTGTCAAAATGGCTATCCTGCCTAAAGCAGTCTACAGATTCAATCCAATCCCTATAAAAATATCAACAACATTCTTCAATGAACTAGAGCAAATAGTTCTAAAATTTACATGGAATGCCAAAGACCCCGAATAGCCAAAGCTATCCTGAGAAGAAAGAATAAAGCAGGGGGAACTACGTTCCCTGACTTCAGGCTCTACTACAAAGCCACAGTAATCAAGACAATTTGGTACTGACAGAAGAACAGACCCATAGACCAGTGGAACAGACTAGAGAGCCCAGATAAAAACCCAAGCATATATGGTCAATTAATATATGATAAAGGAGCCATGGATATACAATGGGGAAATGACAGCCTCTTCAACAGATGGTGTTGGCAAAACTAGACAGCTACATGTAAGAAAATGAAAGTGGATTTGTGTCTAACGCCACACACAAAAGTAAACGCAAAATGGATCAAAGACCTGAATGTAAATCATGAAACGGTAGAACTCTTAGAAAAAAACATAGGTAAAAATCTCTTGAATATAACCATGAGCAAGTTCTTCATGAACATATCTCCCCGGACTAGGGTAACAAAAGCAAAAACAATTAGTGGGACTATATCAAACTAAAAAGCTTCTGTACAGTAAGGGACACCATCAACAGAACAAAAAGACATCCTATGGTTTGGGAGAATATATTCATAAATGACATATCTGTTAAGGGGTTGACATCCAAAATATATAAAGAGCTCATGCACCTCACAAACAAAAAGCAAATAAGCCAATTTAAAAATGGGCAGAGGAGCTGAACAGACACTTCTCCAAAGAAGATATCCAGATGGCCAACAGGCACATGAAAAGATGCTCCACATCGCTAATCATCAGAGAAATGCAAATTAAAACCACAATGAGATATCACCTCACACAGTTAGGATGGCTGCAATCCAAAAGACAACAAAACCAAATGTTGGCAAGGATGTGGAGAAAGGGGAACTCTCCTACACTGCTGGTGGGAATGTAAACTAGTTCTACCATTGTGGAAAGCTGTATGGAGGTTTCTTAAAAAACTAAAATCTGAAATACCAATTGACCCAGGAATTCCACTCCTAGGAATTTACCCTAAGAATGCAGCAGCGCAGTTTGAAAAAGACATATGCACCCCTATGTTTATCACAGCACTATTTACAATAACCAAGAAATGGAAGCAACCGAATTGTCCATCAGTAGATGAATAGATAAAGAAGAGGTGGTACATATTCACAAGGGAATATTATTCAGCCATAAGAAGAAAACAAATCCTATCATTTGCGACACTATGGATGGAGCTAGAGGGTATTATGCTCAGTGAAATAAGCCAGGTGGAAAAAGACAAGTATCAAATGATTTCACTCATATGTGGAGTATAAGAACAAAGAGAAAAACTGAAGTAACAAAACAGCGGCAGACTCACAGAACCCAAGAATGGACCAACAGTTACTAAAGGGAAAGGGGCTGGGGAGGATGGGTGGGAAGGGAGGGATAAGGGGGGAAAATGGGCATTATGATTAGCACACGTAATGCAGCAGTGGGGATCACGGAGGAGGTAGTATTTATAGAGAAGGCAAGTAATGATTCTATAGCATCTTACTATGCTGATGGACAGTGACTGTAGTGGGGTATGTGGGGGTAACTTGATAATAGGGGGTCTAGTAACCATAATGTTGTTCAAGTGATTGTACATTAATGATACCAAAATAAAAATAAATAAATAAATAAAAATAAAACAAACACAGAAAAAAATGCCTAATTATCATCAAACTGACAATGCAATATGTAAATGTGAGAGTTTCAGGTCAGTAAGTTTGCAGTCTGCATCCAGGCCACTCATTTCTGTTTCTTAAAGTAAGCCAGTCACCATGTAAGTTTGGTGAAGTTCTTACTGGGAAGAGATTCTGCATAAAGATACGAAGTCAGAGATTATTTATTTGGGGATTCAGAATACGAAATGTATTCTAGGAAATGGATGGCCCTAAATAACATATCACATCTTCGTCTCAGTGGTCCCTTCCAGTGTATGTCAGGATTTCACTTTACTCACATCTTTAGTCAGTAGCAAAACTTATATGGGTATTGATGGGGGTAATCTGATCACTTAATTAAAATACATGATTTAAAATTGGTTATACTTTTACAAAGCATGTGAATGTAGTCCTACAACGTTGGATCCAGTTCTTGAAATGATAATCCTGGACAACAAAATTTTATTATGAAATTTTTAAAACTTGTCCTGAAAGTAATAAAGAGTTCCCTGAAAGGTCACAGAAGCTTTCTGGCCAGTTTTTAAGTAGCTTGATAAAAACAAACTCCTTTCCTCCCTAAGCAGTAGACTTCAGATTCCCTGTGGCCACCTGGGAAACAGCTCACCATTGCACTGATGCTCAGGATAGCGGGAGAACGGGAAATCACATGTGAAGAGGGAAGCTAGCTTTAATTCTGCTGTCAGCAAGAGAAAGAGGATGTAGAAGACATTGCTGCTTCCCTCTTTCTCCCACTTCTTTAGCCTAGGCACGGTGTGAAGTCCCCAAAGGAACCCCACAACATGTTTTAGCTTTTCTCAGTCTGGCAGGGCCTCCCAGAAGACCTGAATTGTTTATTTCAGATAGGCCCTTTGCTGCTTTCAAACCCCCAAAGACAAGCATGACAATTAGCCTCCTTGCCGAAGACATTGGGAGATGGCAGGAAATTATATACAGGAAGTGCATTAGACAGGAAAAATAAGCACCTTTTACCAAAAAAATGGTGCTGATGAGACTTGGCATTTGGATAAATTAAAATAAAGTGGGATTTTTTGAACACTTTAAAGGAGTAAGTTGAGGTAGGAATTTAGATTTGTTATGGAAAGGAATGCATATACAGAAATAATATTTATTTTTAAAACTTAACTTATTCAGACACTGTACAAGTGTGGGTGTAAAATTTCAAGCCCCTAAGCACCTTAGGTGGAAACATTAAGTGAGGAAATATTCTTTCTAAAATGAATTGCATATTGATGCAAAAAAAATCCCATCTTCTTGTTTATTTTGAAAGCTACTATTCAAAAATGTAATATGTGGCCACTGACATTTTTGGACCCACTATTTCTTTTTCATGTACTCTCAGACTTGAATCCTGCATTCTTGCCATAGGCCAAGGGTTAGGCCATTAGTATGTAAAAGAAACTGGTATCCAAAGAGTTGACTTTGTAATTGGAGACACCAAAACAACCCTGACAGTCCTCAAACAGTGCTGCGCAACAGCGTCCCTGTCCTTTTAGGCTATTAGGCCATGTCTAATTTTCTTGGTGTGTCTGAGGATACAGCTGCCTCCATGTGCCAGGGAAGATTTAATTATGGTGAGTTTCCCTCCCACTGGAAAGCCTCTTCCTGGGGTTAGAAGGTTTGAATTATTCAAGCCCATGTTAATACACTGTACTGAATGCTCTGTGTGGCCCACGGAGGTGCACCTGGCACTGCTTTCTTTTCGCAGATTTGACTGATTTCTTTCTTTCCCTCTCTCCCCTTCCTTTCTCATTCCCGTTGCTCCAATTATTAAAGGCAAGAACCAAGGAACAATTAGCACAGAGAGACTTATGGAATTTGGTACAGCTAATCTCTTAATTGACTATTCATGTGAAATCACAAGAAAAAATAATCTCTCAACTAAAAATTTCTCAATTATAAAGCTGCATTCCTTAAACCGTTTTTTACAAAAAAGTAATATATACACTTCGGTAGCCAGAATTCCAGGACTTTTCAACATATTATTCTGAAATTCAAGCTGTTAATTTGGTTCTATTCCAAAATGGGATCAATAGGAGAGCCCCTGATCTTTCCTGTTTAAATTACAAAGAGTTAATATATATGACTGTTGTTTTAATACTAAGTTGTAGATTTCAGTCTTTGACTAGATTTTTAGGCTTTGCTTAAAAATACCAACCCTAGTTTTCCTTTATTTTAATTTTGATCTAGTTTTGAATGGTCATAGTGACTTCTCCATAACCAGAGTCAGCCTCAGGTGATATGTTTACCCTTGCATTGAGGTTACCATGATTTCTAGGCTTGGTTTGTCATTTGCCATCTGCAAGAGCTCTCAGAGACTTAATGTTCTCACCTATAAAATAGGAGTAACAATATAAATACTTCTGAGAACCCATCAAATGAGACTACATTCAGGAAAGTTTTAAAAATTATAAAAGTAAGATATAGATTAAGATATCTTTGCTATTAGTATTTCTTCATGTAATAAAAGAAACATAACCTTTGGTTTATCCTCCAATTTATTTAGTAAATAAAAATGTTTTGGAAGCCTTTCTTCCATGTCTGTTTGCTTACAAAAAGAAGTTACTGAGTTTACAATGCAGACAGTGGGGTTCTCTTCCTTTCCTACACACTGAATCTGTTGTTTTAAGAGAAAAGAAAAAGGTAGGGAATAAGAATATATTCCCTGGCAGTTCCTCAAGAGCTGTGTAGTCCTCTAGTGAATAAGCTGGGGAGTTTGTGAAAGTTATTGTCTATACTGAGAAACACTCTTAGAACCTGTTCCAAGATATCAAAAAATTAAGTATCTCCAAAAAGAACCCCAAATCTTTTTCAGCAACAGGTAAAATATTTAGGCAAAAAATAAGATAGAAAAATCTTATTCAAAATAATGTGTGTTTCTGGAATTGAAGAAGTTGATGAAATGCTCAACCAATCCCACCAGTCTTATTTCCATCTCTGTGCAGATCTAATCATTGGATATTAAGTACATGTCTGCCTTGGTATTGGTTGGCAATCTGGTCTTACATTCAACATCGAGAAAAACACACAAAACAAAAACTCTAGACCCTCCTTTAAAGATGATAACATAATGATCCTGTGTTCATGTACCATTACTTAGAAAATTCTCAGCCCACCTTCTAAGATGCACTTAAAACTCATTGAAAAATTTTAAAGTTTATTACTGAATCTATATTGGCTTCATTTTTCACATTAACAATGAATTCTTCACTAATAAACCCATTCATAAGGTACAGACCTGAAGACTTTGTACTTGGCCAACCATTATTTTATAAAAGCTGTATTTTTGGTGCTAATTACAGAGTTGTTACAAGTCTTATATTTTTAAAGTTTTTTTTTCTTTGTGTCCTTTTTTTTATAGTGAGAAATCAGTTGTGAAATAATTTATCCCCATAGAATTGTGGTGAGAGTTGAAAAGTTACCCTGATCCAGATCTAGTCTTAGTCACAATTTGTTCCAGAGAACTCTGTGATCATTTTCTACTGTACAACCCAGGGGGCACTGAATCTTCTAGCTCCTACAAGCCTGGATTTATGACCACAAAAGTCAGGGAAACGAAGACCTAAAATCTTTAATATCAGTGTTACAAATATTTGTTTTCCATAATAACTTGTAGAAAATAAAATTACAAACTACAAATTTATAGCCAGAATAAACTTATTTTGTAGAGGTAAAAAGTAAATTCTCCATTTATTTTTCTAAGATGCGTGCACACACACACACACACACACACACACACACACACACACACGAGCATGCGTATACTCACATCTTTGTAGATACAGATCAGAGTAGAAGAGTAGATGTGAGGGAAAAATACTAAATTAAAAAAAACTAAATTGGTGAAAAAGACAGAGAGAAGATATCCGTAAGATTAAAATCCAAATTGGTCTATAGCTCAAGTTAATCTATATATACTATATATGACTCACTCTCTAAAGTGCTAGGATATTCTATTTGCATACCGTTTTCACCCATATGTCAGTTTTACAAAATAAGAGAATGGCTAGTAAATATTTGAATGGTTTATTAGCCAATATACCGTATTATATTAATTTGCTTAAGAAAAAAGAAACAAGAAAATAAGCATGTTTATGTTCTACCAGGAAGAAGCTTGTTTTACTTCTCGATTAAATGTGTAAGATTATTGTCAATTTTCATTCTTCCCTTTTATAAACTAACCTTGACTTAACAAATAGTGAATTATTAAACTCTTTTTCCCTCAAGCTTACAATTTTGTTTTTCATATTTTCTTGTGATGTATTTTCAATTAGAAAAATAGGTACTTTAGAAACTTAAAACTGCTATAAAACAAATTATAGAAATCTGTCTTAATATATACTATTATAACTGTTTTGAGAAGAAAAACTAGCTATATTTTTGCCTGCTAATCTTACTTTTGTGGAGATGTCAGTATCTCAGTAACTTAGTAATATCCCAATTTTAATGCATTAAGAAGACAGATAACTATGTAGTTAAAACTAGCATGATACAGAGTAGTTTCTGGTTAGAAGATGTTAAAGGCTAGAATTATTAAAGGCTTAAAGATTTCCAATAAATTAGAGTGCTTTTTTCTCTCATTTCAATAACATATTTAACCTTCATTCATGTACATTTTAGACAATTTAGAAAACACAATTAAAAGGACATAAAAATGACTTCTAAGCCCAATTACCCAGAGATGAGCACCATTAATATTATGCATTGATAATAATATAATTTTAACTATACTGAGCACTCATTCTCTACTAGTCTCTACACCTGATATACATATATATATAAAACATACTAAATATATATAATTTAGAACAGATTATGAATATGTAATTATTAAAATACAAAGCCTCATATCTTCATTTTGCAAATGAGGAAATTAGGGCACAGAGATGGTTAGTAATTCACACAGGGTCAAGGTCATAGTCACTAAGTGGAGAAGCTGGGATTTGAAATTGGGCCCTCTGAACTATGCCAAAGACTGTAATCATAATAATTCTACTACATAATGCTTTTCTCTGTTTGTATAACATATAAGGGACTATAACTTCTAATATACTGCTTTAAAATCTGTTTTTTTGTCCATATAACGTATTAGGAACCTCTTCTCACATCATTAAGTAATCCACCACCACAGCATGTGAAAAGAAACATTTTGACATGTAAAAAATCTTGCAGTATGGCTGTTTCTAGTACAGTATAATTCAAGAAGCCTAAACAAAGAATGCTCTCTATTATCTGACATGTATTCAAATCAAGCAAACATCACCTTCTTAGGCAAACAGAAATTACCATAGCAAAACTAACCAATGACCTGATCAGTCTAAAATCCTACTTCTGAAAATGTCCAATGCTGGTTATTTTAGTAGAAGACATAAAATCCCCATAAAGTACCTAATTGTGTGGTACACTGAAGTAACATGAAATTTTCCTCTTTGCCCAGTTTCTCATCTTCTCCCCGTAAAAGCTTTAGAGGGAATAGTCCTTGAAATTTTATCCTACTGGAACTACTAATGTGTGAAGATGTTATTTTTAACATTCATATATACACTTATATATGCACTACAAACTTGAAGACATGAGAGTTATTCCTGGGTAGCTTATAAAAGTCAGGAATTATTATAACTATTTGTATAAATATACAACATGTGGCATGCACATATATAATTGATCCCCTACAATTAGGAAATATTTGCTAGGTAATGTACAGCACTAACACAAGCAACAGGTAAATAGCATTCCAAGAATAATTGTTTCCCCCATTAACAATGTATTGTAAAATACACTCTCTAGAGGAGGTAGCCAAAGAGCAATTATTGAGTGGAAAAATTTATTGGGTGTTTCCTCACAGTGCACATCAGAAAATCAATGCAATCAGTAAAAAAAATTACTTTGTTTTATATATATTGAAAATCCTATCAACCACTGATACTATATTATATTTGCAATTTAATGTGGTTCTAAAAATATCACTAAGTATGGCTTGGCACCCAAGTAGACAGGAACATTTTAAAGAGGGCTTTAAAAAACGTTCTTATTCTGAAATCTTGCTTTTCTCTAATGAAAAAGGACTTTTAAGAGACCAATATCTTCCACTCTGTCTCTTGGAACCCTGAGCTACTATGCAAATAGACAAAAGATATAAGATGTTGAGATATAGATATGTAGATGAACAACCCAAGATACAAGAGCTTTGTGAATCTGATTGAATAATTACCTTTGGTGGCATAGATTGTTAACGGTTTTATGGAGAAGGATTTACATGCTATCTATCACCACTCTTTTCCACAATCTCTTACATGCTGGCTCTTGTTGCCATCCTCCCAAATGATGATGTTACATATAGTCTGTGCCCAGTGATTTGAATAAAAGTAATTCAGTTCCAACAGCAACGGCCCATTACCTTGGTGTTTTTCCTTGACCTAGTCAACTACTCATTAATCATCCCTATTTCTCACAATAGCACCGTTCCTTAGTTCCCTAAGAACACAGACTGTACTTCATGAACTTTGTACACCAAATGACTAGCATGGTTCCTGGGACAGAGATGTTCAATACAGCTTTACTGTAACAGTGCCTGATACAGAGCAGGCTCTGAATAAATGCTGGTGTTGGAATATTTGATGGGATGAATGAATATGGTTAACCACTGACTGAGTTCCTGTATTTAATGTTCTTTCTACGTTTCAGTCTGGAATAGACACTTTTAAAACATTCACTTCATAGGAGAAATTACAAAACAACACTGAAAATATAGTCCCTAAAGACAATTCAGTCAACAGTTAAAAAAGTAACACACATTGGATACTGATCAATGCTATTTACAGATTCTTCCTTGGGTAAGAAAAGCAATGTGGCAACTGCCTCCACATCAAAAAGTGTTCAGCCTGTAAGTCCAAGAAAGTGAAGATACTGTGTGGTATGGATAAAATGAAGGTTCCTGTGGCCAGGATTCTCAACTGGCCCTGGTTGGCTCGCTCACTATACACATGTGGGCAATGAGCCGTTATTGAGAGAGAGCTCTGCCCAGTGCTCTGGGCAACACTGTGGCACAGCTGCAAGGCTGCAGGAGAGCAGAGGCTGGAGTGCTGGCAGTGCCAAGGACAAAGACTGGGATGGCTGAGTGGGCAGAGAGGCCCAGAGGCAGAGACCGGCTTGCTGCATGCAGACTCGCTCTGAATTGGGTATTTTAGTGATTAACCTGTCACTGTGAAATAAAGTTGGGTATAACCCTTTCACCCCAAGAACGTTCTACTGTCATTTCTTTGGTCACACTGAATCCATAGTGAACCTGCCCAGGGCTGAAACCCATTGGCAAGACATACTGTGTGTCTTACAAGAAAAAATAACCCCGGATATGTGTTTAAAAAATAAAGACATAAAACTGAAAGACATCCCATCAACCGTCTTCCTCTTATTATTTTTAATTGGCTCCAGCCTGTGGCAACCACTGGTGGAGGTAATTCAGCAAACAAGCTCTCCTGCTTCCACATTTTGTTCCCATCTTAGGTAGGCTGCATAGAACCACTCCAGGAGGTGGTTTCCTAATAGATCTGATGAAATCTTGAGTCACTCATAACCTTGTTTCAGTTTGTCAGCTGAGCACGTTAACACTTGCTACGATCTCCTTCTCAGGAAGACACTGAAGAGCTTTTTTTCTAGAACCCACCCACTAAACACTTATGTTCTACAAGTCCAAACTTTATACTTTGTATCATTACCTAAATGATGGACAGAATTGAAATCAGAAAGAGCAAACACTATACTGAACTTTCAATTTTCTAAACTATCTTTCTATCACCTTTGAAATAAAAATTATGTTCAAGTAAGTCTCTTCACCATGGTTCTCAATTAAGCAAGCACAACATGTCTAGGGGGTAACTTACAATGAATAGTGTACCTCAGATGAAAAACAAAAGCAAATTTCTTTTATAATAGTGACTATATGAGCTCTGGGGAGCCAAAGGTTGCATCAGCCAGTAGTATAAGAATTCTCTGTCCTCAATAGTCACTGAAACGCAGCACAATTACAGATGGCATTTTTCTATACATTTCATACTCATGCACTATTTGAAAACAAATAAATATAGAGAGATTAAACTACATACAATGGTGGTTTTTAAAATTTCAATTGTAATTACATTTTAAAAATCTAATTGACATACCAAAGCAATCTTTTGAGATACACACTAAACACAGTATGAAGCAGCTTTTAAAAGCATACCCTGAATAAAATACCTAGGAGTAAATCTAACCAAGGAAGTGAAAGACCTATACTCTGAACACAACAAGACACTCATGAGAGAAATTAAAGAAGATACCAATAAATAGAAACACATCCCATGCTCAGGGATAGGAAGAATTAATACTGTCAAAATGGCCATTGTGCCCAAAGCAATCTACAGATTCAATGCAATTCCTATCAAAATATCAACAGCATTTTTCAACGAACTAGAGAAAATCATTCTAAAATTCATATGGAACCACAAAAGACCCCGAATAGCCAAAGCAATCCTGAGAAGGAAGAATAAAGCTGGGGGGATTACGCTCCCCAACTTCAGGCTTTACTACAAAGCCACAGAACTCAAGACAATTTGGTACTGACACAGGAACAGACCCATTGACCAATGGAACAGACTAGAGAGCCCTGATATAATTCAACCATATATGGTCAATTAATATATGATAAAGGAGCCATGGACATACAATGGGGAAATGACAGCCTCTTCAACAACTGGTGTTGGCAAAACTGGACAGTTACATGCAAGAGAATGAAACTGGATTATTGTTTAACCCCATACACAAAAGTAAACTCGAAATGGATCAAGGACCTGAATGTAAGTCATGAAACCATAAAACTCTTAGAAGACAACATACACAAAAATCTCCTGAATATAAGCATGAGTGACTTCTTCCTGAATGCATCTCCTTGAGCAAGGGAAACAAAAGCAAAAATGAACACATGGGACTACATCAAACTAAAAAGTTTCTGTACAGCAAAGGACACCATCAACAGAACAAAAAGGCATCCTAGAGTATGGGAGAATATATTTGTAAATGACATATCTGACAAGGGGTTAACATCCAAAATATATAAAGAACTTACACGCCTCTACACCCAAAAAGCAAATAACCCAATTGAAAAATGGGCAGAGGATATGAAGAGACAGTTCTCAAAAGAAGAAATTCAGATAGCCAACAAACACACGAAAAGATGCTCCACATCACTAATCATCAGGGAAATGCAAATTAAAACCACATTGAGATATCACCTCACACCAGTAAGGATGGCCAGCATCCAAAAGACTAAGAACAACAAATGCTGGCAAGGATGTGGAGAAAGGGGAACCCTCCTACACTGCTGGTGGGAATGTAAGCTAGTTCAACCATTGTTGAAAGCAATATGGAGGTTCCTCAGAAAACTAAAAATACAAATACCATTTGACCCAGGAATCCCACTCCTTGGAATTTACCCAACGAATACAACTTCTCAGATTCAAAAAGACATATGCACCCCTATGTTTATCGCAGCACTTTTTACAATAGCTAAGATATGGAAGCAACCTAACCGTCCATCAGTAGATGAATGGATAAAGAAGACATGGTACATATACACAATGGAATACTATTCAGCCATAAGAAGGAAACAAATCCTGCCATTTGCAACAACATGGATGGAGCTGGAGGATATTTTGCTCAGTGAAATAAGCCAGGTGGAGAAAAACAAGTGCCAAATGATTTCCCTCATTTGTGGAGTATCACAACAAAGCAAAACTGAAGGAACAAAATAGTAGCAGACTCGGAGACTCCAAGAAGGAACTAGTGGTTACCAAAGGGGAGGGGTGTGGGAGGGCGGGTGGGGAGGGTGGGAGAAGGGGATTGTGGGGTATTATGTTTAGTACACATGGTGTGGGGAATCACTGGGAAAACAGTGTAGCACAGAGAAGGCAAACAGTGAATTTGTTCTTACTACACTGATGGACAGGGACTGAATTGGGGTATGAATGGGGACTTGATAATATGGGTAAATGTAGTCACCACATTGTTTTTTCATGTGAAACCTTCATAAGAGTGTATATCAATAATACCTTAATAAAAAAAAATCATACCCTGTACCGAATGCAATGGCTTCTTGCTCTCAGCAGAGCAGGCTGAAGAAGACAAAGGGTTTGATCCATTGTTCTTTTTTGGAGTTTCAGTAGTAGATTAAAGGGAGCATTCAGAGCTTCTTTAAAGATAGCATGGTCAAAACACTAATCAGAAGAAGTCCTATTCTAAAATTCCTTCTATAAATTATGCCCTTCTGATCAAAATCAGACTAAAATTGGACTACTGACAAAGTTGATCACATGGAAGAGGTAAAGCCAAAAGGGATTTTCTTTTCTTCAAGGTTGTTCAATTCCACAGTCTCCTGTTCCTCACAGCCTTGCCCTAGGAGAATTCGCACTACTATGAACTTTTTTTCAAAGTGATTTGAACACTAGATGGTACATCAGAGTGGATGCTAAATTTTTCTTTTGAAACATAGTGAGACAGTGACCGTGGGTGTAGTCAGAGTAGGGTGAGTCCTCTGGAAAAAGACCCCTACCAAAACTCCATATTAAACAATTAAGCAAAGTCACAGTCACATTAATTCTCTAAAGTAAAATATCAAACTAGGAATATAAGCATTCTTCAGTGAGATTAGTTAAAACTAAAAAGCCAGGAGTAATTTGGCCTGGAAAGTTTGAATATCCCCCAGATAAGAAAGTACTTCAGCAATTCCTGTCTTTATTGTGTCAATTAAATAAGGCTATTGTAAAATTTACTTTAGCCTGCTAAAAGGCCCAGCTTATCTTCTTTAACTTTGCCCAGATGCTACTTTTCCTCCTCCAGCCTCCAATCAAGTAATATATAACCTGGGCAATTAATATGGCAAGTAAGCCCAGTCACAAACAACATAGTAAAAGGCAGGAAGGGTTCCATCTTAAAGATAAGATAACACTTTAACACCCAGGAATTTAAGAAGCAAGATTCTTAACTTACTCTTTGGCAAAAAGACAATAGCTCGGCCCACCTTGGGGGCTGGGCAGGCAGCCTTGTTTGATATGCTCCCAGACCAAGACGCCAGTTATCTCAGGGAGAAATCAGAGCAGTAAATTTCTTGTGTTAAGTTAATCTTTAATATTCAGGGACCACTTAACAAGTCCACACCTCTATGCCCTTTATCCGGTTCCCCAAAATCCTCATCTGCCTATAAAACCCCTAGACAAGCACAACTAACGGCTCCCTGGTCCCCTCCTGGTGCGAGCCAGGAGCTCTGTCCTCTTACTGTATCTCTCAATAAAAGCCTCTCCCTGGCTCTCCTCCCTTGGGTGTTTGCTAAGTTCATTCTTTGACTCTGCAAACAAGAACCCTGGCATCAACAGGCTCATTGGGAATGCATTTTTTTTTTTACTTCTAAATTTACAACTTAACAATTACTAGGTGCCATTTGTATTGGTACTGCTACATCCACCTA
Source organism: Phataginus tricuspis (assembly GCA_029783875.1). NCBI lineage: Eukaryota > Metazoa > Chordata > Mammalia > Pholidota > Manidae > Phataginus > Phataginus tricuspis. The sequence continues at coordinate 2,534,310 of JAQQAC010008864.1, forward strand.
AGAAAGTTAAAAAGGAAAAAAATGGAGAGGTTTTCTTACAAGGGTGTATGACTCATTTTATTTTTTTTTAACAAGAAGCCATTAACCCCTCTGGGAGGAAATTGCCAAGAATATGTCATAAATAATCTATAATTTAAAAAATTCTTCTTACTGTTCCTCCTGATTGCATGTCAAGTAGCAAGTGAGAAACTGGGGCTAGGGACCTAAGAGTACCCAATTCTAGGCAGTCAGCCCCATTCAGCCTCTCTGAGGTGCAACTCTTTCTGCCCACTATCAAAATGGCTCTCCTCCTCAGACCACTGTCCAAGGCAAGGCTGGCTGACAGTCCTTTTCTCTGGAGATGAAAGAAGTCTCAACATAGCTAGGTCCAGCCCCACTTGCCCTGCCACTTCAGTATAACTAGTTGTTGGGGAATGCATAATTCAGACATCTCTTCTTTGGAGCAGGCTGATTAAAACAGATACACAACTATGTACATTTCATGGGAGGGAGCCAGCAAATCTCTGAAGAGTGCTTTTGTTTTGTATTCACACGGCCACTGAGGTAGCACCTCTAAGGACTGAGAGAGTAATTGCACTAAGCATTTATGCAGCTCCAAGTTACTAGTGGCTGTAATGGAAAGAACGGGGAAGAAAGTCAAGTCAATCATTCATTCAACAGTCAGATATTTACGAGGCTCAGTGTAGGGACCATTTCCCCATTTGATGGGGACACTGGATGTTTAGATAAAGGCAGTGCCATGCATGAGGTGGACACTGATTTCTGTAAAGCATTAGTGAGCTTTTGTCACGTCCTTGTGGACAGGATGTAGAAAGACAGGCTGCCTACTAGAGATTGACAGGAATGTCTGATACATGCATGGTGTCACCAGGAAAGAGATCTGTAATGTCAGCCCTCGGGGCTCAGAGTTCAACTCTTCTTATTCACCATTTATTGTCTTGCCTTCAATGAAGACACAAAGAGCCTTTTGATCAGCTTAGTATGAAGCTCTTATGCTCTGGGTTTGAAACTCTTGGCTGTGACACTTAGATGCTCAGGATTTAAATTCTGCAACTACTGTTTCCTCAGATGTAAAAAGAGAATAAGAGTCTGACTATTATAGAATTACTTGGAGAATGAAAGGAGATAAATGTTAGCATTAAGTGCACACCTAATATCCTAAGGTATGTTTTAAACGGCAAATGTGCACAGGACATACACAGGCAGGCTAGCTAATGTGGCTTATAAAGTAATCGAGATTTAAAATGACACTGCATGCTGGAATATGGAATGAAGAAACAACCTTTAAAAGTGATAAAGAGGTTTACTTGTTTGTAAGTTTCATGAGGGCCAGTTTATTTTTATCTTGCTTATCTGTATCTCCAACATCTATTATACGGTTTGTAGATTCAGAAAATGTTCATTGGGTGAATGAATAAGGCCTAAATTGAGGTGCAAAAGTCATTTTTATAAAGGGCAGGGGTTATACACATGAGAAGACATAATCCCACCTCAAGTTGTTCATGGCTTGGTGGGAAGAGGGCCAGGCACAAGCAAGTGCAGTGTGGCGAGTACTAAGATAGAGGGCTGCACCGCGACTTTAAGTGCCCGCCAGAGAGGGGACGATGGAGGGTATGCTCTGAGCTACAGGGCAGGTAGTCAAACAAAGAGAGGGAGGCAAGGCGGTTTCAGGCAGAAGCAGCTGCACAGGCTTCAGAAGTGAGAAAGAGCTCCAAGTTTTATGAAACAGAAACAAGTTCTCTGGAACTACAGCTGAGATTTTAAGAATGGAAAGTGGTTTTATGTGAGGTTGGAGAAATAACAAGTCATGAAGAACCTCATACACTAAACTAAAGAGTTTGAAAAGTATTTGCTAGACAATGGTCAGTCCCTAAGGTCTTTTTAGTCAGGATAATGTTTGATTTCTGTTTCAGAAAGCTCACCCTCACCACAGTGAAACCATGGACTCGATATAAAGACTGTTCAGGAGACTGGAGTTTAAAACCGGCCAGCAACGATGAGGTCCTAAGTGAAAATAGTTATGGGTCGATTGAATTGTAAAAGTTATGGGAGATATCTGGATTGGTGACATATTTTTGTCGATCTTCAGAATATGGACGTAAGACATAACAGCATATAAAACTGCCCAACAAGTATGTGCAATATATGCAAAGATGACAGATGCTACCCTGGAAAATAACTCCAGCCCTTAAAAGGTGAACTCATGAAGGAGGCTGAGGTGATCTTGTCAGAATCACAAGGAAAAGAAGTAAATTTTGGAACCTCGGAAGAGAAAAGACTCTCAAGGAATCAAAACGGTCAGAGGCCGCAGACCCTCTGAGCAATACATTCAGGATTTGGTGCCCAGAAGATCACCAATAACCCCTGGAGGCCCGTTTCAGTAGAATTTGGGCCAAAGAAGAAACCAGACGATAGCGCTTGCTGGAGTGATGTAAAAGTGAGGAAGCAAGAACAATGAGGTCAGACATCTCTTTCCAGAAGCTTCACACAAAATCATTGAGAGATTATAAATGATGGATGGGCACCTTCATTCAGAGTCGAGACCAGGCTGTTATTGGATCTCAATAGCAAGTCATGAAGGAGAGTAGCTGCAGGAAATTTAGAATTGACAGATGTGACAAATTTTGCCCGTGTCCAGGAGACAGCATTAGAGAAAAGAGAGCTGATACATGAAAGTGAACGTTAGCTAAACATACAAAAAAAAAGAAGCCTGCAGAATTAGTTAGCCAAAAACACAATGCTTATACTTCACCAGATTACAAGCTTCTTGTCTTGTGTTCAGGCAGGGCCTTGTTATATGTTTGACCAGGACATACAGTAGGAATTCTAGCAGTTAGTAAAAAATTGGATTAGATAATTTTAGATATGGCCCTTTGAACTCCTAAAATTAATCTTGCAAAATTTGAAGCTATAAGCTTTTTCACCATATCTAATTTATTTAAAGCAATGGGAAGACCTTTCTTCATGATTCAAAATAATTTTAATATTATGCAATATTAAGTCACTGATTATGTTTCAGTAATATTGGCTAAAATATGTGAAAAAGCCTTTTGGAAATCCTTAGACAAAGATCAAATGTCTAATTCTTTTATTTATCTTTTTTTCTCAATTTTGAACTAATACCTGAAGGTGACCATCTACATGTTCATGGATTACAATTCTCTTTTTGGATGAAGATGCTTAAACTCACAGATAATTATTTATATACTAGTGGTGGGCACAGATCATTCTCTCATGGATAATTATTCACATACAAATTAATAAGGCACTAGAAACTCTTTTTCCAAATCAGGTGCCTGGCATCAGAACTAAATAACACCCAAGAACAAGATTTTATTCTGAGAGTGTATATGTACTCACATTTCATCCTCTCATTCTCTTTACACACACACACATACACATACTTCATAAAATAAGGTAATAAGGTAAAATTATTAATTGAAGAAGAATGGAAAACTAGATATGAAAAACTACCTTTTCTAATGCCCCTTATTCAAATCTGATTGTGATTTTTTTTATTAATCAATAACATTTTATCTATAAAGTAATAATAAATGGGTTCTTAAGTGAGCAGGCATCTATAGCAAGCACAGTGCCAGGCACAGAAAAAATCATCAGAAACTTAAGTTCCCTTCTCCAATAAAGACTAAGTACTTGATTTAGGCCAAGGGAATTTGGCCAAATGTGAAGAATAACTGTATTGACTATTATAACATTTAACTTGCTACATTTGCAGACATATCAAGTACGAGGAACTTCTCCCAAAGAAGAAACATTTATTTAAGGCCATATGCAGGAAGCTGACATATCTAACTATTGTTGCTTCAAACATCAAATTATTATAGAATAAGGTCATCTTCAGCCTGTGACTACAAATATCCTAATACCTCAGATAACTATGTTGAAATCAAGTCCAACCACATCATCTTACAGATAGATGGGCAGAGTCTAGAGAGGCTCCTGAATTCCCCAAACCCACACAACTAGCTAGCAGCAGTTAGACATTACTTCAATCACTCAGCAAGTATATGAGGAATTAACTAACTCGGCATTAGGTGCCACTACAGGCTGGAGATTCATAAAGAATTATAACGATCAACCAGGGCAGAAACAGTTTCTGTCCTCCTAGGGCCACAGTTTAATGGGGGAACCAGGCATTTAAACAATTTACAAAACTGAGAGAATCTGCGCTGTGATGAGGAAGCTCAAAGTACTATGGGGAGACAATGCAGAAGCAACCAATCCATGAGTGTCCTCAGGCGTCCATGCGCTAGTGTTAGGGGTGAGAGGAGAAGGGACAGGAGGAGACCTGCAAAGGAAGGAAGAGATGCAGGGCTCCTGGGGAAGCGCAACTTTCAAGACTTTTATCAGTGCTTTTAGTCTGGAGATAGGACAATTTTTTCAGACATTATAATATTAATACTCTATAAATGTATCCATTTCTAATGAAGACCTTTCTTTCATAGCTTTAAAACTGTATATTTTGGTAGTAATCTATAAGAGTACTTTCTAGGGACAAAGCAGCGTGTTAGACGTTGGGAATACAGAACAAGCCCAGCTGGTGTCTTCCTTCAGGGAGTGACTGTCCAACTGGGAGAGAAGGCATCCACCCCAGTATTTATACTAGACAGTAGTATGTTAGTTTCTTGAAATATTTAGTGACAGCATAACTGAAACTGCCAGAATGAGTACCAGAAATAATGAATTCAATAGGATTTGATGCATTATTTTGGGAACAGTAACTGGAACATGCTTTTATGAACCTCAACATTAATTTTTCCACAAAATGCCTTTCCCACAAAAGGAGTTAACATAATTGTTTTAAAAAGGCTTTCCTCTTTATGATGGTGGTATCCCTCATCCTCCTCCCCCTGTTGTGATTGTTATATATAAAGTATTAATATATTGCTGCAACTGAAAGTAACTGAGAAAACTGATTATTATAGACAAAATATTTGCATAGTTTCAGCATTTGAAAGTGATTGAGAAAACTTTTGATTAATTAATGAGTTTTTTTTAATGCTTGGAATTCAAACAAATTAGAAACAAGGATTGATGGGAGGAAATTTCCTTACCATTAGATGATATAATTTATTTTTGTAAGAGAAAAAAATCATTAAACAAGAAACCCAGGAAATACATGAATGATCGTGAAGCTTTCTATTGCAGATATGTGTATCTAGCGCTGTTCATATTTTTAGCTCACTTTTCATTTTGTCTGAAATACTTAGGCAGCAATACAGAAGATGCATCAGAATTTGTTTCGGTCAGTTTTTGATATACACCAATTCTACAGCAACATCACTGTCACCTAACACTTACAGACACTTACTATGTTTCAGACACCATCCTAATTAGTTTACCTATAATATTAGTCCTGAAAACATTATGAGATAGGTGCTACTGTTATTTCCAAATTATAGATGAGATTCAAACACAAAACCATGATGTAATTTTCCCAAACTCACAGAGCTAATAAGTGATAGAGTCAGGATTCAACCTAGCAGTATGACCCCAGAGTGCACTCTTGTCCTCTATTAAATAACAGTCAGTATCCAACAACTTGATTTGGAGGGGATAAAACTGAATTTTCTGGTAATTATGCCCTTTTTGGGTGTTCAAGGTATTAAGTATTAGTTAAAACTTATAAAGAATGACAAGAAATATATTCCACCTAATTGAAACTTCTAAGTGAGGTAAAGAAGGAAATGCAAATTTTGTGCTCTTACTAGCTCCTTCCTAAGTTCATTGCTAGTTACCACTGATTGCTAAAGGAGATGACTGATGGCCAAAAAATGAACTTCCTGAATATTGTTCCCTCTTCCATTGCCTGATACCAGAAAAATGGTCCTTTCCTGCTGGGAAAGATAGTCTAATCATGCAGCAAAAGGAAAAAATAATGTAAGTCTAAAAAACTAAGGGTTAAAATGTAAAATGACTTGGTATACAAAAGTAACCAGTAACCTTAGGCAACAGTTTTTTAGATAATGATACCAAAAGCACCAGTAACAAAAGAAAAAAATAGATAAATAGAAAAAAATAGATAAAACTTAATCAAAATGAAAAAACTGTTGTGTCTCAAAGAACATCATTAAGAAAGTAAAAACACACACAGAATGGGAGAAAAATATCTGAAAATTGTATTTCTGAAAAGGAACTTGCATCAAGAATGCATAAAGAACACTTTAAATATAGAAAGTGCAATAAAAAAATAATCCAATTTTAAATGGTCTAAGGGTTTGAAAAGACATTTCTCCAAAGAACATACATATGGCCAATAAGCACATGAAAAGATGCTCAACATCATTAGTAATTAGAGAAATGCAACTCAAAACCATGAGATACTGCTTTACTGTGGCTAGGATGGCTGAAACAAAAAAGACAGACAATAACAAGTGTTAACAAGGACATGGAGCAATTAGGATCCTCATACATTGCTAACGGGATTGTAAAGTGGTGCAGCTAACTTTGGAAAAGAATTTGGCAGTTCTTCAGTATATTAACTACAGAAAACCTATGGCTAATAATCCCACTCCTAGGTATATAACCAAAAGAAATTGAAACCTATGTCCACATACAACTTTTACATAGAAGCATTATTTACAAAAGTCAGAAAGTGGAAACAATCCTATTATTCATGAACTAGTGAAGGGAGAAATAATATATGGTATATTATTACAGTGGAATACTATTCAGCATTGAAAAGGAGTAAAATGCTGAATATGCTACAGTGTGGATGAACCTTGAAACATTATGCTGAAAGAGCCAATCACAAAAAGCCTCATACTATATGTCTCCATTTGTATGAAATATCTATTAAGAGACAAATCTGCAGCGATAGAAAATGGATTAGTAGTACCTAGGACTGGTGGGTTGAAGAGAGGGCAGGCTACAGTGTGACTCTAATGGGTATAGAGTTTTTAGGCTGAAATAATGAAAATGTTCTATTAGATTGTGGTGATGGTTGCAGAGCTCTATGAATATATTAAAAAAACCACTGAACTCTACACTTCGGGGGAATTTTATGATTTGGGAATTTTACCATAGTAAAGCTGTTTTTAAAAATATAATAAGGCTACTTCAAAAGTTGAATTTTCAAAAAAAAAATCTATATTGATTAAGTTCCTTTTTAGCATGGTATATATAATCATCTTGACATCTTTCTTATTCTTCCATGAAAAGAACCTATTTCTAAAGGCCATGCACAGGACACAACAACAGAATTCCCTGGGAAGTTAAAAGTGTTGTCTGGGGGAAAAAGACACCATTGTTTTCTGTCATGGAGCCACTGTTAAAAACTTATGTAGTCTTAGTTCACCTGAGTCAATGCTGAACAAGGCAGATATTATTTGAGAAACCCCATTTCCAGTAGCAAATAAGGTCTAGATTCAACCTTGGTATCCTAGGTACCGGTGTACACTTAAAGGTCTATATCCAACATAAGGCATAATTTTCTCCCTATTACATCAGCACTAGGGATCCCCACCCCAACTATGGTAAATCTTTCATTTCCTAATTTCCCCACCTGGGGTTGAATATTTTATATGAACTCAATTTCAGGGCTAATGATACTCTCCTTGGCTGTCATCCCTTCCCTGGAGGTTCTGGACATGTGGCTGAGCATTTAGCTGCTGCACAAGTTTCTCTTCAAAACAGGATTGGTCTCCCAGTGACACAGCCCTGCTACATGCCATTATCTGCTCATCACCACTTAAATATGCCTGACAAGTTATGAAGGATGGAAGGGCAACCAAGGGCTCAAAATAAGCTTTTTAAGGCAAAAATAGCCTTTTGGCTAAGTAAATGTTTATTTACAGTGTTAAAACTACAGTATGTATTCATTAGTTCTTTGTTGGTTTTGAATATCATTGATGACTCACTACATTTGCTCTCCAAGCTGCAAATCATACAGTCTGGCTGTTTTTAAGACTTGAAAGTATTTGAAGTTACTCAGGAAGAAGCTGAATTTTCTTGCCAGACTTGTAGCTTACAAACTGTACTTTAGATATGCAGGAGGTATGCATTCATTTTGTGAGTGATGGCCCTAGATACTCCTAAATATATTTGTTATGCTCAACCAGGTCATGAGAGAGACAGAAAAATCACTCATTTCAATCAATATGACCCTCAGAAAGTAGAATCAAGGTAACAATAATCTAGTCTTGCTGAAAGTCATAGGAAATTATTATTTCCTGCTCACTAACAAACAAAAGCATGTGTGAAATACTCAGAAAAGGTCATGCTTAAGTTTATTAATAATAGAGTTTACCTAGGTTTTTTTTGGTATCGTTAATGTACAATCACTTGAACAACATTATGGTTACTAGACCCCCTATTATCAAGTCCACCCCACATACCCCATTACAGTCATTGTCCATCAGCGTAGTAAGATGCTATAGAATCGTTACTTGTCTTCTCTGTGTTATATTTCCTTTTACCTAGTTTTATTTCTTCACCTTAGCTATATCCAAGCACATAAGCAAAATTACTCTATCAATCATCTATTACTTAAGAAAAAACCAATGACAATAATTCAGAATATACATGTGAGCTTAAAAGAAGTTAAGGCATCTGGAAAGCAATGTAAATTCAGGGAAATTCCTTTTAAAAATTCCAGGGAACAGAGATTTGGGCCAAATATTTATCTTCAAAGAAAAAACCCTTCATTTGCTGGGTTAGCTTCATCTATCAACACTTGGTAGGAATTACTGATCAAAAGTAATTTTCTATTCTTCTCTTTCATCTTTTTCATTCCCCTAGGGAACATCTTTGGTCCTCCAATTCTTCACCTCAGTATCATCACTTTATGTCTTCATTATTCACAGTTTAAAAAACATTCTGCCAATCCCTTCTCAGTTAAGGGTGAAAATGAGACAAAGTGAATATGCATTACATTTTAATGTTACTCTTTAGGTTTGCCTGTATTTTAAATTCTCTTTGTTTTATATAACTTCAAATTATATGATTATTCTTGATGAATTCTTGAGACTGGTTTGGTTCCTAGAGATTGAGTGCTCTAAATCATTCAAAATAATTTAATTTTATTAAACCAATACTGAATCAATATGGCTTTCCTAAATACATCACTTTCTTGAATCCATGAAAAAAACTGGCAGGTTGAATGGACTTTCTATATTGGGGAGTTACCAGGTTTCACCAATTCTGGCTCAATTCTACTGAAGATTTCAGCTCTTGTTTTTATAAAATTTTTAATAGAAATGGATTAGGAAGATGTTACTAAAAGTATTTCAGGATACCCAAAGATATTTTCAGAGATTCCAACATAAATAAGATGATTAACGCATTTTAGTCTCAGATACTTATCCTCCTCTCAAAACAAACCAAAAAACCTACCACATTTATCTTCACTGGTTTTCTGTTTTACACAAAAATTCTTAATCTGGAATTCCTGTGGACTTCAGGAGATCTGAAAACCTTCAAAACTGTAAAACTTAGCATATTGTGTTATTTCTGGGCAGAAAACTCATGGCTTTCATCTGATTTTGTTTTTCCTTTCTTTCCTTTTTTTTTAATGTCAGTATGTTAAGAACCACTGGTTTGAGAAAATGCCAAAGAAGTTCTACAGGGAGAAGAAAGCACTCAATGAAAATGATATTTCTTGCAGGGACTTCCTCACCTTTGTCCTTATTAGAGCACATTACATCTTACTCAGAGCAGCTGTCCTAAGGAATCTGGACCAACATAGCTGCTGCAAATCTGGATGGCCTGTTTTACCATAACACTGATTGCTTAAGATTATTTATGAAATACAAATGATAATGCATGCAAGTATTTCTAAAATTATCTACAAAAGTAATTTCACAGCCTCATTGAGCCTGTATCCATCTCTTGTGGATTAGGGTGTGGCTCTCCATATCAAGGTTTCAAGGAAACAAAGAAAGATCCAAATTTTATCATAAAAAATGGATGTCATTGAGGGAGAGTTCATAAAACCACAGGAATGACTGGCTGCAGTAGCAGCGTGATTCTATGTGAACCTCAGAGAAAAGAAGAAATGAATCATTCAGAAGTAGTCATTGCTTCCATATGTGCAGTCATTTCCCTGCAACTGATACAAATGTCTTCTGGAGAAATACAAGATGTCAGACGTATTCTGAGTGAGCTACCCTCAACTAGCCATTACTCAAAGGTCAGGGAAAACAAAGGACCAGGTCGACTCCTGCTGTTTAAAAGGAAGTAGTTAGAAAGAAGAATAACAATTAATGACTTCTTACCATATGGTATCATATAGCAAGACCTCATGATGCTTTTTTAAACGTTTACTTTAATTAAACAAATTTTCTTAATCATACTAGGCACAAACTTATGGCTATTGCAAAAAAAAAACCCTCCATTTTGTTTAAAGATCTACTACAGAAATAAAGTACAAAAGCAGGGGTTCTCACATGTTGCATATATTAAGTGCTGTGATTCTAGAATCTTTGCATTTATTTTTCCATATAAATTCTTAAGGCTGCTATGCTATACATTTACATAAAATAAAAGCTCCCTCTAGTGGCTAAAGAAGTACTATTTAATCTTTATTTTAGATTTGAATAGCTTCCCTGTGCCAGCCTGTTTTATATCAACAATCTTCAGACATTTTGGTCTCAGAGCAGGTTATTTCTGTCACTATTTGCCATATTAGAAGTCAAAGGGATATTTTTTAAAATATTAATTCACTTAAAAATAAACCCATTACATGTTAATATAAATAACAGTTTTAATAAAAAATAACGGCTTTCAAAAAATTGCAAGAACAGAGATTTTTACAGAGGTCTTCAATGTAAGCAGCTGGATTCTCATAAATGCTTTTGCATTAAATCTGCTGCAGTATGTTGTTTTGGTTGATCTATATATATAAAATATAAAATCACATCCCACATAGATATATACTTGAGAAAAGGAAGGGGTAACTTAATAGCAATTTCAGAAAATTTGGGGTATTTCCTTTAATACTACACCAAAACTTGACAAGTAATAGTTTCTTAAAGGGCAGTTGCATTGTAGAGTTTAAAATGATATCAATGAACTTTTGTACTCTATTATATCAAAATCCAGTATTAAAATCTGTTACTTTCAGTGGATCTTTTCACCAGGTACACATTATCACATTGATCACTGGTCATCTGGAAAATATTGCACTGAATTTTACCTATTTTCCAAATGTTAAGGCATTTCATTATCAAAAAATCACCACACATCTCATCAGAAAAGTTATTACATGTTGGGAAACCATCACACTAACAGCAAAATGTACAAGTTTCCCAGTACTTTTATGTGAAGGCTTGAATTTTATAATTGGCAACAAATATTGTCAGTTGTTTTCCTTGAGGTGACAGGCTCACCTTGCCCATTTTTGAGAAAATGTCTACAAAACACCCAAGAATGAATAACTAGTTTGTCTGCCAGTCATTCTTTCAAGGAAACATGATGTTCCATGAAAAATGTGGCTAGTTTAGCTAGCAAATCAAACAATCCATCTCAAGGAAACCCTTTTGCTTTGATATGCATTAGAAGCGCTTTATGCATACTTCCCGTTTCATCACATAGGCTATTAAAAAGGCCACACTCAAGTGCTGAGATTTAATATAATTAACAGTTTTTACTGATTCATCAAGGACGTTCTTAAGTAATCTACCCCCTTCTCCTCCTCTTCTCTCTCCTCCTCTTAATATGAGTTCATGGCAGTGAAGAATACAATCAGTTCGGTGGTAGTTCTTGATTTGTGCTAAGGCTTCTTAAGTTTTACTAACCACTGATTGTTGTACCATCAATACAAATGTCAACTCCGTGAGGTCAAAGAACACCTTAGCACCACTATGGAAACAGTTTTGACCTCACAGACTCCTTACAGTGACTTGAGGATCCCAGGAGTCTTGGATCACACCTTGAGAATCAGAATTTATATACGTTGAACTATAATGTTGGAACTGAAAAACCAGCTGATTGGCTTCAAGAATTAAAGGAAATAAACATTTAAACTTAGAAAGTCCAAGGGACTCACTCAAGGCCACACAGCTCCTATGTAATTTCCACTGTATTCTGTCTCCAACAAAGTGCTTTAAATTCTGAGATTCTTAAACAAATATGATTATTAAACAATGTTCAACAGACCCCTCCATTCTGTTTAAGGATCTAAATTTTACTTTAGCAGTTTTTTCTTTTGGCTCATCCAGGAACTGTTTAAGGCAAAATTCTGTTGTGAACAGTGTATGAATTACCCAGAGGCAAAGAGCTTATCATGAAGTTATAAATAGTGTAAAATTTTGACCTAGAATAACATCTCAGAGCCAATTTTGTACTACAACATTACTGAAACATATTGGTGTTTTAGTGCCTGACATTATGTTTATAATAATTTTTCAACAGAGTGTTCTGTTGCTATATTCTACCTGCAAATTGTTATCCATCAATATGATTATAGACTAAAAACATTCTTAACATTTCACAGGTTAGCGAAAAAAGGGAGACACAAATAGAGTGCTATGTTAGACACAGGTGTAGCTGCTATAAAAATAGCTATACTTGAGAGATGCTATTTAAGTACCCAAGTAAAAAGTAAAAGGGTATTAAATACTTTATAATCCAGGTATCCAACGAGTTTAATAAACTGGCTGAGAAATCTAGTAAACCATACCTATTTCTCATTTAGCTAGAAATTTCAGTCACCAACTGAAGCTTGAGTATTAAGTGCCTATATCCTACCTAAGCAACATAAATTAGGACATAAAATAGCTTCTTTGGGTCCATTTCCATTTTATCTTGTAACTCCGTTCTGACCACCACCACTGGCTGCAGCAGCAGCGGGCGGAGACTCATGGGAGAAACCAGAGGGCTGCAGCAGGGGCGGCAGCACGAGCATCGTCGTATGCCTCACTGTCACGAGGAGAGAAAACAAGAACTGGGCTTCCTGTATTGCTCACAAAGAAGGTCCAAAGCCTTCTGTTGTCAGACTGCAGTTTCCAGCTTTTGTGGGCACGAAGAGGAAATTCCAAGCTTTGATTCTTAAACTCTCGTACTGTGGCCCATGAGATCACCTAGGGGAGGTTTGCCAGAACAGTCTCGAGGCCATCGCTCATCATACTAGTGCTATGATATAAAACGCATTTCTCTCTCCTTGTGAGGATAGCACGTGATGCCACATGTGAAATGTGTGTATCATAAGCTCCCTTACTTTTTTTTTGCACAGTACTCTATTGATAATTATATAGGGATTTCTAAGAACTATCATTTTTTATAAGTGTCTAAAAATTGTATTGTATTAAAATGTAATAGAAACTAGGATAGAAATTGGATTCATTGATGTTGGTCTAAAGTAAGTTTTTGGAATTTGGTATTGAAGTCTGTGTAAAGCAATGCATAACATGCAATTTCTACTTTGACTTATTTCTATGCAAAGGTAAGGGGTGGAAAGAATTTGTATTTAAATTTAAAAGAGCAGATGAACTGGCATTTACTAGTGAGATGTGATTTGCTTTCATTTAATAGATAATAAAATATTGATAGCAATATACCAATGAAATTTGGAATACTATTATTTTAATTAATACCAATGTGGGGTGATCCAAATTTATTCTCAAAGGTATTTTACCAGGTTCATATTGGTTATTGAAATGATTTGGGAGTTTTGACTATGTCTATACACAATATTACTTTAATTCATAAAATAGTTATTGCTGAATGTGCAAAGACTGAGGTAATCAAAAATAAATGAGTTGTCATATAATGAAACTCAGAAATGAATGCTTTAGAAAGCAGATAACAATGTAATTTGGAAAGACAAGATAATTTGGAAAGAAAATTTTATACATTGATACAGCTCACAGGAAGGAAATAATTTACAAAATATTACTTTACAAAAGTAATATTTATAAAAGTATAAAATAAATATTCTTTATTTCAAGAATAATGTGGAAAAATGATCATAGTAAACGCCTATTAAAAACATTAAGTTGAAAATTTATATACTCATTTATAAGCATAGGAATATCTTTAAGAGTATACTGAATTTTTAAAAATTCTCTTTAGAGTATCAATCTCTTAAACTTAATACTCCTACTCTCATGTGACTCACTTGCATAGCAGGAAGTAGTCCAGTTTAAGACTACCTAGATGGCTCACTGAACATGTAAGTACTGTACAGAAACTGACAACTTTCCCTGTCGATTAGAGCTGCAGCTGTGTGCGGTGCCTCAGAGCCTCAGGACTGCCCGGCTCGCAGTCCCAGGAAGGGCCAAGGCTGGGTAAGAAGGGAGTGAGCAAAAATGTTGGTGAGGGGATCCTTCTGACAGCTCCCCACAAACCGACAAAAGCCTGAACTGAACAGAGAGATATTCCTGCTCCCTGGTGGCTGAGACACAGCTGTCCTGGATAACCAGGTATTCTCAGAGCCAGACAGCGGTGAAACAAGAAACGGACACTCTTCCCTTCAGACTAGGAGTCATGTTATCAATAAGCAACAAGGAGGCAAAAGCGAGAACCGATTCCACGAAGCACTGGTCTTTCACCTGCAGTGAATGTCACAGCCCCCTGGCACGTGGTCAACAGTACAGAATGTAGGGTCCTACCTCTAGAGATTGATTTAGAAAAGGTAAGGCCAAGGGCTTTTTACAAGTGACTGAGGGGATGCTGTTGAAGGTGGTTTCTTTGGCCACTTAAAGAAACCCTTTCACAGAGTATATATTAGCCCCAGAGGACATGAAATCCCTAAAAGGGTGATAGGCTTAAAGTAACTGACACTGGTAACATACTTAAAGTACAAACAGAATTGTCCAGGGCATAGATCTAAACAGTCAAAGGTGAAAACTTACTATGTGGGTAACTTGTCAATACAACACATCATATGCTTCTTCTAAAATATCACTCAGGGTAATGAATTAAATAGTAACCTAGGTTTAAAATATTAAAGTAGCCTTTTGTGTTAAATATTTTCATTTTTTTAAATCCAAGGGCTAAAACAATGAAAAATAAAGTTCTCTGTTTCCTTTGGGCCCACATCGTTTCACATTTTGAGCAGAGAATTAAGTGGGCACCATATATTGCTTTCCAGGGCTCTTTTCCAATTTCTATTTCATAAACATAAAGTATATCTAGAGACAAAGCTCTCTATATTTATTTATACTTCTGAACATGCCTTTCATCCAGGTCTTAAGGGTAATACGCAGAGAACACAACCTGAATCAATCAAGAGGGCAGTGAACCTGTTCTCTCTCATATGTCACAATAGACAAGGACACAGCGCATCCATGATGGAAATGTGGGGAAAAATATGAAAGTCATCGTCTCTACAGGAGACTTAGAATTAAACCAAGCTAACATTTTTATACCTAAAGTATCTTTCAAGTTCTAAATTCCCAATCAGGTGGCAAGCTTTTCCAAGGGACTCAGTACAACATCTACTATAACAGCTACTCAATAAATAAATGAAAAATCTGCCTTTCTTATACCCTGATGGTCAGAAAGAGGCAACTGTATAAGAAAAAGTTTGGGATTCTAGATCTTCTTTTTTTTGAGATATAAAATATCAAATAATCAAGCCTATCTGGAATACTTAAGGACTCTGGATTAAGGAACTCTCCTAAAATGGTATTTTAAGCTTTCAAATTTAGTTGTACTATATAGTACAAAAGGCAGAAACTTTAAAAATGCCTTTTGTGGAGAAGGCCATGTTATTTACTCACCAAAGAGGTTTTTCTCTTCCTATGAAGCCAGGAAATTTTTTTTTTCTTGATCCTGTTTGCATCTAGATAGGGCCTTAACAAAATAAATATTTGTTGAATATATGTTTAATATGATTATATTTACCACAATTTTCAATGATAGGAATGTTTGATGAATCTTTCATCTATTTCCACATATATAAATTCACTTAAGGCCTCAAAATCTCCATGAAAAATAAATATAGTTAGGCAACTTTCTGTTTTAGTTCCATATTGCAAATGCTCCAGTAGGTTGGATATTCTTATACAACTAAAGTCATCAAGGTTAAATGTTCAGGCTCAAGAATAAATACATTAAATAAACAAAGATACAGAACTACCATTTTTATTTATTGAAATAAACACTGTCATTTAAACCAATCAGACAAAAATGCAAAATTATACATACCAGGCTGTTAATCACAGCACTGTTTATATTAACAAAAATCAAAACATTTATATATTTATTACTTTGGAAATATTTAACCAAAATGTTATAACTTTTGAATAATAAAATCCAATACAATTCTAATCTTCACTTACTAAGAAGAGATTTACAATGTCTTAAGGAAAACAATGATGTCTTTCCATTTTGACCTTTGTGATTGTCTATTTGGAAGAACATACACCAATATGTTAAGAGTGGTTACTTCTGAGTGGAGGAATTATGATTTATTTAAATTGCTCTTTATATTTTTCTGCAATTTCTCATTCTTTTATTAGTAAACTTATGATTCTATTATAATGCTGAAAAACAAAGCTATTTAAAAAATTGCAACTCTTAAAATGAAAACCTTAAGTAGAATATTTTTCTACAGTTATCACTAAATAAATGAATAATTTACTAAGTGTTTCATTATTTAATTTTACTTTCAATTTAGCATTCTGCTTCGAATGTTTGTAGAATTTTAATTTTGCAACCTGAGTAATGTCCATTAGCACATGATCTGCTACTTTTTATATTCCTCTTTTCATTAAGGTAGAGTTCTACATAGAGCATTCTTGTCTCTTCCTTTCTCTAACAGAATTTGGGCCAAACTAACATTTAGACTAATACTAAATTCCTCAGGAATAGCTGGATTTCTTGTTAACATGTCTGCAAACTACCATTATGTAATAGCGGCATAAATCTAAGAATAATGAGGAAGAGTCTTAAACTTTTAAAAGAAAATTAATGTAAACTTTTTAAAGTTAGAAACAGATGTTATGTGAAGTTTCAACAAATACGCTTAAATAAATGGATAGTCAAATAGGAAAAAAAAAGAAGAACCTTGCTATGTACCTTACACCACATACAAAATATATTTGGGGTTAAGATCTAAATTAAAAATGGAAAATAATTATATTTATAAATATAAAAGCTAAAAGTATGAAATTCTACAATAAAACACAGAAGACCTTCAAGGTACACAGAGACTTCTCAAACTACATAAAGTAAGTATCAAATTTTAAAAATAAAATTGATAATTTGGACTTCATCAAAATTAGAACCTCTGGTCTTCAAAAGATTACCATTAAGGAAATAAAGAATGAAGTCACAGACTAGAGGAAAATATTTCCAATACATGTAATAACAAATGACCTGTATCCAGAAACAAACAAGCAAAATCTTAAAGCTGAATAATAATTTGAAAATCAACCTACTTAAAAATGGCCAAAGAAACTTCACCAAAGAAGATATATTCATAGCCAATAAATACATGAAGAGATGCTCCATATTAGTTATCAAGGAAATGAAATTTAAAATGACAAAGAGAGATCACTTCACAGTCATTAGCAGGGCAGCGATTAAAGAAAAGACAAAAAGCTGGTGACACTACCTCTTGATGAGGAAAGGATGGAACAACTGAAACTCTCATGTTTCTGATGGGAGCACAGCCATGCTGGAAACAGCCTGGCAGGCTTAAAAATTCAAATATACACTGACCATGGGATCCAGCAATTCCAGTCATAGGCATTTATTTACTCATGATAAAAAAGTTTCCACAATAGACTGAATTGGGGTATGAGTGGGGACTTGATAATATGGGTAAATGTAGTAACCACATTGTTTTTCCATGTGAAACCTTTAGAAGAGTGTATATCAGTAATACCTTAATAAAAAAAAAGTTTCCACAATAATAACTGAACAAGAATGTTCATGACCACTTTATTTTTAATAATCCTAAACTTAAAGCAACCCAAAATATCCAACAACCGATGAATAGATAAATAACTGTGGTACATCCATACAATGGAATATGACTCAGCAATAAAAAGAAATGAGCTAATGATACACACCATAAGCTGGATAATTTTTTTTAATTATATAGAGCAAATACAGATTGTATGATTTCATTATATGAAGTTTATAGAATAGGCAACACTAATCAATAGTGTTAAAAATTAGATGAATAATTCACTAGGGAGAAGGTGACAGGGGTGACCTGCAATGGTGCATGGGGGACTTTCTAGGGAGACGGAAAAATGTTCAATATCTTCACTGTGTTGCTGGTTAAATAGGAACATAAATTTGTCAACAGTCTCTAATGTACATTTAAAATTCATACATTTTATTGTATGTAAATTATGTATCAATTAAGTAGTTAAAATAGATGCTTTGTTGTAGGGCTTAAAAATAAGGGAATTCCTTAAATTAGAGGTTCTCAAGCTTTAGCTTAAATCAGAATCACCCAGAAGCCTTCTTAAAATAAGACTGCTACATCCTACTCCAAGTTTCTGATTCAGTATGTCAGGGATGCTGACCCAGAAATCTGCATTTCTACAAGTTCTCAGGGAACATGGATGTGCTGGTCCACAGAACACAGTGCAAGAACCACTGCCTTAGAGGCAGATAGAAAGGATTCCTAAACTAAGTCACTAGATAGGTCAATTTCAGCAAGATAGGCTCACTGCAGTTAGACACAGAGAAATTCTACAAGTTTAAGTCCATATATATGCCTCTCAGTTTAGTGGGAATGAAATTTAGTATTTTGAGCAATATCCTGGACAAATAACATGAGCTTTTTATTTGCTTTCATGGGTTCAAGTTGTCCCTGGAAATTCATAGAAGGAGTTGGCAAATCCTCTGAAATTCAATACGTTTTTTTGCGTGCATGCTCTTTTTCTTTTCCCCTTAGAGAGGGAGCCAAGTTTTCATCAAATTTTTAAATGAATATGGTCAAAAAAGATTGAGGCACTAAAGCAACTAAGAGTATCCTTCCCACTTTTAATTTTCATATACATGTGTTTTCTTCAAAGATAAACAATAGGTGAACATGAAAGAGTACAATTTCAATGTTTTATTTATGCTGAGCACTCAAGTTTTAGACTGAAGACTTGGCATGGATATTATGTAGGTCACTAACTAAAGAGGAATGAATAAGGGCTCCCTCACTATGGAGTAATGAGCAAAGAAAGAGCTGAGAGGTGCAAGACATTCTAGAAGCATAATTTTTTTCCAGTATTTTTTATACCTCCACCTTTCCCCACTATTTCTGGTTCTGATGTAATTAAAACAACAAACATTAATGCAAAATTAGTAACTATACTATGTGGCTTAGGGAAAAATATGAGCAATAGAATATTTGTGGTTATAAGGGCACGTTTATTTGTGCATATAAATTTTAATGTGCAGAATATGCAAACATTATGTATGAGCATTTTAATGGAACTGTCACACATAGTATTAGACTATGGCACATTTGTCTATCCATTGTCCACTATGATGACAAATGTAAAAAAAGCATATTCCTGTATTCCTAACAAATATAAAAGATATATTTTCAATATTCTGCTCTATCTGGTCTATATCCTAGATACGTATATAGGAGGCATTTTAGTTTCTCAACAAGCTCCGAAAACTTTGTTGCATTCGTTTTCATAAAATAGAGGAAATCTGCAAATAATCACAGCACTTAACCATCAACAGATTTAGTCAACATATTTAATATCCATATTTCATAATAAATATGTCAAAAGGCTTCTACAAATATATGGGCTGCTGACTGATGTTTTGACTTAGAGATGCACAGAAAACAATTTGATTGTAAAATATTATGACCACTATTAATTCTTTCAAGCTCTGTTTTATGAAAAGGTCTGTCTTCTATTTTTCTGCATGGTTTTCAACAGGTTAAAGACTTATATATGTCCATGATCTAGATAACATGGACACTAAGCTCTTTGGAGACAAAAAAACAAGTTTTCTATTACCTGAACTTTATTTCTCCCCTATTTTTAAATCTTTCCATAAAATCACCTTAGAGTGAAACTCTTTTCTCCCTCTTCTCTGAGCTGTTGCTATCAGCTTTTAATTTGGGAAGTCTCTCTCTGAGTTTTCCTTGCCTCACTGGTTTCAGCTCAATTGTTTCTCTGGTCAGCAGAGCATTTCATTTCTCCTGAAGGTCACTGCTGGCTGACAAGGCTTTGAAAACATACCATCTTTTCATTCATGCTGCAATCTAACCGTGCAGTGCCATTTAGAGAAATAGAAGCAGGTATGTGACTTTTTCTATCAACAATTATTGAATTTATCGTTACAAAAGCAAATTAGGCCGTCAGTGTACAAGGATCTCCCATGACTCCACCTTTTCTTCAAGGCAATAGAAATTATTCTTTGCATTTTAGTAATTTGCCTGCGTACAGATAATTATTTGTATAAATTATACCATAATGTCATCTGCTTTTGGAAGTAACTCTTCCAACCATATCGCTACCAGTTGCAATCAGCTGATGATGCAGAAAGCAGCCCTGATCTAAAGACACTCATAAAATGAACAGCACATTGGCCATCTGTTGGAGGAGGGATGGCATTAAATGTAATGTGGCCCTGGAACATATCCAGTATTGTTTATTCTGTCACATATCAGATGAGCACTGAAATCAAATTGATGATTTTTTAACTCAGGGGACAAGAAATAGAGAGCAGAGGAGGGGGATAATTCCAGACATAGCCAAAAGTATTCAAGTGACAACTTGGTTTAAAAAGAAAAAAAAGTTATTGGAAGTGGACAGCCTCAGAGGAAGGGTAATCTACATTACATATGCCAAATAGTTATATGATTAACAGAAATTCACCCTAAATTTTACTTCTGTGTTCTGTAGTTAATGCTGCTAGAAAAAATAAAGCTCTCCTCGATGAACAAGTTTATTGACTCATCAGCACAAAGTATTCTTAAGGCTTTAAGGCAAGAAATTTTTGTTTGTATTTTAGATAAAAATGTCTTAGATTATCTTATATGCTAATGTTTTAGATTAGTTTATAAGGAGATGATACTGTGAATCATGACTTGTTGGTTTTTGTGTTTTGCTTTTTTAAGATGTAGGGCAATGAAATTTTTGCATTGCAGTTATACAGTTTGGGAAATAAAATGAGATTTTCCCTATAAAAGAAAGTTACTCCGGGGTGTTTTAAAACAAATCACTGAAGTTTGATTCAAAGATCTGATTTAACATCTTAGATTTTCCAATTATTAGTGAGCTGATTTTTTTTTCAAGTGATTTAATTTCCCTGATTCTCAGTGACTTTAAAATGTAAAAATGTCAAATAGGGAATTTATGTCCAATATCTCTGTAAAAGCTAAGGCATCATAAGAATGTAAACAATTTTATTTTCCTCGTGGTAAAACATACAGGTCAGCCTTGAAGGAAATGCCCTTAGGATCTGTCCTTTTCTCATGCTCGCTTCCTCCCCAAATTATCTCTTCTTTCTGCATTACTCACAAGGGGAGCCTTTAACACACCCGAAGTAAATGGAAGAATATAGTTGCAATTACTGAGCTCCTTTAAGAATGAAACTGCTAACTGAAGTGCAAAGGAATTCTATTAATAGTCTTAAAATCACAATAAAAATATTCTTTCCTTAAGGTTCTGTGCATTATCTATGGGTGTGAAATTTAAATAGCATATAATGATGTTTTTGATTATTCCAGGTTTATTGGGAAAGACATTTCATGCATCCATTTGTTCTCTTAATAGATAATAGATACCATTTATTAGACCTCATTTGAGTACCTCTAGTGGTAGACTAGGCATCTACCTGGGAGGAACAAAAATGACATGACCCCTGCACTCATAGAGCTTGTTTTAGTTAGGGAGGGACACTAACACAGGAAACTGAAATATTCATGAATTGTCCTGAAGGAACCACAAAGTAATGATGGTGATGGTGGGTGGCCGGAGGGTGGGGAGAAGTCACGGGGAGCAGTGACTCACTTTAGATAGTGGTTAGTGATCTGACTTCCACATCATCAAACACATTAAAACATACACACCAAGACATTTTCAGGAAATGAGATACGCTCTCATAATATCACTGTTAATGCAAATCCTCAATTAGAATACTTTCTTAGATGAAGTGAGTTTTCTCCACTTGGATGTCTGAACTATCAGCTCTTACACATATATCTGGCGAGAGGCAAGCCCATGCCACCCAAGCTCGCCTACCCTGACCTGCCAAGGCTCATTAATCTCCACCGTTTAACACCTCACTATTCACGGCTCCATCCCAGGAAGTGAACCTCATTCCATCCACTTCATGGCCTGCCCATAATATAAGGTGACCAATTAGGAAAAACTGCACCATTTACACTAGCCAAAATCATAGTACACATTTTTTAAAAATAAATCTTAGCAATGTTTTAACTCAATTCCTTCATTGATTTCATAGTCCATGTGGATTGAAATTTTTCTAATTTATCTACCTGCTCATCACTGGAATGTTCACATTTTTTATTTCCCTCAACTCGTCTATTCTCAGGGATGTAATCTCAGATTCTTTAAGATGTTTAAAAAATAACTGACAATAAAAAACTACCCAGGGCAAAATTGTAACAGTAAAATTTAGGTCATTGATTCTGCCCACTGGGGCTCTGCACATCATTTTCTGTTTCTATACCTAAGTCCATTCTCGTGAATTGCTTTTCCTCTAGCCCCCTATGACTAATGGAATCCTACCCCATCTGCCTCTTTTAGGTTACAACCTAAGCTTAGAACATCCAGCATCTTGAATACAAATAAAAACGCTGGTGTCAGCCGACTGGGGTTCAAATGCCCACTTGACCTCTTATTACCTGTGGGACTTGGGCAAGTAAATGAACCACTCGGGGAAATAGAAGCACTTACCTCATCAAGTTGTTAAGAGGAATTAGCTAATATTTAAATCATTCAGCACTATGCTTGGATCCAGCAAGTGCTCAATATCTATTAGCTATTTTAACTCCATAATCTTTTTCTAACTATGACTAAAACATCATTTTTATCATCTTCTATCAGCCCAAGGAAACACAAGATACAGGTATTTCCTTTCATCTTCCTTTAAAAATACATCTAAGTTCATGTTTATGTGGCTTCTGTTAAATGCGATGCATGTGTGCTTATATGTCTCTGAAGATGTTTGTATTCCAAGCTCATAAAGTGAAAACTCAATCTGTTTAATTTTCTTATACTTAAAACACTTCTTTGGATTATTCAATTTGCGTGCATCATTATACAGCTCTTTTTATTTAGATCAACTCCTATCCTTTGGGTTCACAGAAAATGATCTGTACCTTTGACTTTTTTTGTAAATTTGATAGCCTCATTATAGATAGCCTCTGGTAGGCAGCTGTAGCTGTTATTCTCAAAGTCTGTCCATGGTTATGACCAAACTGATGTTCTGTAAAGGCCACTTTAAAAGTCTTAGTTAAAAAACAATGTCATTCTCTCATTTCTGTTTCTATTTTTCCTCCTTTTTGGTACCCTGAATAAAAATATCATGCATGAAAGCTTAATGTTATTTTTCCAGAAAGTGCACATTTGTTTGTTGTGAATTGCTTGTATACACATTGTTGTATACATAAAAATTATTTCATTCATATTTTCATGATTTCAAAAAGTATTTTCATATTTTTAAAGTTCTATCTCATTCTCTTTTTGGGGGAGGTTGAGTAGTATTCCATTAAATGAATATACCTAATTTTATTTCATCACTTCTTACTGATGGACTTTTAGGTTTTTTCTTTCGGTACTGCAAACAATACCGCAGTAAACATATGTCAGTTCCTTCGCACACATTAAGTACCTGATTCTTATTTTTCATTAAATACTTCAGTCAGGTTTAGAATCTTCTCTCTCACCCTTCTTCATAATAATAGATGATACAAGTTCAATCAGTTCTTTATTGCAACCAATCTTCTATAGAGAGGAAGAAATGGTGGTGTTAATAACAGTAGTAACTAATAGAATTTGTTCTCAGTACACATAAGACATTCCCTAGAAAACCTTATAAAAATTGGTGTTGATGATGGGAGGTACTTTGTAGGCAACTATATTGCTCTTAGGACTTTACATGCAGTATCTTAAATTCTCACAATTAGACAGGTTTTGTTGTGCCCATTTTTCAGGTGAGAAGGCTGAGAGTCATGTTAAGTTAGGAACTTGACCAAAGTTACAGAGTACTGAGGCCAGACTATGTATGTGGCTTCTCTAATTCCTGTCCAGGTAGACTACTGAAACAGCCTCCTCTGGGGTCTCCTTGCCTCCTGTTACTTCCCCAGATGTGTCCTGCTGCCACTCTGCAGTAACCTCCCTGCAGCGCTACAGGGACTCCATTGTCATACTCCCCTCAGTCTCGCACTGGCACTTGTGCGCCACGCAGATCCGCTTCCCATATCCCTCCCTGATGTCTGCACTGCGCCTGCAGCCATCTCAGGGGCACAGGGACTCTTCATGCAGGACAGTGAAATGAAGAAGGAAGTGTGGAGGCGCTCACCAGGTGCAGCTCCCAGACTCGTCCTCACCTTCAAAGAGCAGCTTTATTTATATATGTTTCTTGTAAGGGGGGAAGGAATATAACATTTTATTTGAAAAAGAAAACCAAAACCCAAACTACAACATTTCAACATCTAAAAACAAATAGAACACCATTAGTATTGTGAGAATGGGGGTTTTCTCTTCTGTCGGCTGCAGTATGCTCAGCACCTAGAACAGTGCCTGGGAAGTACTCAATATTAACATTTGTTGAAGGAATGAGTAGATGAATGGGTTTAATTCATTTTGGCTCCATTGATACACTAACTCAAACTTGGGCGCAAGTCACCATCTGCTGGAAGCCCTCCTTTTTGTTTCTTGTCACATGGAACCCACCACTTCTGCCCGGGAGCGCTGCAGAGATCACAGATGTGGTACTCAGCACAGTCACAGAAACATTCTGGCTTTTGGGTTTACTGTTCTCTCTATATTAAAAAATTATTTGCTTTTTCATAAATCTACCTACCTGTGCCTGGAATTTCCTGTTCTCTTTTCTTGTTAAGTTTTTCTTCATCAAGAGACACTAAAGGCTTTTCCTTGAGTCTTTCTCAATTAGCCCAGATTATGACAATTTATCTGATTGTCTGGCATTTGTCTATTTCCCTCAGTCATGAGAGATGGAGAAAAATAAGGCTATTCTGGTGCTTTTTGGTCCTTTAATAATTTAATAAGCTGGCGACTTGATAGAAGAGTCTTTCAGATTAATTATTAAAATAAGACTTAGAACAAATGGAAAATCACTTTTTTCTTATAGTCATTATTGACTTTATTTTTCTCTATGCCATTTAGATTAATGTAATATAACTTTTTTTCATTTAGAGTGCTTGGTAGTGTAGAGACTTTTCCCCAGTAGCATGTCCACTTCTTGTTAGTAGTTTTAACTACAAGTAATAGAATTTTAGCCATTTCAAAATTTCTATCATCCAGGTCAGGGGAGGAAAGCTCTCTGTGCCCCCAAATGATAGTTCCTGTGCAACCAAAACATAAATGTGGTTTTAAAGTAGCAACATAATGTGTCTCTGGGAATGTGTGTATATGTTCAATTTGTTTCAAGTGAATAAATCTATGGTAGTCAACTATCTTCAAGGCAACTTAACCTTAATTTTAAAACCATACTAAAAATATTATCTGCACAACCTCCCCTAATCAAGTTTGAAAGAGACAGATGGGCCTGCTTTTCCCTTGCACTGTGTTTATAGTTACAATCTACATTTGCTCACTAACATTAAAAAAAAGCAGCTGCATAATTGACATCAGAGAAGTGATTCCATATTCTAAATATATATTCTAAATTAAAAAAGGTAACAGCATAGCCTATAAATTCCCTGTTGATAATGACTTAAGTCCATTTTAGTAAACGTAATAAATGTGAAGAAACCTATTTGTGAAACGACATGAATCCTGGAGGTCATTTCTGTAGAAGGTGCTCAGGTAACCCTGAAAGAAAATTCTTTGTGCTTATTTACCTTCTTGCCATCTATACTACCTAATTTCTCTGAAGGTTTCTTTTACTTTACCCACAAAAAAGACTAGAAATCCCATAGTTTTGAGACACAGCAAACACTCATATCTAATGTCCCCAGACAGTATTAAACTTCCCAAATATCTGCTGTTCCTCCCTGGGGGAAAATTATATATTTTTTACCTCACTGATGTCAGACTTGGCCATAGGAATGATTTGGCTAATAAAGTGAATACATGTGCTTTGTGTCACTTCCAAGGGACAGATCCTAGAGGCAGCATGTTCTCTATAGTGATCTCTTTTCCCTGTGCCAAAAGATCCCCAATGTCCCTGAGAGATACTGCTCTGACAGCCTGAGTCCCAGGGCACAGACCCCTTGGGGCAGAGCTCTCTGAATTGCAATGGACATGTAGTGGGAGAGAGAAATAAGCCTTGGGGGTGTGAAGCCACTGAGATTGGGTCATTTGTTACTGCCGCACAACCTAGCCTATTCCTAAGAAATATAAGAAGTTGTATACGAGAATGAGGAGCAGCTCTTTTACCTAGAAAATGCAAGGGGGAAAAAAAAAAGCAGGGTTGTTGTCAGGATGAGAGAAAAACAACATATATACATTGCCTGGCACATACTGTTACATAAAATTATTAAGTGGTTCAGTACTCATGCTTGGATGACTATTAAGTGTGTGTAGAGGGATAGAGATGAAACTGTTAATCTGTTTGAAAGTACAAATAGTACAGCAATACTTAAGTTTCATCTTCAGAAATGAAAGTATTTCACTTTGTAATCTGCAGTGGGCAAAGTGATTAGCGGCAGAGGGCACAAAATTATGGAATAAAAAAGACAGGAGTTCAATTCCTGTCTCTACTTCTTCCTGTTTGTTCAACTCCGAACAATCTAACATAAATTCCAATTCCTCATCTATAACCTACCTCATTAGGTTATTGTGAACATAGCAGAATACATGTTAAGAGTCTAATACAGTGTATGGCATACAATGGCTGCTTAATGTAAATTATATTATTTCCATGTGTTTAGCTTACACTTTCCCTTTCAATGAAAGAAAAGCCGAAGTGTACAAAGTCACCCAGGGTGTAAAGCTATGGTGGCCTAAGGTGGGTTAAGATTACTGGTTTCAGGCTTTGGATCTTATTTTGAGACAGAGGATATTTTCAAAAGTTCTCAAGAGAAGAAGTTTCAACTTAAGGGCCAAAGAGATCTATCGAGAAGGTTGTTTAAAGGAACATTGAGTCAGAAGGTGACGGTTAACAAAGACATCCTGAGAAGTCTCCAGCAAGCACTGGGGGACACTGGTTTCATTGTATCTTTTCTGAGCTTCTGAGAATGAGAGATTCAAGGGAAAGAAGAAAAGGAAAGAGTTTGTATGATATAAGAACAACCTAACAAAAGAGCTGTGATGCTTACTGCACATAAAATGTAACAGCTTGAAAATGCTTACCCGTTCTGGTTCCCTTCCAGACAACAGGGCTGCCAGGTCTCATTGGCATCCAGTACAATGCCTAGATGACAAGAACTATGAAGTCTCTAAGATTTTGGATCTTGTGAAGAGAGTTATACCTGTGTTTCCTTGAATATCTTTTCTGAAAACTCTCATTTAAAACTTAGCCCAGGAGGGCCAAGTAGTTTCTGACATGGGCAGGTTTCTGGTTTCAGCTCATCACTTTTAGTTTCTGGTTTCAGCTCATCTGTACATGGCTTTTGACACCCAATCACTGTACAACAGAACAAAGTCCTTGCACCTAAAACATTTTGATGCAACATTAGTTTAATGACTCTGACTTTAAGTTTCAAAAAATGAACACCTTTCCCCCAAATTATTCAA
Organism: Phataginus tricuspis; assembly: GCA_029783875.1. Taxonomy (NCBI): domain Eukaryota; kingdom Metazoa; phylum Chordata; class Mammalia; order Pholidota; family Manidae; genus Phataginus; species Phataginus tricuspis. The sequence continues at coordinate 2,562,083 of JAQQAC010008864.1, forward strand.
TCATGATGTAAGATAGGATTTATTTTCCTGATCTTCTTACAGGTAACTGACCATCAAAATAAATTCCCTTTAAAAAAAACCAACAGGTTATTTCATGGTAAACTACATCTCTGTGCCCTTTAGGCATCACTCGCCAGTGACTGACTTGTGTCCTTTGCCTTCTCCAGTCAAAGCCTATTCCAATTTTTGAGATATTTGGATGCACAAAGTCTATCATAGCCTCTCCATACAGTGACATTCTGAAAGAAGTTTCAGGCAGCACACTGAAATGCATTCAGATGGACCACGAATGGGCCTGCAGACATGAGCAGACCCCTTTAACTTACACAAGTCCATGGGGTCACCCCTCATGCCCTCTAGCGATTCCAATAGCTGATAATGTGTCTCACCCAACTTAAGTGACATTATCACACAGGGCAACTTTAGTCATATGGCTGCTCAGTGAAGTACTTGCCAAACTAGAGAATGATAGTTATACATGCAGGAGATATCTACACTGGGTCCCAGGTCAATAATCTGGAGAAAGAAACATTTAAACAAAAAACAAAAGATTCAAAAAGCTTTGCAGTAGGAAAAGAACCTTGAAAACATTAGCCTTATCTCCCACTCCCTGAACTAATGGATTTCTAAGGCTTAGCATCTGCAATTTAGGCATCTTCTGCAGCAAATCTGGCTTGGGCAGAGACTTAGGAGGTTTCTAGAAGTCAGTCTGATAGAGTTAGTTATCTAGGCACAATTGATCAAGAGTTAAAATAAGAACCTATTTAAATCAGAAAGTAGCCTAGCTTTATGACAAAGGCTGTTTCAGTTTAAAAATGTGTATTCTAGACCAATTTTTGATAAAAATTAGGTAGCTGGTTCAAAAATATGGTGGCACAGAAACATGATGAAAGTGTTACTTCTGTGTCAAGGTGGGCTGGGTTTGGGGATGATTTCATTAGGAGTGTGCAGATGAGGAAGATAGATTTTGGATACAACTTTTATGCATGTGAGACAGGAATAGAGATGGAGAGAGACATCTCGAGAAGTTTTATACTGAGAAGCTGCATACCAAGATTCAAATTGCTTGTTTATTATTTTTGACTGTCAGATCAATGTTAAGGCACATTTCAAGAGAGAAAGAAAAGAAAAGAAAAAAAAAAACCACTTAGCTTTATGCGGTTATTTATGCCCCCTGTAATCATTGCTCAGTAAGTTTACCTCCTGCTGGAAGTACTTTCTTACTTTCCCACACAGCCTCTTTTCTGTCCCTCTGCCCTTCACCTTTACTACCTCATATAATTATGATTTCAATCAGCAATGAGCACTTACTCACTACTTACAGAGCATTTACTATGTGCCAGGCAGTATTTTAGAGTACTTAGGGTACATTGGTAAACAAAAATTCTTGCTCTCAAGGGAGTTTGCATTCTAGTTGGTGGGAGGGGAGAAAGGACAATGAATTAATCCTTATTTGATTGTAATGTAATAATTTACTGTCTCACCTGATTCCTTGAAGCCAGAGGACTGTATTTTGTGAATCTCTACAGCACACAGTTGGCCCTTGATAAATATTTACCTAATGACTGAATATGGAATTCTGAGCAGTGACAATATTAAAAGTCAAAGACATTCTTAAAAGCGAATATTTGAGCCTTTTATTCCTCAGTACTAATTTATGAACAGCACAGTAATTAGATCAGTTCCATAGCAGAGTTTCTAATTTTAAAGATCTAATTTTGGAAAGTTTTATGGTTGAAACAAGGAGTTGTCAAACATACCCAATTTCGATGATCATAATACTTCTTTTTAGTCGATGTCCTTGAATCCTATAAACAGTTTTCAGTGAATAATCTTCTATTCTTGGTTGGTGTCTAAAGCACAAAATAAAAATAAACCTCTATTCTTAATAGGATTTAAATACCAATATATTGTAAGGCTCAGTAGGGCTTTAAATTTAGGGTGTTAGTGAAGCTTTGCAGTTTAATATTCAAAATAACTCTTAAATGGTCTTAACTAAATGTAGAAGTAACTAAATGCTTACTTAGATGTTTATATTTAGTATCCATACAAATGCTGTTTCTTAGCATTTACTTGTTGTAAGTAAATTAGAATTTACTTACAAAAACTAAGAAATACAGATATGCTCCTGAAATATTTTTCTCTAAATACTCCTGTTAGAATGATCAGGGCTTTGAGAATAAAGATGGTACAATGCCCAGTCTGGGGTTGTGAAAACAGCCTGCGGTCATAAGGTATTTGCGGCTAATGAGAAGTATCAGACTAGTGGTCGGCCACATCCTGTGTGGAATCTGCCTTGTTCGCCTTGCTGCAGGCTGTCCTGGACAGCCCCCTTGTTCTTTAGTTTATGTCCGCTAGAGGGTGAGTGGGAGAGAGGAACACACTGAAGAAGTTTAGCCAGTCTGCTGACCATTTTGATGATGGAAATTTTTTTGAGGATTGAGTTAGGACTTCTTTATTCATATTCATCTTGCCTCTTATTGCCATGGATACATAAGTTGATTTTTATGAATATAGCATTTATAATGGCAAGTTACAATATGGCAATATATTACACTGAGTCTATTTTTACAACCTGAAAAATAAATGCCAGTTGTCTTGCATGGTTTTGGCCCCAGACAAGTTCACTATGGATTCAATGAGACCGAAAACATGACAATGGAACGTTCTTGGGGTGAAAGCGTTTATACCCAACTTTATTCCTTTTATCAATCACTAGAATCCCATCCACTCAGAGCAAGTCTGCATGCAGCAAGCTGGTCTCTGCCTCTCTGTCCCCATGGCCATCTCAGTCTCTGTCATTGGCGCTGCCACCACTCTAGTCTCTGCTCCCTTGCAGCCGTGCAGCCACCCAGAGTACTGGGTGAAGCTCTTTATATAGAGTTAATAACAACATGTTGCCCACACAGAAAGCGGACAGTGCCAGTTGAGAATCCTGGCCATAGGAACCTTCACTTTCTCCACAGCTGTCCAGATAATTTAAAGCAGCTTTGTGAAAACACACTAAGTGATCTTAGTGAAAATAACTTCAAGTCATGCAGAATCATATTTTTTGCTTCAATTTTAGACCTCCAGTGACCTTTTAGATTTGGGTTCCTTGAGTGTGAGAAAATACATTAAATTCTAGGACTGGTTCTACTGATAATGCCATAATATGTTGATCCATTTATACATCTTGAGTGATATATTTAAGTAATGAAAAGAGCAAATGCAATTTAAGTCAAGGATTGCTAGTTTTAGCACTCTTCACGGTCCTTCTCAGTTAGCAGCAGCTCTCTATGCACTGTGGATTGATGATATTCAAAGGGTGGTATTGCTAAAAATAGTGACCACCTTTTGGGATGTTTGAAATCTCACTATTATAAATTCATGCATAGTAAGAACTACCAGATGAGAGCAAGAAAGGGCAGTGGAAATGGAATAACAGGGATAGTAGGAAATACGACAAGCCTGTACTCTAAGAAAGAATGAATGGAAATTGCAGTCAACTTGAAAATTTACTGTGTGTATATAGAATCCTAAATTTGACTGCGTTAATTTTTTTAAATACCCTATAAGCCAGAATTGTGTATAGGGTTAAGTATAAGAAAAGAAAGGAAAGAAGGAAGGAAAGAAGAAAGGAAGGCTGGCAGGCAATATAATAAGAAATTAGTAACTTACATGGCTTAATTGCATTTCTATCTCTGGCATCCAAACGCTTCCTCTCTACCCTAAGCCCCACCCCCAAACTCACACACACACACACTCAGACACAAAAACACGGACGCCCATTCCAGACTGGGAACCAATGACTGGCACCACGGGACTACCTCTTAGTCCTGTACAATCTGTCCTTTTCTTTCTCTCTTTTTTTTTTTTTATCACTTTCGGTTACTGTTTTTCTTTCTTTTTGTAACCACAGACACTCCCACGTAGCACAGGCTCAATTCCAGCCAAATTGTGTGTATTTTTAAAGAAAACAGGTTTTCTAGTTCTGTGTTAGCAAAGTCACCTCTTTTACTGCCAGTGCTAATGCTAAACATGTAATAATACTTCATTGTCATGAGCAGGAATCTGCTTTGCTAATTAAATGCAGCTGTCAGTAATTACTACTTGTCAGTGTAATCTATTTTGGGGAACTCTACTTTAAATGATAAAAGATGGGCCTGATATTGAAAGGGTGGGCTAGGCAAGGTGACTGCTTACTTCTCCTGTCAGAAACTCACTCTTTTTTATGATGAATGAGTACTTTCTTTGTGAAGTATCTTAACTGGGATATCCTGTTTTTCTTTAGTGTATTAGTGATAAAGTTTGCAATTAAGTAGGTGTTTTAATATCTGGAACCTAAAGGTCACCCCTTTGTAATAGCAACAAGTACTGGGATTTTCAGGGTATTAGGAAAGCATAATGGTGATAATCTGTAAGAGAAGCGTCACCAGTGAAACCTCTACAATCTCGACCAGCAAATACCGAGCTCAGTATAAATGCACCTCTGGTTCCCACAGACTGAATGAGACACAGAGGAGTATCACTTTGAAAGGAGGGGACGTGGGGTAGCGACTGTTTCTTGTATGCATTTTTCATACATTCAGCCAGGTTTACTCTGGGAAAATGTTTAGACTTCAGTTTAGGTCCTTGAAATTTGCAAATCAATAAATTCATGGTGTTTGCCTGTTAGTTTAATTTATCTTAACTGATTATGAGAGGAACATAAACTCTTTACAGGTCTACATCTGCAGGACTAAAAGCAATGTCAGGACAAGGGTAATAGCAGCCTGATTCGCCCCATGGGGTAGGGACTGGGGCCAACACAGATGTTGGCATTGTGTCCAGGGTCCAAGGGGAGCAGGCCTTTTGCCCTCACCTCCCCTTACTTCCATGACATTTAAAATGAATGTGGTGATAGTGGGAAAGGGAAGCTGGAGTCTCAGGGAGTGGAGCGACAGGGCGGTGGGACGATTAGTGGGGACAAAGTGAGTGCAGCAGGGAGCTTGGAGCACAAGTGGCTTCACCCCACGCAGGATGAAAGACTTATCACACCCCTCACAGCATCCTGGCTGCCTCATCCTTGTCCTACCATCTGTTTTATTTCCAGCACTCCCGTGGTTCTCATGTTACTCAGTAAGTAATTATCTGGTTATAGGTCCCAAAAAACTTGGTGGCTACTCTTCTAAATACAGCACATTTATTTAAACAGAATTAATAATTTGGTTGTTCATCCCAGGCAAAACTTTCCAGATGGAAAATAATGACAAAAAGTACAACTACCTTAGTGGATTTCTGAAGTGTAGTTGGTAAAAAAGACCCATTAATTTGTATTATTTTTCCAAGTATTCCTCCTTTGGGTAAGAGATGCCAGGTCCATCAGTAATGGTATAAATTCTCCCTTTTCGGTGGCATAAATTCCCATCTACCTTACTGGGAAAATGTGGGTTACTCCAGATATTTCTAAAAAACCAAAATGCTAAAAATTTCAAGTGATTAGCATCTCAGTTGAAGACAAAACACATTGAATAGCCACTAAGCTCCTTAAAAAGTAGGGCTTATTTAAAGGGTAAAACCAAGAAAATAAACATGGATAGTGGTAGAACCTCTGAAAGTTTTTGCCTTTTATGGGTTCTTACAGCCCAATTTCCCTGCATCCTTCAGTAGCCTGTCATATGCCAAGTTCAGTCTTTTGAATCAGCTGATGATTCTGCATTGTAGTAGACACTCAATAGAGAGCTGCTGTATGTATGGCTGATGATTTTGAGCTACTGTCATGACATTGCCCCAGTGGGTTGAAGCCAACGAGTAATGGCAAGTGTTTCGACAGCACAGCCAGAGGTATGCTTCCCACCCTTGGTGTGATGATCGGGCTGGAGAGAACATGGACCTCGTTTCCTCACATGAGCGTCCACAGGTTCCACAGGGCCCCACACGCACAAAAACGTCCACTTCCCTTCTCTGCACTACACCCCACCTCCTACATCAGATGCCCTTTTGCCAATTTGGGAGCTAGAACCCACTTGGCTCTCTTCTGGAACAACAATAAAAAAATCCTTCTCCTCAAGTCTACTTCAGGTACCAAGGAAGTCCTGACACAAAAACTATATAATGTGTTCAATGACCAGAATGTTGGTCCCAGCTGGGTGCTGGGCTATGATGAAGGTGCAGGCTCGGGCTCCCAGCGCTGGTGGGTGCAGGGAAGCACCACACTTAGGGATTTTAGAATATTTTTCTCTCGACATAATTATTAATATATCCCCTTTCACTTTTACCCTAACTTGGGAATATAATGTCTACACAAACAGGGAATACTAATGAATGCTTTTATGCACCTTAAGGGACACAAAAAACATAAATATGATATTTAATATTGTTTTTGTTTTTACTTTCAGAAATAGAATATTATAAAATAGTTATAGTTTAAATACCATATTATATGTATCAATGCTTTTAGAGAATAGTATTTTATAGTTTATATATTGTTTTTGAAGATAATATTTTTGTTTTTGAAGGTGGTTTCTTATTTTGTTTGTATGTATGGCTACTCACCATAGAATGGCCACACACATCTAAAAATGTTTGCAATTAAGTATATCAATCAACAGGCCATCTCTGTTTCTTTAAAACTAGATAAGGATCTTAATATGATTATCAAATGTTGTTAGCTAATCTTTTGGTTTTACTGAGTTTTCCATTTTGGTCATGGTGAAAGAATTTAATTTCATGTTTATCTCAAATCTAAAAAGAGAAATCAGATTTTTATATCACATTACATAGATACTCCTAATTAGTTAAATATATCTCTAGTTTTATAGAGAGAAATCATAAATAATATAATTGTTAGATATATTTAAAAGAATTTGAATAGAATAAAAACTCAAAAATGAGCTCATGGACTATTATGGAACTTTCTAAAGCTTTCTTAGTCTTGCAGGTAGAAAATTAAAATTAAAATTGCCTAGTTCTCTATAGGCCACTGTTAGAGAAATGGAGACCTAAATTTATTCTTAAAAACAAATAATCTTGCTAAATGGATACCTACTTATGGCCACTTAGAAAACTGGAGAGGAAGGGAAAGGGCTGTGGGGGTGGAAAGCAAGTTTCCTTTCATCTCAGGGATTCGTCCTCCTGCTGTGTCCTGCCTATACCTTCCCTCCAGTGTCTAGCACACTGAATATTACCAGTTTGTTTACCAGTTCGGTTGCTCTTGGGTTTTCAAGTTCCTTGACAGCAAGGACTAAGCCATTTATAACCTCAGAACCTAACACACTTCCTGGTACATTGTAGTTGCTGAAATAAATCAAGTAAGTCAAATAAGAGAAAAGCAGACAAAAATCAGTAAGGCAGAAGGAAGATAAGAAGATTATTTCCCTAATAAAAATGAGTTTAGTGCTTCTTATATTTCAGACACTACCCCAAGCACTGGAGATAAAGTACTGATGGTGGGTAGAGGGAGTATGGGCGTATGTATGTTGGGGGGCTACTAACAAAGAGCGCAATAACTCAATAGAGTATGATCTACATAAAGAGTATGTATAACAGGGACAGAAAGCTCGCCCATCCTATTTTGGGTGGAAGTGGATAGGCTGCAAAGAAGGAGAAGGATAAGGAAACAAAGAGAAGTGATAAGGAAGATAAGAAATTAGACAAGCAGAGAACCCTCCAGGCAGAGGCCAGCACGGCAAGGGCATGGAAGTGTGAAAAAGCATGCTCTGTTCCTTGCTGGGAATCACCCAACTGCAGGGACCTCAAGTTGGAGTGACAAGAGATAAGTCCTCGGCTGGGTTACTGGAACAGTAAGGGTTTTGAAGGTTGAGCTAATTTGAACCTTACACTAAAGACAAAGGATGCCACAGGTTATTAAGCAGGGGAATTTTGTGATCAGTTTTGTATTGGGAAAAGAATTCAGAAGCATTGAAAAGGACTGGAGACCTGAAGCTAATAAAGATATGAATGTGGTTCAGATGAGCAGTTCTGACAGCCTGAATTAAAACAACAGCACCGGGGCTGGGGGAGAGGTAGGTTTCAGGAGGCACAACTGTCATGTCCTGGAGACAGACTCGAGGAGGAAAGGGAGAAATACAGGATGACCTCAGGTGCCTGTGTTCCTAGTATGATCCTTATGACTATTCTTGGTTTCTCACTTTTCTGGGGTGTCTGGAGAGATGGTGTTGCCAGTGCAGAAGAGAAAAATAAAGTATTTGAGAAGAGTTAACATCAAGAAATAATGGTATACAATTTCTCAAACCCTTGATCCTATTGTTGGTAAGCACAGAGTTGGGAGTTCCTTACTGAGAGGGGCTAGAATCTGTAGAATTCCCAAACTCGGAAACAAAAACCTGCTGTAGGAACCCGTGAGTACCCAGCCTTCCATTTCCAAGTGGACAGGGTATAAGAATAAGATAAACACCTGATCAAGAAAAAGGAACCCCATCTGTAGAAAATAAGGCAGTAATAATTATAGCTAATATTCATTAAGATCTTATGGTCCCCAGGTCCTCCTGTGAGGACGGTGAGAGCGATATCCACTTGAAGGAGCACAGATAGCGAGGATACATGGGCAAGCCCATCTAGTCTAGGTCTGGGGACAGAGGAATTTACAACTGCATAAAAATAAAATGGAAATGAGGACTCCTACTAGCTCCCTATCCTTCTGCTGGCCCATCACCCCTCTCTCCTGTCTTCTCCCTCTGCCACCTCCTCACTCCCCTTGCCTGGAGCCCTCAGCTCTGCTTTCCAGACTCTGAGATGCGCACAGGAAGAAGCTCTGTATCTGCCCCTTTATACTATGTGCCAAGTACCACAGAAATAAAAGTGACAAGAACACAATCCAGCACATCTCCTGCCCTTCAGAAGCACTCAGTCAAGCAGACAGTGGAGCACTCCTTGGGCCCTTTCTGTCTCTTCTCAGAAGGGAGAACCCCTTCAGATCTGCAGGAACCCTGGAGCTCCCAGGGCGTAAGCCTTGGCACTTCTCCATGCTGTGCTCCTGGAAGAAAGAGCCCCTTTCAAGTACTCTTTGGTCCTATACTATTTCATTCATCTCAGAAAAAAGAAAGGTAATTAGGAAATTCAGGCCACAGATAGCTAGCTCACCGAAGAAATTCTATAGCACGGAGTGTCCGCTCCCTACCTCTGCACACCAGCAGAGACATAATTCTTCAGCAGGATCTTGGCAGACCTACTTAAATCTATTTAAAAATTGATCCAATAGTTTACTAAAAATTAATATGGCCTCATTCTTTGCTTTAGTGGCTATTCCATACCCATAATAAAATAGTGTGACAAATATAACAAAGCCAAAAAATTAACCTTTACTGAAAATAAACCCCTCTTGTGCTGCAGGGAAGACACAGGGAAATAGGGAGACATCAGTTTTAAGGCCCAGAAACCAGGGATGGTGCTCAGAAGCTAACTGCTACTGAGAAGTCTGTTGGTGTTGATAAATGTGGGCTCTGGGCCAGATAAAATGAGTTAGGATCATGGCTCCACCCCTCTAGGTAGAGGACTTCTCTGAGTCTCAGTTTCCACATCTGTGATATGGAAATACTAATGATATATGTACCATTGAATGCTTTGTGGGAATGAAATGTGTTAACACCTGTATAATGCTTGGTACATAGTAACTATTAATTAAATGTTAGCTATTATCATTTATTATTTTTACAAAGATAGAGAGGTAGATAGTTATATCCATTAGAACAAAACAACACGAAGAAACATTAGTTCCTATATGTTCCTACACACTTCCTACAGTTTTATAAGACTGTAAAGTGAGGATAGCCAGGTGTCCAACAGAATTAAAAGAGTGACAAACAAAAAAATCTAAGAATAAAATTAAACTTAAGCTTTAAATAGAGTTACTCAAGTTTAATAACCAGATTTAGGAAATAGCTTTTTACTTTAAACCATGAACTTTACATGGTATATGAATATAAAATAGAAAGAAATGTCTGCATATCCTAATACTTCAACTCATAATGGATATAAACATAATTATAAATATTTCAGTGCTTTCAGCAAACTTTTTGTCTGCCCCATTAATTATATCTGCATAAGAGAATACATCTTCCAAAGAATTGTGTGAACATGTACAACTTAGCTGGGCCTTGCATGAAAAAATTGTGAAGTAGCTGTCCTCAAATCCTCCTATTAATATCTGTGTTTGACACAGGCCTTTAAATCCAGTAACACTTTAATCAAGCTTAAGTCTGAAACATGTATTTCTTCTCCTTCATACTCTTCCATCTATAGTAAAAGAATCCACAGGACCTGTGCTTTATAATAGAGAACAACCAATTCAAATGAACACACACACACACACACAGATAGATAAATGGAGAGATAGTGAAAGAATAATGTAGCCACTATGTTTAACCATTTGTGATGATGTTGGTGATAACAACAAAATCGACTGCTACTTGCTGAACCTTTACTACATATGACAATCTATGCTAGGCATTTTATATATATTATCACATGGAAATCTAGAACTGGCATTTCCATAACCATATTACAGATAAGTTTACTACGAATTAGGAAGGTTAAATAATTTGCCCATGATCCCACAGCTAATAAACCATGAAGCAGGGATTCTAACTCAGCCGGCAACATCTGGCTCCAGTACTTATACTATAATAAATACCTTATTTATGTTGAGGCACACCCAGAATTATTGTGATTTTTTTCATTGACTTTAGTTTGTTAGCTACGGTAAAGAGCATTACAGTGACATTTTAGTATGTTCCTAAATAGTTCCCCAAACTATTCCCAAAGAGTAAGGTTGTTAATATTTATGATAGGACAGTTAGCAGTGTAAAGATTCTCTCACTTAATATTAATTATGTCTTATATGCCTTTTAAAATAAAAGGTACAATTAGAGGCATGTTTTCTTTTGTCAACTTCTAAATTGAAATATTTTAAGCACTTTATTATTTTACCCTCTGTATACCATTCTCCATTTCACAGATGGTAATGTCCTGAGATCTCCATGACAAAGGAAAAATATCTATTCAATATTAAATCACAATCTTAAAACTATGCAATCATAAAGACATTTAAAGTTTCTTTATCTCTGGATTAGCAACTTCTAGAATACTGTGCATCAGTTATTCAGCAAACACTAATCGGATGCCTATTGGATGCCACCCGAGGCAGAGCAGACTAAGCCTCATTTCGTGCCTTCATCTAAAACTGATTCCTTTGACTAGTACCACATAGAGACACAGAACACTGACCTCTGCACAAGAAGTTCACGTTATAAGGATGTTACAGGAAGCATAAAACACTCAGTATCAGATCCTCTGAGCTATTAAAACTACTTAAATATGGTATCAGTTCTTAAGTTACCTAATTTAAAAGAGTAGCTGAACCTAAGAATATTACCGAGTCCATTAAAATCTACATTGAGTTATAGACTGTTCTCATGTTGCTCTAGCTCAGGTTATGTCAGTGCTTCATGACAACTGCCTTCCTTATGAATTCCTTAAGAATTCCCTCTAAGTTGAAAACTACCATAAATCTCAGTTGCAAGAATGTATTTGCTTTACAACTTAGCTTCCCCCTATTTAAGTAAACTTTAAAACAGCTGTTCAGGAACAGTGGCATGGCATAGAAGACTACCTGGGCTCAAATGCCAGCTCTGATGTTTAGTAGATGCAGAGTTTATAAGGCCCACTGAGCCTCACCTTTCCTATCTCCTAAATGGGGATAATAACAGTACTACCTGCTGTACCTATTTATTCTCCTCTGTGACATAGGGGATAGTGGGATAGCTACCAGAATTAATAGAGTTAATATTGAGTCTTTGGCCAGTGTCAATCACATACTAAAGGTTATGATTTAGTGTTTCTTAAATAAATTGTTCAAAAAATTTTAGTACAGTCCCAATTTTTAACATCAAATGAACTGAGCATTTATCAAGTGCCATTCTCAAGATAACTCTTGACTTCACAAAGCACATATGCCACAAAGGGGATTCTCTTCCTATTGTTCAAAGTTATCAGACAAACCATAGATATACACATAAACATAAATAATAAAGATATAATACATACTACTTGTGTATAAATGTATATATACATACACATGCAAGTTTATGTGTATACATACAAAGCTTATTCACCTCCCAGGCACAATCTAGGTAAAGCAGTCTTCCAGTATTTCTTACTACTGACATAGCCTTCTTTCATAAAACTTTTCAAGAAGATGGAAAATAATCCATTGTAGTAAATGTTTTTAAAGACATGATAATGGAACTTGCATATGAGATTTAGAGAGGTTCATTTATCCTGCCTACACATTCTCTGGATCTCCAGATATTTTTTGCTTCTACTTTTGATTAAGTGTTAGCTACTTTGAACTGTTTTTGACTCAGACCAGTGATTTGTAAATGTAGTTATCAATATCTTGCTTTAATTGTGTTCTGCTGCAAAGGTTAGGATAACACCACTGACTCTCAGAAAAAAATACTGATTCTAGGGTGAGCAAAATTTGTGAACAATTAAATTGGAATCCAGGAAAAAAAAAGTTACACACTTGCTCGTGTGTAACCAAAAAAGAACAGAACTTGAATGAAGATAAATCTGTGGTTTGAGTAGTTATTCCTTTAACTTGTTCTCTCCTTTCAAACTACTTACCTTCTCTTTAAATGAAATAAACTATAATTCCATTACCAAACAATAAGTCCTCATTAATTGCAATACTCTCAGAATATGAAAATATTCAAAGTATTAAAAAGAAATCCAAAAAAGTCATGCATTTAATGACGAAAATACACAAGTATTCCCATAATTTCAGTGGCACAAATTTAGTATTACTGCTTACACTCTATCCTATAGTTTTAGCATCATTTTTAGCAACTATTTCCTCCTCTACCAGCTTCCTTAAATAGGAAGTTATCTTTAAAGTCATTTCACTCATGAATCAATGCCCCTAAAATAAAGACCATCCTGCCAGACATGTCAAGAGAGTCAAAGAAAACTTCTCAACTAAAATTTCCATTAAGACATTTCCCTTTTTCAAAAAAAGATCCTAAATAATCTTTTTTTTGTTAACCTGCTCTTTTACATATAATTGCATTTTAAAGAGCTATCACTTTCTGAAATTATGGAAATAAAGAGATGAGTAAAGGAGCAAAACATTTGTTGTGTCCTATGTACTGGAGTTAGCTTTTTCAGTGCAACAGGGATCTTTGCATTTTACTCATAAATGAATACTAATGACATATACAGGTCTGGCACTGCTCCATAGAACTAATACAGAGAAAGCCAGAGCAGTGCACAGATAGTTGTAATTTCCTGAAATATTCAGACAAAGAGCAACAAAATTAAAGTCAACATGAATTCTCTGAAGTTGTCATATCTAAATGATTTGGTGTGTTAAGAATAATGGTGGAATTTATGGTGAAAGCAAAGTTGGCTAGTTAACATCTTGTATGACTTTTGAGTCAACTCCTTGCTGACCATCTACTTTGGGCAACATTTTGCTTCCCTAAGTAGGCCACTGCTCTGCATTTGTTTGTTTACAGTGTAGGAGTGAGCATCCTGCTTCTCCTGAGAAGCCTTCCTTATTATTTAAAATAACATCCAGCTCAGCTTTGCATATTGTATGCGTTCATATGCTCAATAAATACTTTCTGAATGAGTGAAAATTCAGTGAGTAGGAAGGTTATTTATTGAAAAACATCTGTATGTGCCTGGAAAACAACGATGACGCACATTAAACAGAACACTGTGGACTGCACCTTCTCACAAAGATGTCCAGGGGAGCAACTTCCAATTTAAAATTTAAGCATGAGATTTGGCTTAAACTAAAAATCATGATCTTAGTACTTTTGTGAAACCCCATTGTATACTATGCTCATAATTTCCCACCTATTCTGCTTTAGGCATGTATTTGAAAATGTCATTTTATATTATTAATGATGTTTCTCTATATATTTACTGAGAAAAGAGTATTTTTAAATATCCAGAGTAATCTGAAAGGGGCCAGAGCAGTTTTCATTTTGACTGTTAAGACTCCCTACACTGACGGCAGTTAAATTTAAGCAAGTTTACTTCCATTATTATGTTTCCTGTCATATATTCAGTTGCTTCCATCAGTCACACTGGTGAATGACTTCATATTCCTAACGTATAGAATCTACTGTGCTGCTCATTCTGTTACTTTAAACAGGACCATTTGTAAACAAACACAGGGAGGAAGGTACGTAGTATTGTTTTCACTTCTTTACAAGCTTCACTCTGAGGAATCACTAAGACAACAACAACAAAAATCTGCTACAACAAAAACATTTAAAAATGTTTTTATAGCCAAATTTGTAATCTCTTTTATCTTTTCAACTTTTTTCTTGTAATAGAAGCTGAATATATTTGAATGTAGAAACATTCGTCTAAAGCCCTTAACTATGTCAAAAGTACTGAGCAAAAGCTTTCAGAAACACTAGCTTTATATTACTTCTAGCAAATTAGTTTAGAAAGAGGTACCTTTATAGAAAGGTTGCCCACCCACTCTGGCTCCCACCCCCGCTCGACCGTGCCATACTATTTATCACACTAAGTTTACATAAATCAGAGAAGAGCTACAGTGCAATTAAATGCATCCACGAAGTAATATGATATAAAGCACTTTGCAAATATTAAGCATCCCCTAAAGGAATCAGTGTTTTCCAAGAGGAAGCTGGTATGGGGGTAGGGAGGGAAGAATAGAGAGAGAGACAGGGGAGAGACACAGAGAAAGACAGAAGAGAGACATCCACCGGGTGGAGGCTGGGGAGACCCCGAATCTGAGCAGCAGTTCCCTGGGGTTGGGAGCCCTGAAGCACTCCAGCAGGGCAGGGGGCAGTGGAGCCCACCAAGGGTAGGTGACTCCGGAGTTGTGGTTCGGGTTTGCTTGTAGTGCACCTGAAACCTCCCGGTACATGCTGCCACAGAGAGGCTGAGCGCTCCTTCCCAGCTTCCCTAAACTAAGGTGACTGCCCAAGTCCCAGAAGCAGGAGTCTCTGGGCTTCAGTCAGGAGCCACAACGACCTCGAGCACCTCTTCTTAATAACGCCATGACCACCCCCTAGACTGCATCCATGTCGGGTGGTGTGTGCGTGGGAGGGAAGGGTTGCGGGAATGGGGCTGCGAGGAGGCGGGGACTGTGCTGTAAGGCAGGGGTACCTCGAGCAGAAAAGTACACCCCAACCCCTCAAGTTAACTGAGCTTTTGCCCGTTTTGTGTCTACCCTCTGCAGGGGCCTCGCAGCCCTCGGGCTCCCACAGCCGTCCCGCGAAGTGGCCAAGAGCAAGCCCCCCAACTCTGCCGAGCGTAGTCAAAGCGCGGTTCTTCTCTCCCTCAAAGAAAGCCCGGAGCGCCAGACAGTCTGACAGGCTGACCCCGAAGCCTACGCCGGGAATCGCCCCGCCGTTTCCCATCTCTCGCTAGTTTTACCCCGATCCCCAGCGAACGACTCAAAAGTCTTGCCCGGCCGCGCCCAGGAGAGCCGCGCCCCACAAAGTGCTTTGGCGGGCATCACACGGTCGTCTTCCTTCCGCGATCCCCCCGCTCGCCATTCCCCTCTAACCCACTCGGCTTCACCCCGGCGCTCGAGCCCCTCCCCGGCGCGCCCTGCTCACCGTGGTCCGGGCGGCGGCGACGCGGGCGGACGCCCCGGGCTCGGGGTGCGGCGGCTCCCGCACTCCCGGCCGCAGTTGGTCGGGTAGTTTCGGACGCCCGGGCTTAGGCGGGGCGGAGGGCGAGTCGGCGTGAATGGGCGCGAGCGAGCGGGGCTGTGCGTGCGCGCGGAGAGGAAGAGGCGGGCGGGCCCGCACGCAGGCGGCAGCCGCGGCGGCGGGGTCCCGGGCGGAGAGCCGGGCGCAGGAGGACGCGGGAGAAGTAGTGGAGTTAAGGCGCGTTTGCTGCACCTCCCCGGGAGGCTGGAGCCAGGTGCGGCAAGGCGCGCTCCCGCGGCGCGGGCACGGCACGGGCGGCCGCCAGAGCCGGAGTCCGAGCAGCGCCCGGGCCCGCAGCCGTTGTGCGGGAGGAGGTGCGCATCCTCCTCGCCCCACGCAGGCACCGGCGCGGCCCCGGACTCTGAGCGCCCGGGGGAGAGCTTCTGGCGTCCTCGGTGACAGCTTGTTGGGCAGTCTGCGCCCTTCCTATCCGCCCAAAAGGGCAACAGTCAGTAAGGCTGAATCTTCCCTTGTGCAGGGTCTTGGAGCCGCTGGTGCCAAGCTGTGCCGGCGCCCCGCTCCCCGCGGCTGGTGCTGTCACGGCCGCCGGCCGGCCCCCGGCGCGCCCGAGCCGGCAGCTGCCTCCCGGAGACGTGCCCAGCTGTGTGCGCGTGTGTGTGTCTAAGCAAATCTCTTCCCCTCCATCACTCGAGCGCGCGGGAGGCACTGGGTCCCCGGCGACCAGCTGCAGAGTGGCTGCCAGTCCACACCCTCCCGGCTCTCTCCCCACCCACCCCGCCCCTACTCCTCCTGGCCCTTCCCCTCCTCCCCCTGCTCCTCCTCCAGCAGCCGCTCCCGAGCTCCCCGAGGCAGTGGAGAAACCGCAGCGAAAGGGGCGGAGAAGGGTGGGAAAGGAAGCGCAGGTGTCTTCAGCCGAGATGGGTGCACACGCCCGAGCTGCTTGCTGCAGGGGAAGGGCAGGCCTTAGGCGGAGAAGGAGGGAGGAGAGGATTTGCCTGGAGGCCGAGATCTTGCTGCTGAGCTAGTGCTCACCCCACGCAGGGGCTGGAGCCGCGGGTTAACAGGGTGGTGGGGAGGCGGGCTCGCAGGGCTCCCAACCAACTGAGGTCGCAGCTTGGAGTCCCTGCGGTAGTGACCGGAGTTGCAGAACTCGGAGACTTAGAAGTCGGATGGACCCTGTCTCTGAGGAGCTGAGACTGGTCTCTCTGGCGTGAGGGGCCTAGATTAGAGCTTGGGGCACACAGGTGTGGCTCCAGCAGGCCAGGCGGATAGCTGGAGGCTGTGAGGGGTCGGGGGACCGCAGCGGCGGTTCTCAGACTGCTGTGTTCATCCGGAGTCACAGGGGGCGATCACCACCTAGCTGAGAAGCGGAGATCAGGGCTGAGCCCTTTTCTAGAGTACAAATTAGGCCCGACAGGCAGTCGCCTTCCCAATTCAGTCTTTGTCCCCCCTACCCCTTGATCCCAGCAAGACAGCGGGCCAGGGGACCCGAAGTGCTGTTTGCTGAGGTCTCTGCGGGGCTGAACCGATCCCACCTGATCTGAGACTGACGCGTTGCTCATCTGTCCCAACTCCAGCCCCTCCCCCTTAGTATCTCTCCCCACCCAACCAGATTTCCCAGAAAACTAGTACTTTTCTCATTGATGAAGTGTTTCTTACTGTAGTTTCCCAACAAATAAATAAATAAATAAACTTTTTTTTTTTCTGTTGAGATATTAGGTCTCTTGCTAATTCCACAGCACAAGCGCATTACACAGAGCAGTCTCTTAGGCAGGGAATCAGCTTCATTGCTTATGCCATCGTGTGTTTTCAAAGACAGTCATAGAATGCACAGTTGAGTCAACACGGGGCCAGTGGGGAGGACTGGTCCATTTAATTAGAGGTCTGTTAGAATGATCACTGGCAACACCACCAGAAAAAATGCAGGTGCTCTTTCCAGTATCCATTCCTTTTATTATGGTAATTTCATTCTGTTAATTTAGGCAATCTGAAAATGAAAGGTTGGATGCAATTCATAAGGCACAATATTTCTAGACTCTCATTCAGCAGCCAGCCCACTGGCTTCCCAGGCCCACTCACCATCACCTGCAAAGATCAGGAGCTCAGATCTCAAACTGCACCTTTTAAATTTCAGCATACAGCCTGAAGGACAAAGCTGTTGAGTTCTAGAAAAAGATAGCTTAAACATAAGTAAACTTGTTTACCAACTACTCAGACAAAATCATAAGCTCAGCAGCAACAATGAAATGTGTATTGTTTAATAAATTGAGCAGGAGGAATGAGGCTCATTGCCAGTTGCGTGATCCCTTAACCTCTTTACTCATTGTTGGCAACAATAGCCCCGATCACATTCTTGTGTTTGGAAGACAAGGGATTGTTTTTTCCCATCTCAAAATCACAATGCCACATTATAGTCTAAAAGAAACCTCAAACAATAAAAGTAATAAGAAAGGAAGAAACACAATTTGCTTTTTTCTGAACAAATGTTGCTGTTCTGTTTTTCTTGAGGGGAAAAATGCTGATAAGTAATAAAGTCCACAAAGGCATGACAATAGCTTTTGAAGAATGTCTCATTCCATCTCTCAGTCCTTTCAGTTAGTAAACTTTACTTAAAATGTTTATTTATATATCTTTTTATTGGTATTCATTCTTTCTTTTGTGCCAGGAATATTACTAACAAGGACAGTGAGGTTGAGATGGATCTGGTTTCTTGAAATTCTGTCTTGCTTCAGGTTTATGTCCGGCAGGAGAGGAACATTGAGCTGCCTGTGCTTCTCAGCAATCCTAACTTCTCCTCGGAGGACCCTTAGCTCTGTAGCTGATGGAGACTGTCCATCAGCGATTTTGCTTGGCTTGTGCAACATCGCACCTGGGACTGGCAGCAAGTACAGACCTCAGAAACTATGAAGCCATACCTCCCCTATGTTGGAAGATTAGATCAGGGTACAGGCACTTCTTTTTTGCACTGCTCTTCCATAATGACCTGACCTTCCTGCCAGGTGACTTGCAGAGGTATGTGGGTGGGGATCTAACATCTTTAATAGAAACATTTTGATATCATGCTAAATTAAATAAAACTAAACACCAAAGTGGCACATACAAGAAATCTTTTTAAAATGTAGTTTTGAAAATCATCACAGATTCATTGGTTTGTTTTAGTCACCAAAGCCAAATAAAGTACACAGTGCTGAAAACATTTGGCTAATTAGAGTGTTCATTTGGTAGAGTTTTTTTCTAAGCATCATCATACTCTTGTATTATAAAGATGCCACCATTAAATATTGTTCAGCTTACAATTTCAAATGGAGGTTGTCCTCTCAGTAAGGTATGGAAGCGTTTGTCATTATTAGGAAATAGGGGGTTGCTGATTTACTTTCTAAAATTTTTTTTTCTTTTAACCAATCACTACTATCTAGATTCAGCTGGGTTAGCTAATATTCATTGAAAGGACTCCTCTATGTGCTAACCACTGAAAACCAAAAGATGAAGGAAAGAAGCTTCTGCTCTCAGGAAGTGAGCTCAGTAATCGCGAGGATTATCAGGTACGGATCTGACTGACCTGGGGTCCTTCTCCTATGGACATGAACCCTTGTACCCACATCCCCATGATCCATCACTCACTGTATTTGAGTATCTCTTGTATGAAAGGTTTGTTTTTTTATATCATTCTATGCTATAATCAATAGTCAGAGGCCTAAAAGTGACCATACCTGCTTATAATGGAAGCATTTCTTATAGAAAAAAGGGTCCAAAGTAGGATGTCACAAACTATGAGAATGGTAAAGAGGATTTAACCTCTTTCCAGGTCTACACCAGCACTGGCTAATATAAAGTAATATAAGGCATAAATGTAAGCTGCATATACAATTTGAAATATGCTATAGTTAATTAAAAAGCAAAAAGAAACAGGTGAAAGTAATTTTAATAGTGCATTTTATTTAACCTAAGATAACCCAAACATTATAATTTAAAACATATGAGAAATATAAAAAGTATGAAATATTTTCCTTTTTTTTTTCTGTCATAATGGCAGAATGGCTTCCATGCCCTAAACTCTAGAACCTATGAATATGTTGTGTTACATGGCAAAAGAGACTTTGCAAATGTAATTAAGTTTACAGACCTTAAAATAGGGAGATTATTCTGGATTGTCTGGATAGGCCCAATCTAATTGCATTAGTTCTTAAAAAAAGAGCATTCGCTCAATCTGTAAGCATTAAGAGATGTGACAGAAAGAGAAGCCAGAGAAAATAAAACATGAGAAGGATTTCAAATATCCTGGTTGATTTAAAGACGAAGAGGCCAGTGTGACAAGGAATACAAGTAGCCTTCTGGAACTAGGAGAGGACCTTCACTGACAAGAAGTAAATGAGATCAAGAGCCTCATAGATTTGTCCTGTAGCTGCAAGTAACTGACTTCAGCCAGCAACCTGAATGATCTTGGAAACAGATTCGTCCACAGAACCTCCTGAAAAGAATGTAGTCCCACCAGCACCTTGACTTTGGCATCATGAAACTAAGGAGAGGGCCCAGCTGAGCAATTGCTCTACTAGGGCTTCTGGACTACAGAACTGTGGGTTAGCAAATAGGTGTTTTAAGCCACTCGACCTACAGTAATTTTTTATAGCAGCAATAGAAAACTCATGCATGTATCAAATCTTGAAATCTGGTTTGGACTTTATGTTTATAGTTCATCTCAATTTGGACAGGCAGCATATCAAGTATTTGATAGCCACATGTGGCTAATGGCTACTGTACTGGTAGTGGAAGTCTAGACCAAGAGGGGTCAAGATCTTTAGGAAGTGTTAGGTTGTTAGGCTACATATACTGTCACCATGTGGAAAGAGGGGAGGAGGAAGGATGGGAGGAACTTGGCAAAATCTCCCTGATTCCCCATGCTTGCCCCACATGAATAGGGTGACCCTGCCTATACAAAAAACAGACGTCCATTTACCAGATTGTCAAAATTCACTGAACTCCAATAAATTTGCTTTGAATACAATGAGGCTATTAATAAAGTCTTTTTTGAATATTCTGTCTTTGTCTCAGTTACATTTTGGAGATGAAGAGAAGAGTTGTTGCTTCCACTTGAATTTATGCTTAAGGTGCAGCATCAGCCATTTAGGTCCAGTGCTGTGGGGTGTGGGATAGTAGGCAAGGGTAAGGTCTCCAGGAGAAGAATTATGTGGGTTAATTTAGCATTCTTATAAAGGCTGTTCCTCCTTTCCAGAGAAATTGCTTTTCAATATCAGCCTTCTGTGGTCTGTGTTTTATTTTTATTAAGAAGGGCAGAATGTGTTATAATTTTAATTTCAGTCCATGTTTAGTTTTCTAAATCACCTTTTGCCATCTTCCCTAATAGTTAAGAATGTAAACTCTTTTCCTATAAAATCTAGAGCAGGAACTAACCACTGTAATCTGAGATCATTTTAGGAAGGTTGGGTCAAAGAGCTGTAGCCCTGGACTGGGACTGAAGAAAAATGGAACCTAGACCAGGAACAAGAAGAGAGGTTTTCTAGACTGTTAGGATCAAGTGGGTAACAATGTAAGGACAGAAAAGTGAAGACAGCTGGCTTGATGGGTTGACTATAGCAAAAAGCTGTTGTAAGCAAATTATAGTTGGTGCTACAGATGAAGAAGTTACATAGACACAATTGATTAAATCATTGACTGTTGGTGATTGATTCAATCTCCAGCTCCTCCCCCTTCCCCCAAAATGGGGGCCAGAAGTGGGGCTGAAAGTTCCATCCCTCTATTCATGGCTGGTTCCCCAGGCAACCAGCCCATCCTTAGGTGCTTTCCAAAGGTCATCTCATTAACATAAACCCAGTCATGGTAAAAAAAAAAAAAGAGCTTATTAAGGAATAACAAGACACCCATTTCACCTTAATGCCTCTGAAGCAATTTCAGGAACTGAGGACCAGGGACCAAATATTGTAACCAAAGGCACTCCCATTGCTCTTGCTGCTTAGGGGTTCCACAGGTCTTGGAGACTGAGCCAGGAAAAATGGACAAAGACCAAATATGTATGTGTGTGTGTATGTATATGTGTAGATATATATATATATATATGAAACGTATTTTGGTCACCTGAATAACCAAATGTTTATTTCCTATAAACCATAATTTTGCAGGCATGTATTACATGTCTGTAACTCCGGGGGGAAAATCCTGGAGTAAAGTGCCTTTGAAACTGAAATCAGTCAAAGGCAGAAATGAAGTGGGAGAAACATGTTTATTTCTTACAAGCAGTCATCCCACATCTCTTGTGATGTGTATACAGAAGAAGAGGTCCCACCCAACCTCTCTGGTCCAAATAAGGCCTCGCTCATCCTTGCAACTACCTATTGATTGGAGATGAACAAAGGCTGGGTGAGAGATTCTGGAAATATTGTGATTTAACATACAGCCAACCCCTCCAGAAACCTCACCTTACAATCTACTCAATCACCATATTCTGCAATGGCCCCTATGTGAAAAAACTGGAGCATTGTAACCAGACTAATAATACAGGAACTGTAGAAGAAAATAACCTTAAGGGCGATAACATACATGTGTTAATGACTCCAGCATAGGCAAATCTTGTCCATCAGGTAGGATGCACTCAAGAGAGTGGTCCTGTAATAGGACAGTGGCAGCAGTGGGATCTCCTCCTGGTCCAGTACACCAGGCTTTCGCCCCACTCCCTGTGGGAGTTACAGATGGGTCAGTACATAGGGCTATGGGAGGTACATACACTGGCCATAAAGGTAAAACAAAACTCCCCTGCAAGATGCTCTTACCTTCCAGATGTTTTGGGTACACTACCATGATCTTCGGGGCCCACTCTGCTGTTGCTCCAGGAATACACACAAGACCAGCTTCCAGGCCTTTTCCCCAAGGTGCCAGAAGAACCAGCCATCGCTGGTCTATGTGTCAAAATGTCCAGGGCCACGTCCACTCAACAGTGTCTCCTGGGTTTAATGCTTTTGGGGCTGGCAGCAGGATGCTGCTTTGCTGGCCATATCCTGGCTTCAATAAGTCCTCTTCGGTTTGCACATACAGTTGTATAGGAGAGACAGTAATGTGTGTTAGCATATCCACAGGGCTCAAGGCCCCTTTTCAGGGCTACTCATTCAAACACCATAGCACTGTCCATAAATGAACTGACCAACCCCATAGACTATTGATGTCTGACTTCAGGCCAGATTTCAATAAACCATTGTGCCTCTTTATCATGCCTGCCCTGGTAGGGTTATGTGGCACATGAAACTACCACTTTATTCCTAACTGTTGCACCCATTCTTGTAACCCAGCTCCAGTAACTGGGTGCCTTGATGCCTCTCTATCACCTGCTGCCAGCCATAGACTGCAAAGAGATGATCTAGCCCCTTTTGGTGGTTTGATGATGTGCATGATGTGTAGGAAAAGCAGCCCACAGGCCAGTAGCTGTGTCCACACAAATCATGGCATACAGATACCCTTGTGATATGGGCAGAGGCCCAGTACAGTCTATCTGTCACCTGACAAGGGGTATCAGCCCCTTTACTATTGTCCTGTGTTGCTGCAGGACTCAATGTAAGTCCCTCTTAGAGCACACAAGTCACTCCCTCCAGGCTCTGCTGACTTCTTCAAAGGTCAACAGCAAGCCCCACTGATGGGCTACAGCCCACATTATCTTTTACCTCACATGCAACAAACGCTGATATAGCCATTGGATACATCAGAGACAGGCTTTCCTTCTAGCCAGCACACCTGGGTCAATATGACTGCCTCATCGTTCCCTGGGGATGACAAAGGCAAATGGCCAGTCACATGATATACAGTAACAGTCTAGGTCTGACCAGAGGCCCATAGATCTTGCCACAACTCTTTCCCCCAAAGGGGCTAGTGACCAACCATCCAGTTGACATGGTACCATGTCAGTAGCCACAGGGTCAAGTCCCAATAGACGGCCCAGCTGTCAGTGCAGACAACTATAGGGGAGGGCTCCTGGGTGATCATGAGCCATACTGCACACAGCTCAACCCATTGACTGCTCTTCCCCTCTCCATCCTCCTTCCATATTGTCTCAGTCTTAGGATGGAAAGCCACAGCCCTCCACTTCAGGGGCTGCCCACAACTGGAGCCATCTGTGTACCAAGTGTCTTCAGGTAAAGGGGCTTTTCCACCCTGATAAAGACTCTCAGCTACCAATGGCTCAAAAGCAAGTTCTTCCTGCTTTCCACTGGTATAGGTCATAGGCCCCAATAAGTGGTGGAGTTCTCCACTTAAAGGGCTAGTAGAGAGGGTGCTACACTTCTGTAAATATGCACCCCATTTGGCCAGTGTAGATGTTGGTGCTGTGCTATTCCATGGCCTTTGGGTCCAGTCTCGCATCCACCCCATGATGGGATAGGTGGTTATTACCTTGGTCAGAGCTGTTCCAGTGATGAGCTCCGTAGCCAGCAAGGCATGGTACACAGCAGCCAGTTGCTTCTCTATCAAGGTGTACTGGACCTTTGTTCCTTTCCATACTTGTTACCAGAATCCAATAGGTTGGCATCCATTCAAGCTGCTGCCAAAGGCCCCTTCCATAACCATCTTCGGTTGCATGAACACCTAGCTCACAAGGCCTTGATGAGTCCATTACACTTAAGGAATATACAGTCTTGAGTAATTGCTTAGCAGCAGTAAAAGAAGCTGCACATGTTTCATCCCAGTCCCTCCTGATGCCCTTCTGACGGTATAAGGGCTTCAGAATTTGTGCCAAGTGAGGGATAAACACTCTCTAGTAGCCCAAAAGACCCCAAAACTCTTGTAATATACTGCCACAGGACAATGCCCAAGAATTTTACAGACAAACCTGGTCCCTGAACCTTGGTAGTGTTCACAGCCCATCCTTTCTCCTGTAGATTTTGCAGCAGTCTAGGAACTGCCCCTTCTAAATCTGCAAGAGAATCAGATGTGAGCATGATATAATCAGTGTGGTGACACAGCCGCACCATTTGCAGTTTCTTCTATGTGGCCAAGTCCTGGGATACAAGTCCATGACAAAGGGTGGTTCTGTGGAGGTATCCCTGTGGACGGACAGTGAATGTCTATTGCCAGCCTTCCCGTGTGAAGGCAAACTGTTCCTGACTTTCCTGTGCTATGTTAATAGAAAAGAAAGTATTAGCAAGGTCCACAACGTAATGGTAAGGCCCTAGTTCATACTGAGAGTGTCCATTATGGCTGCTATAGAGGGTCAGCAGCATGCAAAGGGGATGTGACTTAATTCAATTTCCTGTAGTCTACTGTTATACACCAGGAGCTGTCTGGCTTTTTCACTGGCCACACTGGAGATTTAAAAGGACTATAGTGGGCTTTATGATGTCCACCTTCTCCAACTCCTGTAGAGTTTCTCCAATTTCCTTGTGTGCTACAGAAAATTTATACTGCATAGTATTTGTTACTTGCCAAGGTACAGGCTGAGCTACAGTTTGTTCTTAGCATGTCCCCTCAGAATTGCCTTTACCACACGTACTCTCAGTCTGAACTCACCTGCAGTGGTCTGTAACCACAGGCCCTGCAGGACATCTACCCTCAAAATATATTCAGGGATGGGAGAAATACATACCCCTTTGGGGCTAAACGCCCTGTCCCCAATGGGATTTGGGCTTTCTTCACTCTAATTGCCTTATCCCCATAGCTATCTATCACAGCAGGGGTACCAGGAAAACACTCAGGGTTGCCATAAATCAGAGAACATTCATCTCCTGTGTCCACCAGTGCCAGGACATGTTGTACATTCACAGGGGACCAATGAATTGCTAATTCTATATATGGCCTCCAGTCCCCACCATATCCCCCAAGGTGGGGACCTTTACCGCCCCCCGGGCAAACCACAATGCCTAATCATCAATCTGTGGGGCTGAGGGCCCAGGCGGAGCCTGAGTACTGTCCTCCAGGAAGTCTTGCAGGGACCAGGCCAGACTTGGGGCTTTGACTCTGGCTTGCATGTCATGAACCTCAGTAGCTGGAACTGCTGCTCTGGCTTCATTTGGTGCCACAGTTCTAACAAGATACTACTGGGCTTCCCATCTAGTTTTTCTTTCACTACCCCTGCCTTTATTAAATCAACCCACATCTGGGTCCCTGAGACCTTCACAGGGCCTTTTGCACCTCTCCTTTTGGTCTTAGCCTGAACTTCCTCCATGCTCTTATAGTTTCAACCTTCCCCAGATCTTCTAAAGTATGCGTAGCCTAACTTATGGATTGCCCTATGGAGGGGGCAAGAATAATCACTAGGGACACAAAGAGAGATGGGGGAGCTGTATGGAGCACCAGATTTCTCATTCCTACTGTAAACAACTCCTCACTGGGACCCTGGGGTTCCATATTATAGAAGATATTTTCCATGCCCAGCTCCCATAATGCCTGCTCTAACTGCATCCCTTTTCCAGCTAGTGGGTATGTATGGTAAATCACCCTGCCATGCATGCCCTGATGGCTGCTGTCAGCCAATCCAGAAGCACCTTATTCCCTGAGGTGTGACAGGTACTTTGCAACTGCTGCCAGAGGGATGGGTGAGTTGTCAGAAAAACCAGTCTACCCATTTCAGAACCTGACATAAAATGTTTTCCACCCCCATATCCCAGAGGTTCCAATGGCTTCTGCCGATACTGGATGCTCCTGTCTATCAGCTCATCCTGGGTGTATGGGCAGAGCACGGAGTGCTCCACAATCTGGGGATGGGGCAGCTCCTCCCCATGAGGAGCCCATGGTTGTTGTGTCTTTATTTTCTTAATCACAACTGCGCAGGCCTTTAACACAGGAAAGGCTGGTGCCACGGGTGGTGGTAGGCGGTGGTAGGTGGTGACCTCGGCAACAGATCAGCCCTTGGCCCCACCCCACATCCTCTCCCAACATCTCCTCTATCATCTCCTGGGCTGAAGGCTCTGCTCTTTCCTCCCCTTCCTCCTCGGCCTCCTACAACGTGGATTCTCCTGATGTCTCCTCTCTTGCTGCTAATGTATCTTCCAGGAGCTCAACCTCTCTTCTCAATAACTGTCTCTCTTTCTTAAGGGCATCCCATAGCTCATCGCCCAGCTCATCCAAGCGATGCTGAAGTGTGTTTCTTTCCTGCCAAACCTCTCTCAATAACCTTCTCTCTCTCCTTGATAACACTTTCCACTATCTTGAGGAAAGTAAATCCTACAATACCAGCTGCTACATGGCCATTCAGGGCCTCTAAGCAGCCTTCTATCTCATGGAGGGCTAATTTCACAGCTTCTGGTGTTTCTGCTCTTCCCCAATTCTCAGGAAAGCCCACTCCTCTAGGAGGTGCTTTACCCTAGACCAGTTACCCATTAGGGCTCCTCAATTGGAAGCCCCACAGATAGGGGGCTCCTGGGTGAAGCTGCACCCTCTACCACTGCAGCCACTGGGGCCTCCCCACCATCCACAGTGGGGGTTCCGGGTATCTCTCCACTATCTCTAGGGGCATCCCACCCAAGGGTCACACTCACATAGACAGATTTCAGGTTCAGAGTTCTTGCCGACTACTGATACATGAAACTCCAGGGGGGAAATCCCAGAGTAAAGTGTTTTTGAAACCGAAATCAGTCTAAGGGAAAAATAAAGGGGGAGAAACAAGTTTATTTCTTACAAGCAGTCATCCTGCATCCCGGCTACAGAAGAAGAGGTCCCACCCAACCTCTCTGGTCCAGATAAGCCCTTGCTCACTCTTGCAATTACCTATTGATATGGAGATGGACTACTTCTCTCCACCTCTTGAAAATACCTATTGATATGGAGATTCACAAAGTCCAGGTGAGAGATTTTGGAAATATTGTAGTTTTACCCTCTGTCTTTTGCCATTAATCTAGACTAAGTGCTTCTGATACTTTAATGTGTTTATAAATCACACAGGAATTTTGGTAAAGGCACATTCACAAGCTCCCAAGTAAACTTCTGCTGCTGGTGTTTGAACTACACATTGAATATCAGTATGATGATTCACAACCTTCCCTGTAACACAGACCATTTGGAAACTTTAAAAAATCATGTCGTGAACAAGATTTCTTTACCAAATCAATTAAATAAGAATCTCTGAAGCTGTGACCTTAGTACATGTATTTGTTATAACTCTCTACATGATTTTAAAATATTGCAAATTTAAGAACCACTGCTTTTGAAGCTCTTGAATATAGGTAAACAATATAAAGTTTATTTTATAGAAAATGGAGAAGTTTATATATCAGGTGCAACTAACTTGCCATTAGTATTAATTTACTCATTAAGTTTTTACTGTACATAAGTCATAGTGACTTATAGCTTGCCTTCTAGAAGCTTAGGAACTAGTTGTAGAAATAAGATACCTACTTAAATAACAGCAAAGCAACATAGGATATGTTCATTATGATTGGTATAGATACTAAGGGTTGTAGTATTCCATAAAAGGGAGAGTTAATCTTGGATGAGATAATAATTAAATCTTCCTGGAAAAGCTGTTGTATAAAAAAACCTGATGCAGACTTCCGGGAAGATGGCGGCATGAGCAGGGCAGCGGAAATCTCCTCCCAAAACCAAATATATTTATGAAAATACAGCATACAACTATTCCTAAAAGAGAGACCAGAAGATACAGGATGACACCAGCCTGCAGCTACACCTGAGAGGACTCGGCATCCTGCGAGGCGGGTAAGATACGGAGCCGCGTCCCGGCGGGACCCGAGCACTCCCCCACCCCAACGCACTGGCGGGAAGAGAGGATTCAGAGCCGGGAGGGAGTGGAAGTACAGGCCCGTGAAATAACCAGCTCTGGTGAACTGCACCGGGAGCGCTGACACACATCCTGCGGTGTAGCAGAGATTGGAGAGGCAGAAGGTGCAGGAACTGAGCCGGAAGGCACCCGAATCCTCACAGCCGGTTTCCCCGGATAAAAGAAAAGCGCGCGCTGTTTTTACGGGCCTTAAAGAGACAGGGGCCCAATGGAGGAGCAGGATTGTCCCAGCACACTCAGCCCATTAGGCTGGGAGTCCTGGGGAATTTCAGATTCCTGGGCTGGCGATGGGGAAAAAGTAGCCACACTGAGACTTACACAGAGATCAACAGCCTCCCATTCGTCCCCGCCTCAGCCAGAGCTACAAAGGGCCCTGCAGAACGGCGCGGCGCGGCTGCGGCTGCAGCTGCAGAATAGTGGAGCAACAGCGCCACCTACAGTATCCTCACAGAATCTACACATGGCGGGCGGGTTTTTTTTCTTTTTCTCTCTTTTCTTTTCTTTTCTCCCTTTTTTCTTCTCTTTCTCTTCCTTCCTGTTTTCTTTCTTTTAAAGTCGTAAAGAGCCCAGCTGACATATGTGGCACCTACCAGCGACCACTTCTATCGCCATGAAAAGACAGAGGAATATGGTCCAGACTAAGATCAACCACATAACCCCAGAGAGGGAGACTGAAGGGGTAGAAATGCACAATCTTCCTTAAAAAGAAATAAGAATAAAACTCATAACTATACTGACAGATCTACAGAGAAATGTGCAAAAGCTGAGGGAGGAAGTGAGGGAAGTGAGGAAAGACAATGCAGAAATCAGACAAGCAATCAACTGGCTTAACAGTAGACTGGACGAGATGCAAGAGACTGTTAATGGAATAGAAATCAGAGAACAGGAATACAGAGAAACTGAGGCAAAGAAAGATAAAAGGATCTCTAGGAATGAAAGAAAATTAAGAGAACTATGTGACCAATCCAAATGGAACAATATTCGCATTATAGGAGTACAAGAGGAAGAAGAGAGAGAAAAAGGGATAGAAAGGGACTTTGAAGAAATAATTGCTGAAAACTTCCCCATGCTGGAGAAAGAAGTAGTCTCACAGTCCATAGAAGCCCACAGACCTCCCAACACA
Organism: Phataginus tricuspis; assembly: GCA_029783875.1. Taxonomy (NCBI): domain Eukaryota; kingdom Metazoa; phylum Chordata; class Mammalia; order Pholidota; family Manidae; genus Phataginus; species Phataginus tricuspis. The sequence goes on from JAQQAC010008864.1 coordinate 2,591,574, forward strand.
AGGGACCCAAGGAAGACAACACCAAGGCACATAATAATTAAAACGGCAAAGATCAAAGATAAGGACAGAGTTTAAAGGCAGCTAAAGAGAGAAAAAAGATCACCTACAAAGGAAAATCCATCAGACTTTTATCAGACTTCTCAACAGAAACCTTACAGGCCAGAAGAGAATGTCATGATATATTTAACGAACTGAAACAGAAGGGCTTCAAACCAAGAATATTGTATCCAACACAATTATCATTTAAATATGACGGAGGGATTAAACAATTATCAGACAAGCGAAAGCTGAGAGAGTTTGCCTCCCATAAACCACCTCTAAAGGATACCTTAAGGGAACTGCTCTAGAAGGAAGCACTCCTAAGGCTAAAAAGATGTCACCAGAGAAAATAAAATCATAGCAAAGAAAGCAGACCATCCAAATACTAACTAAAGGCAAAGAATAAAACACCTAGTATATAAAGAATGGAGGAGGAAGAATAAGGGAGAGAAATAAAGAAACATCAGACTGTGTTTACAATAACTTAACACGAAAGTTAAGTTGGATTGTTAAATAATAAAGAAGCAACCCTTGAAACTTTGGTAACCACGAATCTAAAGCCAGCAATGGCAATAAGTACATATCTATCGATAATCACCCTAAATGCAAATGGGCTGAATGCACCAATCAAAAGACACAGACTAACAGAGTGGATAAAAAAGCAAGACCCATCTATACGCTGCTTACAAGAGACTCACCTCAAAATCAAAGATATGCACAGACTAAAAGTGAAGGGATGGAAAAAGATATTTCATGCAAACAACAAAGGGAAAAAAGCAGGTGTTGTAGTACTTGTATCAGACAAAATAGACTTCAAAACGAAGAAAGTAGCAGGAGATAAAGAAGGACATTACATAATGATAAAGGGGTCAGTCCAACAAGAAGATATAACCATTATAAATATATATGCACCCAACACAGGAGCACCAGCATATGTGAAACAAACACTAACAGAATTAAAGGAGGAAATAGACAGCAATGCATTCATTTTAGGGGACTTCAACACACCACTCACTCCAAAGGACAGATCAACCAGACAGAAAATAGGTAAAGACACAGAGGCACTGAACAGCACACTAGAACACATGAACCTAACAGACATCTACAGAAGTCTACACCCAAAAGCAACAGGATACACATTCTTCTCAAGTGCACATGGAACATTTTCCAGAATAGACCACATACTAGGCCATAAAAAGAACCTCAGTAAATTAAAAAATACTGAAATCCTATCAACCAACTTCTCAGATCACAAAGGTATAAAACTAGAGATAAATTTTAGAAAGAAAACAAAAAGGCTCACAAATACATGGAAACATAACATTCTCCTAATTAATCAGTGGGTTAATGACCAAATCAAAACAGAAATCAAAGAATATATGGAGACTAATGACAACAACAACACAAAGCCACAACTTCTGTGGGACGCAGCAAAGGCAGTTCTAAGAGGAAAGTATATTGCAATCCAGGCCTATTTAAAGAAGGAAGAACATTCCCAAATGAACAGTCTAAAGACACAATTATTGAAACTGGAAAAAGAAGAACAAAGGAGGCGCAAAGTCACCAGAAGGAGGGATATAATAAAGACCAGAGAAGAAATAAATAAAATTGAGAAGAATAAAACAATAGAAAAAATCAATGAAACCAAGAGCTGGTTCTCTGAAAAAATAAACAAAATAGATAAAGCCCTAGCCAGACTCATTAAGAGAAAAAGAGAATCTACACACATAAACAGAATCAGAAATGAGAAAGGAAAAATCATGATGGACCCCACAGAAATACAAAGAATTATAAGAGAATACTATGAGAATCTATATGCTAGCAAGCTGGAAAACCTAGAAGAAATGGACAACTCTTAGAAAAATACAACCTTCCAAGACTGACCAAGCAAGAAACAGAAAAACTAAACAGACCAATCACAAGCAACGAAATTGAACCGGTAATCAAAAAACTACCCAAGAACAAAACCCCCAGGCCAGAAGGATTCGCCTCTGAATTCTACCAGACATATAGAGAAGAAATAATGCCCATTCTCCTTAAAGTTTTCCAAAAAATAGAAGAGATGGGAATACTTCCAAACTCATTCTATGAAGCCAGCATCATTCTAATACCAAAACCGGGCAAAGACCCCACCAAAAAAGAAAATTACAGACCAATATCCCTGATGAATGTAGATGCAAAAATACTCAACAAAATATTAGCAAACCGAATTCAAAAATACATGATCAAGTGGGATTCATCCCAGGGATGCAAGGATGGTACAACATTCGAAAATCCATTAACATCATCCACCACATCAACAAAAAGAAGAACAAAAACCACATGATCATGTTCATAGATGCTGAAAAAGCATTTGACAAAATTCAGCATCCATTCATGATTAAGACTCCCTACAAAATGGGTACAGAAGCAAGTACCTCAACATCATAAAGGCTATATATGACAAACCCACAGCTAATATCATACTTAACAATGAGAAGCTGAAAGCTTTTCATCTAAGATCGGGAACAAGACGGGGATGCCCACTCTCTCCACTGTTTTCAACATAGCAATGGAGGTCCTAGCCACGGTAATCAGACAAAACAAAGACATACAAGGCATCTAGATTGGTAAAGAAGACGTCAAATTGTCACTATTTGCAGATGACATGATACTGTACATAAAAAACCCTAAAGACTCCACTCCAAAACTACTAGAACTAATATCTGAATTCAGCAAAGTTGAAGGATACAAAATTAACACACAGAAATCTTTTTCTTTCCTATACACTAACAATGAACTAACAGAAAGAGAAATCAGAAAAACAGTTCCATTCATAATTGCATCAAAAAGGATAAAATACCTAGGAATAAACCTAACAAAGGAAGTGAAAGACCTATACTCTGAAAACTACAAGGCACTCCTAAAAGAAATTAAAGAGGACACTAACAAACGGAAATTCATCCTATGCTCTTGGCTAGGAAGAATAAATATTGTCAAAATGGCTATACTACCTAAAGCAATCTACAGATTCAATGCAATCCCTATCAAATTACCAACAGCTTTCTTCAATGAACTGGAACAAATAATTCTAAAATTCATATGGAACCACAAAAGACCCCGAGAAGCCAAAGCAATTCTGAGAAGGAGGAATCAAACAGGGAGAATTACGCTCCCTGTCTTCAAGCTCTACTACAAAGCCACAGTAATCAAAACAATTTGGTATTGGCACAAAAACAGACCCACAGACCAGTGGAATAGAATAGAAAATCCAAACATTAACCCAAACATTTACAGTCAATTAATATTTGATAAAGGGGCCTTGGATATACAATGGGGAGATGACAGTCTCTTCAACAGCTCATGTTGGCAAAACTGGAGAGCTACATGTAAGAGAATGAAACTGGACTACTGTCTAACCCCATACACAAAAGTAAACTCAAAGTGGATCAAAGACCTGAATATAAGTCATGAAACCATAAAACTCTTAGAAAAAAAGCATAGGCAAAAATCTCTTGGACATAAACATGAGCGACTTCTTTATGAACATATATCCCCAGGCAAGGGAAACAAAAGCAAAAATTAACAAGTGGGACTATATCAAGCTGTAAAGCTTCTGTACAGCAAAGGACACCATCATTAGAACAAAAAGACATCCTGCTGTATGGGAGAATATATTCATAAATGACGTATCCTATAAGGGGTTGACATCCAAAATATATAAAGAACTCACGCACCTCAACAAACAAAAAGCAAATAATCCAATTAAGAAATGGGCAAAGGACATGAATAGACACTTCTCCAAAGAAGAAATTCAGATGGCCAACAGGCACATGAAAAGATGCTCCACCTTGCCAATCATCAGAGAAATGCAGATTAAAACCGCAATGAGATATCACCTCACACCAGTGAGGATGGCCAACATCCAAAACACAAACAACCACAAATGTTGGTGAGGATGTGGAGAAGAGGGAACCCTCCTACACTGCTGGTGGGAATGCAAATTAGTTCAACCATTGTGGAAAGCAGTATGGAGGTTCCTCAAAAAACTCAAATAGAAATACCATTTGACCCCGGAATCCCACTCCTAGGAATTTACCCTAAGAATGCAGCAGCCCAGTTTCAAAAAGACAGATGCACCCCTATGTTTATTGCAGCACTATTTACAATAGCCAAGAAATGGAAGCAACCTAAGTGTCCATCAGTAGATGAATGGATTAAGAAGATGTTGTACATATACACAGAGGTATATTATTCAGCCATAAGAAGAAAACAGATCCTATCATTTGCAACAACATGGATGGATCTAGAGGGTATTATGCCCAGTGAAATAAGCCAAGCCGGAAAAAGACAAGTATCAAATGATTTCACTCATATGTGGAGTATAAGAACAAAGAAAAAAAAAGCTGAAGGAACAAAACAGCAGCAGACTCACAGAACCCAAGAACGGACTAATAGTTACCAAAGGGAAGGGACTGGGGAAGATGGGTGGGAAGGGAGGGATAAGAGGGTAAAAGGGGCATTACGATTAGCAGACGTAATGTTGGGGGGGTACGGGGAGGGCTGTACAGCTCAGAGAAGACAAGTAGTGATTCTATAGCATCTCACTAAGCTGATGGACAGTGACTGTAATGGGGTTGGTGTGGGGGGCCTGATGAAGGGGGTAATTTAATAACCATAATATTGCACATGTAACTGTAAATTAATGATACCAAAGTAAATTATTAATAAAAAAAACAAACCTGATGCAGTGGTGTCCAAATTTAGGGGTGTCAGTGTCACCTGGGGTGACCAGGCCAGGGCCACGTTGTTATGGAACACTGCTAATAGCACCTGTCTTGGCAACGGGTTTCAGCCCCCAGGCAAGTTCACTATGGATTCAACGTGACCAAAGAAAATGACAGTAAAACATTTCTTTGGGGTAAGAGAGTTATACCCAACTTTATTTCCACGGTGGCAGGTCAGTCAATAAAATACCATTCATTCAGAGTGAGTCTGCATGTAGCAAGCTGGTCTTTGCCTCCAGACCTGTCTGCCCGCACAGCCATCCTCTGGACCTCTCTGCCTGCACAGCTGTCCTCTGGGCCTCTGTCGTCAGTGCTGCCACCACTGCAGCCTCTGTTCTGGTCTCCTGCAGCCTTGTAGCTGTGCCACCATTTCGTACACACACCACTGGGTGGACCTCTTTATATAGAGTCAATAGCAATGTATTGTCCACATGTGTGTGGTGAGCTAGCTAACCAGGGCCAGGTGAGAATCCTGGCCATGGGACCTTTCATTTTATCCACAGCACCCTTGCCACACCATGAGTGAATTGTAACCATTCTCACTTCTCTATTTTGTCAACTCAAGATTCAAAGTCTCCAGTGGGAGGCTGACTGGCTGAACCCAAGGATGAAGGGTTGAGCCCAGACCACATGTTCAAGCCTCAGCTGCCAGGAGCCATTGGCAATGCACAAGTCTCACCAGCTCTGCACACAAAATTTTTTCCAAAAGTAGAAATGAAGTTACAAAGTTGTTCAGCCTACCCCCAAACTCTTCCCCCAACACTCGCCAGAACCAAACCCCTCCCTGCAAAAAACAAACAAAAAATCTCCCAAAACAACTAATCAAAAAACAAAATGTCTAGCACACATTGTATTACTTCAATATTTGACAAGCATGAAGGGAGACTTGATTTCGGTCAAAAAGGCAGATTCATTTTAAATAATTAAGTTAGAGATTATGCTGTTGTAGGGAAAATGAAAGTTCCTTTGGTCAGCATTCTCACCTGCCCCTAATCTACTTGATGATGTAATTAACCTATGCATAGGCTAATTCTTCCACACCCGTTGGCAATGAGGCATTATTGTCCATGTTACTATATAAAGAGCCCCACCCAGCGCTCTGCCTGGAGGCACAAAGGAGAAGGACGTGCTGCCTGCAGACTGCCCCAGAGGCAGACGTGATTTCGCTCTCAACCTGCCACGTGAGAATAAAGCTTGGTATAAACACTTTTACCCATACCTTTCCATTGTTGTTATTGGGTCTCACTGAATACAGAGAGAACTTGCCCAGGGGCAATCCTCCCCAGGGAAGACAGATGTGTAACTCAAGTAGAGATGCCCATTTAGTTTAGAGAATGTAAAGACTAGAGAAGGTTTCTTAGGTGTCATAATTTTAGAGGTAAATAGAGAACAAATGCGAGCATCAGGAGGCCCAGGGTAAGAGGAACTATGGACAAGAATCTTAAAATATCCTCATATTTCTGGGACAAAGCAGTGCAAAAGAAGCATTACATTAAATATTAACAGGCATTAACCCCAAAATCAGTTCATATTAGAAGAGTTAAATAGGAATTTCTATTGTAGTGCTTCTCATAGCTTATAATATGCTAATTATCATTATGCAGCTCTAATCATGCTGCATGTCTTGCCAATGGGTTTCAGCCCCGGGCAAGTTCGCTATGGATTCAATGTGACCAAAGAAATTGACCTCAAAACGTTCTTTGGGGTGAAAGGGTTATACCCAACTTTATTTCCAGGTGGCAGGTCAGTCACTAAAATCCCGTTCACTCAGAGTGAGTTTGCATGCAGCAAGCAGGTCTCTGCCTCTGGGCCCCTCTGCACAGTCGTCCTCTGGGCCTCTCTGCACAGTCATTCTGCACAGCTGTCCTCTGGGCCTCTGTCCTCAGCACTGGCCCCACTCTAGCCTCTGCTCTGCTCTCCTGCAGCCTTGCAGCTGTGCCACCGTGTTGCACCCAGAGCACTGGGCGGAGCTCTTTATATAGAGTCAACAGCTATGTATTGCCCACAGGTGTGCAGTAAGCTAGTCAACCAGGGCCAGGAAGAATCCTGACCACAGGAACTCTCATTTTATCCACACTGCACTTCCAAATATTATTGGACTATGGAACTTTCTTGAAGAACTAGTGATATATTGAAGACATATTGGGAAACAATGGGCTAGAATTTTCTGGAACCAGAAAAAGACAGAAAGAGACTTAGAGAAATGTCTGGAGGGGTGGGGAGGGGGAAACAATGGTCTCAGAATCCAGACAACTGAGAAAATTCAGACTTGATTACTCAGTATAATAGAAGATGGATTTAATAGTATGGGGATTAATAGTATTGAATTTTGTTTTACCCCCATGTCTCCCAAATGCACAGTGCTCGGTACATAGATTCACAACATAAATATTTGTTAAGTGAATAAACAATAATGAAAAAAACTCCTTTGATTTGTCCATATATGAAGGTCACATGCAATCTCCAAAGGCATAGCTTCAGAAAAATAAGGTGGGTTGGAGGAAATACCCACTTGCCAAGCAAGGACTTCGCAAGTGATTCCTCAGGGACCTCTGACAGACACTGAATTGTGTTACGCCGTCATCTGTTTCACTTTTTTCTTGGTAATATAACCAGGGTGACCATATAATTTATCATCCAAACTAGGACTCTTGAGAGAGAGAAAGGAGGAGCTATTAATAATTATGCCAGGGCAACACACACAAAATAGACTTTCTGGCAAACTGGGACACATGGTTATCCTAAAAATAACTCCTGCTTTTTAGTGGTACACTTGACTTTATCGACTGTTAGCAATAAAGACCGCATTGTCTAGCCTGTCTTGTGTTTATGGGTGACCATGCAACTAAAATTGTGCCAGTGGTTAATTTCCTCCCAATTTAGAAGACTGTATCTTTAATGGGTTTCTTTCTTCTCTCTGCTCACTGGAATGTGGTTATATCGGTTAAGCTTTAGCAACCTTCTTGAACCATGAGGCAGCATGCTTAGCCTGCTTGAACATACAGGTAAAAGGAGCCTGAGTCTCTGATGAAATTGGCCAGCCCTGTTATTTGGTCCATTGTGTGAGAAATCAGTACCAATTTATCTTTAGTCATCCTGTGTTATTTTGGAGTTTTCTGTTACTTGAGGTTGAACCTAACTCCAGTAACAAAGACCTGATACTAACATTGCCTAAAAACAATATAAGGTGAGCCATGAATATGAGCCATATATGTAATTTATGCAATTAAATTTCTAGTAGCCATTTTAAAGAAAAAAGGAAGAGGTGGTTAGTTTTAATAATATGTTTTATTTAAATCAATGCATCCAAAATAGTATTTCAATATGTAATGAATATGGAAAAATATTAGTGTGATAATTTACACTTTGTTTCATGACAAGCTTCAAAATCCCATGTGCATTTTGCACTTAAATCTTAACTTAAATCAACCACATTTCAGTGCTTAATGCCACATGTGGCTAGTGGCTACTATATTAGACAAAACAGTTTTATACAATGCATAACTTCTTACCCATGTATTTTCTCTCTCTCTGTCTCCTCTTGTTTCTCTTTAGTAGGTGAGCATAGATATATAAGACTAGATCTTACACAACAACAACAAAATGATAACAATAAAACCCTGTCTCCATTTATCTATTGTTTTTCTTTCCTTTACAACTCTAATTGAATTTGCAATATCAGGTAACTCTGGTTCTGAAATAACGACAGCATGATGCCCTTCAGCCTACCACTTGTAAACCGGGCGTCTGGGGAATGACAAACCAAGAGCAATCATATTTTTAGGGTGATTCTCTAATAGCTATGAGGGTTGTTAATATCAGGACCAAAATCCATTATGTTTTGACATCAGTTGCCACAAGGAATTGAGTAATTTTTTACTTTATTTAATTTTATTTTGCAGATAATTTAATAAAATTGCTTGTAGTAGAATCAGGGCTACCCCTCTAACAATCTCCCTCTCAATGTTGAAGAAGTGAGAGAGAGAAGAGATCTATCAGAGCTGGCCAATTAGGAGTGGGCCTAATTGGATACCCCCTGGGAGGGATTATGAATGCATACATTGACTATCATGTGCAGGACAATGGAAAATTGACTTAGAGCAGGTAGACTATATATGTACAGCATAACCTCGGTTATCCAGAGTTAGCACCAGGAATGATGTCAGATACAAAGATCAAAAAGTGTGCCTTGTACAGAACAAATAAACTGTGAGCTTTGAACATTTGAACATAGTTAAGAAGAGCCAAAGACATGAAGGTTACAGTAGATGAGCAGTGACTGATTAACTCTCTAACAGGAGGGGAGAAATCTTTTAGCTCGATAGTGATGTATGTAAAAGGTCAGTTTTTCATGTAAAAGCCAAGAAACTCAGATGACGTGACAGGGGTCCAAGAAGAAAAGGAATAAGAAAGGTGAGAGAAGGGGAAAGCATGAAAAGGAGATTGTGAGATGGAGGTGATGGTCACAAAGGTAAGAGAAGTGGCAAAGGAGGCCGAGGGGTGTCATCAGCTCTGCGGGCAGCGGGGACAGGATGCGGGTGGAGTGCAGAGGTAAGGTCAGTAGTCCAGTGGTGTCGCGGTGCCCTGTGCACTAATCAGTTGGGGCTGGGGCTGGAACTCCTTTGGCCTTGTGTGCACGTGGTGACAGAAAAGCTTGGGGGCTCTGGGGGCAATGCTGCGAGACTTAAGGCTGAAGCCACAGAGCATGGGCCAAGGAGGACCCAGCGAAGGCAGGAGAGAGGGACAGACTGTCGCCGACATTGCCGTTGTCCAGAGTCAGTCATCTAGCCTCCTGAAGCGCACATGCTGTAGCTAAGAGCAAGGGAGCGGACAGAAACACATCTGGAAATCTAGATGCTGATACCAAGACCACATAGTGACATCCATGCCATTCACTCACTGAAACCTCACCGCACCCCAGAAGTGTGGCACCGCTTTCCCTTCTCCCTCTGCCACATCTCTCTGCTCCCGGTGGGCCCTTGTTTCCACGGGGCCTCATATGGCCTCCGCCGGCTCTCCTGGCAGCTCCTGGTTCAGCCAGGGTTAAGCATGACCACTGAATACAACTTCTCATCTTTTCCTTACACTGTGATTGAGAATGTTTTATTCTTATTTTCCATCGACTCTAAAAAGCATGATTAGTATTTTCTAAGCTGACTGCAGACAGAACAGCAAAGTACCAGGCGGGAGAGGGCATGTGATAAATGATAGCCAAAGAGGTGAGAGGTGACTGAGGGAGGGACAGAAAAGCTGTTAAAGCCTATGAACATCATTTCAAACCGAACAGTAGGCAGCCCCTTCGATGTGAGAGTGAGCATTCAGGTTACAGGTCATCTGCTGGCAGCTGTGGGATCTTGAGCAAGTGTTTGAGTTATGTGAGCCTCGATTTTCTCATTTCTAAAATGGAGATACTAATAGTACCTTCCTTATCCAATTGTTGTGAGGATTATATAAATGTGAAACTTCAGGTTCCTTCCTCCCCCTCAAGAAATGAATAGGTTCTGGGATATCACCAAATTTTATAACTTCACATAGTACTTATTAAACTCACACTACATTATGGATTGCATAATCCGTAATGCTAGGCACTGGACATAGAATTACTTGAACAACAGTCCATGCCATCAAGGGACTGAGAGCTATTTGGGAAGAAAGACTGTAGAACATAAGTTAGACGGTGGGTGAAAATGCACCAATAGAAATGGGCACAAGTCACTGAGGCAGTACTAAGGGCAGCACGGGGTGGGTGGCAACAGTTTACTGGGTAGACATCACATATTTATAGTGATAATAGTCCTGAATCATCAAGGAAATATAAACTGTTTAATAAACTATGCTTAATAAAGACTTAGAGAATGAGCTATTGTTTTGAAAATGTTCCATTTAAAATGATTAAGTCTAAAAAAATGAATTTCCATGGTTCAGTTTGGTGGAAAACTCGTTAATTTCTTATGGAACACCTTATTTACTGGTTTGCAAATAAATTAGGCATTGCTGAAACGTCAGATGAGAAAGGCAAAAAAAAGGGAGAAAGAAATGGAGAAAAGACTGAGAAAGGACCAGAAAATTTTGCTGCTAAAACTACTTCCTAAGTATCAGTCTTTTATTAATGTTCCCTTCTTGCTACCTAATGTCCACAGACACCCTAACCAGTTGGCAAAACAGGTATTGTTCTCTATCTGACAGGAGACCAAGTTGAAAATGTAAGAAGCTATTCCTTTTCCAAAGCCACACATGGGGAATGGAACCCCACGTTCTCTGCTCGAGGCACAAAAAATGTAAAGAAAAGAAAGTTATCCACATGAATAAGCACAGTTAAAAAGAATTTCATTTAAAGACATAAACTTTTAAAAGCTGGAAGCAAATATCCTGGAGGTGATATGCACACAAAAATATTCTACATATAAAACGAATGCTTAGCATGATCGCTTCACCACGACTTTGTCTCTTTCTCTCTTCTTTCCTTTCTCCCCACTTTTCTCCTCCAAATGAACAAGGGCACATGTCAGAAAGGAACAGAGGACAGAAAAAGAAAAAGAGAGTAGAAAATGCTAAGAGGACACATAAGAGAACGAGAGATAAATGTGAGGGAAATCTTAATCATGAACATACAATATGCCTCTGGTACATTTAAAATTTTGAACATAGGAAAAGAATGTATGAAAAATTTTGTTGTAAAATTTCTCCTAAAAAATTGAGGGCAGGGAAGGGGCAAATGCATGAAGGAGTTTAGATGGTGTCTTTGATAGGGTGTTCGGACAGAACCGAAGTTTTCCCTGTGGTTCCCCAAGCTGGTGTCACTGGCTCCAGGAACTTGGTCTGCCGCTCCCCATTGCCCAAGGGCACCACCTGACCAAGCACTCCGCCTCCGCGCCAAGTCACTGTAAATACTACCCCGGTCTGCTGCTGCAGGGCTGTGGAAGAGATCAAATGCTGGTCATGTGCCCTTGGCACCTGTCAGGCAACGGCTCATTTGCAGGGCACAGTGATCAGAGGGTGGGCGAGGTTCCTGCAGCATTGTCGTCCCTTGCTCTGTGACCCCTTGGGGCCAGTTTCTACTCTGCTGGGACATAATCATAGGGCACATCTCATGGGTTACTCTGAATGTTAGTGGTACAGGCAATAACTCATATAAAGTACTTAATAGAGGGATTGCTCAGAGTGGGTTCTCAATAAATGTTAGCTTTTACAATAAACTGACTTTCTTCCTCTCAAAAGTAATACTATTTGTCCTGTGTCATTTTAGTGAATTCTCTGACCTATAATTATCAATTAAAAAAATGCAAAACAGACCTCAATCAAAACAAGCTGTGCATCATTTCCTATTGTTCAACAGAAATTTCTCTTCTGAAAATAAGCGACAAAATCTGATGGTGTTTCAAATGCCTGTATTAAAAGTCTTATGTGGCTATAGGGGTTTGCTGGCTCCTTCTGTCACCTTGGGAAGGACTGCTGGCAAGGACGGTATCAAGGACTGTAAATTTGTATCATTTATGTTTTTATTTCTTCAAACAGTCTCCACAAAATTAAAAGAACATAATTTTGAAAGTTGTTCATTATTATTTTTCTATGTAATCACATAATTAAATATGAACACTTTAAAACCTCATTCACTGGGAATAATGGAGGAAAAACAGTGAGAAATCTGCCACAGAAAATATATGAGAAGTGGACTTTTAGTAGCCTCAAGAAAAGTTAATATTTTAAGCTATGATATATATGGATATTAACAATTAATAAAGCTAAGTTCATAACAACTATCCTTTACAAAAGACCCTGATTGTGTTATACCGCAGAGTAGATATAAGATACTTTGGTAACATGATAAATTTAATTACTTGAGCCAGAAATATATGATTTTTAAAAAAAATGGTAGATTTTCAAGTAAGACTTTAAAGTATTACAAATAAGACTTTAAAGTATTCTTTGAAGAAAAAGTAATATTTCTTAACATTAATTATATATTGTTTAGTTGGCTAACCATACAATTATCATGTTTTATAGCTTTCAAACACCTAGGGCTTTGGTCTCATTTGTCTTTAGCTGTAGACGGACAGAATTCTCTCAAGAGAATACCAGCAGGGTGAAGGTGTTAACTCTTTCCACTGAACCTGGAGGTCACGGAAATGAGCTGCAAGGAGGTCCTGGCTTCCTAGTGTGAATTAGGAGCCTGGCCTCCCCAGTTCAAGCTGTGCCTCCCCCTTGCAGGCTCTGTGACAGCACGGAAGTTACTTCAGGGCCATCCTTTCGAAATGAGGATGATTACAGAATTTGTCTTTCAGGGTTACTGAAAGATTAACACCTAAAAAGTGCCTGGTGAACAGTGAGCTCTCAATACATCCCGCTATCACTAAGCTGACCTGGTATTAAAGAAGTTCACCCAACTTTGACCTCGTGGCAACAAGTTAATCAAGACCTAAACCTGGATTATTGATTCAACTGTACTTAACACTTTGCCATGTCATTCAGTGGTTTTGTGGGCACGTCTCACCCACAAGGTGATTTTTAAAAAGTCGTACTTCTTGTAAATGCATTGTAAATGGTTTTCAAAAGATCCTTAAGAATAGAATCTCTACTAAAGTTCAGTTACTGTGTTATTAGTTTTTTAATTCAGAGGTGGCTTTTCTGGTAATAGACTAAGCATTGGATGACTGTCACGGACTTATTTAGAATGCCATCTTCTGTTTTTGTTGTTTAAGTTTTACGGCAGCTGAAATATCACCAGGGGAGCCCCTGGATTCCCTCCGTGCTTTGCCAGCCACCACCCACTTGTTTACGCCCTGAAGTCTTGGTTTCTTCTTGGCCCTTCTTTGTGGCCTCATCACCCTTACCTACCATATCACAAGAACTGTTCACACTGTTTCTAAAACATTAATCAACTCCCTCTGTTTCTCTCTCCTTCCACGGTGATCACTGTCTCCCAAACTCCCTCCACTCTCTTGCCTAAACTCCTATACTAGCTTCCTAAGCGGTGTGCTTACTTTCACTCCTTTCCTCATAAAATTCATTCTCCATCGAGAGTGCAGGCTGATCCTTGGGAAATATATGAACATCTAACCATGATATTTTTTTATTTAAAACCCACTCTCCATTGATAACCTGGAGAAACATGCATCTTACAATGATACTACTTTTTTAAAAGATTCCAGTGGCATCTTATCCCTCTCCTATCAGCATGCCTCAGTCACACTGGCCTTTTCCACTTCTCCAACATGCCAAGTTTGTCATCTTAGGACATTTATACTAGTTGTGACCTTTGCTAGGAATATGCTTATCACCAAAATTCTCACGGCTGGCTGATTCTTCCCTTTGATTTCAGTCTAAGCACCACTTTCTTGGAGATGTCCTCTCCCATCCCATCAAAATCATCTGCCCAGTCACTCTCCATCACTTTGCCTTTTTAATGTCTTTCATGGTACTTAACACAATCTGATTTTTTTCTTATTCATTCATTTACTTCTCATTCGTCTATTTGTATGTTATCAGCCTTGCTCCCACTAGCACATGAATTATAACAGAGCAGGACAATGTTTTTCTCTCTCTGACATCTCCATGTGGTATCCTTTGTGTTCGGCAGAAAGTAACACTCAAGAAATACATATTGAATGAATATATAGAAGAATTCTTGGGCTTCCCAAGTGAATAAGCTCCCTGTGCCCTCACCAGGACCACTTCTAAATCATTTCAATTCTTTATTTCCACCCAGGATAATTCCATGCCACAGCCCAGAAAAATGTAATAACTTGACTTCCTCAGCAGGAAAGCAATATAATTGACTTTCTTCCAGGTCTGCATTACATAACCATTGTTTCTATACTACTATGCATTTTATTTCCCTTCTCTCAATTTTCTTTTTCTTGTCTCATATTAACAACATCAACAAAATTGTCCCATTCATTCACCTAACAACATGGACAAGTATCATGACCTCCTTGTTTCCTAAGGTAGAAAACTGAGCCTCAAAGGGCCTCATAAGCGATAGACTAGAAATATGAGCCTAGGTCTGTGTAATACTCAACACCATGGATTTTTCCTTGTCTGGAGAGTGTCTCTCATTAACTATTGTTGTCTCAAATTGTCCACAGTAGCCATTAGTGAGTTGGCCAAATGGTTCTTAAACTTGACTGCTCTATATAATCATTTAGGGAATCCTGAGTTCCCGTAGACTCACAGAATAAAAATCTGAATTAAGGCTCAAGAATCTGCTTCATAAAGATGTTTTCCAGATTTAGGTACCACTGAGTTAAATAAGAAAAATCAGGTTAGGGAACATTAAATATATGTTCTTTCTAAGAAGGGCTATGAAATAGATTTGTTTGTCTGCGGAGGTTAGTGGCCCAGTGAGCTTCAGGGACCAAGACATGGAAGAATGGACCTTCACACCCTTTGCTGGAGAGAAAGGACAGCATGTGCTATCTGTTAGGAAAAGAGCCACAGAACATGATATTAAAGCCTGAGCTTGGGTGTGGACGGAAACCTAAGGGGAGTACCGAGAGTGAAAGAGCATTCATTCAATGGTCTGAGGTCCTCTAGTAAAACCCAACCAGATATTTGAACTTTTTCAATTGTCTCTTCAAGTTTCTTGAAGTCTTCACATGTCATTAATGTGTTTTTGAACCATTAAAAAATCTGCCAAGTGAAGTGGGTGAAAGGGGCATCTTACAGTAATGTGAGATAGTTACGGCCATCCAAAGTGGCTTTATAAGCATCTCCACACCATTCCTTAAAGACTGAGAAGTCTGTTTTATGATATAATCATAATACAGTGAAAAGACAACATAATGGAAACTCTATATGTAGAGTGCTTTTTCTATTGGAGAACATACAATTTTACCTTAATAAACGCACATACTTAAATAAAATGCTGCTCCACCACACTTCTTGTTAGCAGTGAGTCCTATCTAATAGAAGAGATGAATGGCCTCCTGAGGCCGAGAAACCGTGGGAAGTCACATTTGGTAGCTTTCACCTGGCTGACCTATTCATAGAAAAGGTCAATTTAGTGCAAAAGGGCGTTTTAAAAATCAGCTCTGCTGGAGGGAATTGAGCAGCTGTCAGGGGAGAAGAGTTTCATCCTTTCATAGCATTCCGCTCCCCAAGGCCATTACTTTAACTATAGCTGGGAGGGCTGGGAGTCGGCATTTTGTAATGTTATTGCAGGCTGCTCTTATCTCCTTTTGTTACTACTGCAAAATTAGAAATTTAGGTATTCCTCTATTTCCTATACTGATGCATTACCCAAATGAAGACTCACCACATGTTCCACATGTTGTTTTATTACAACTTGAAGTAGTGTTTTAGGACTGGATTCTGTTGTCTTTACAAATATTCTGATATTGTCTTTTATACTCTTTTGATTGGTAAGTGAGCTTTTTTCAACATTTGGTCATACTTTGTCATGAAACAATACCATTTTAATGTTCCCAAATTTGAGTCAAGGGAGTTCCAGGAAACCTCTTTGAAGGAGAGGCAAGCTGGGGTCAGGTTATAAGGAATAACGTTTTGATCTCAGTACTGTAGGCTTCCACAGTATCCATAAATAGCCTTCCTAAAATGAAGGAAGTAAGGCGTGATCTTTTATAACAGCTGAAAGTTTCAAAATGTCTGTTCTGGGTAAAGGACTTGGTTTTTAACCTCTACTATCCAGTGGACAGCTATATACACTGAATCTAGGGTTTAATATTGCAACTATTTTCTTTAGGTCACAATTTCAGACGTTAATAACATTTGAAAAACTATGTTTAACTATTTTTTTAAAAAAACCTTTTTAAAAAAATCACTACTTTATCTTTTAACTTTTCCATTTCTCTACCTAATTTTAAATGGCCTAAAAATAAAGGAAGTAGCTACCCAGATAATTCAGAGATTTGCCCTCTGGTGTGTATGGATCCCAAATCCTCTGTCACTGATGAGCAGAATTTCTAGCTTACTTGATAAATGCTGTGCTTTCCCATCACCTCATCCTGATGAGACCGTTGAAGGCAAAACGGCAACATCCTCGGGCAGTCCAACCCTTCCAAAGAGAAAAGTTAGGAATCTTTGAGACTATGACATATAATTATTTCATGTTTAGCTAAGGTGCTTTTAAAAATACTTCAAATATATAACTTAGATTTTCAATAAAGGTTTTATGTACAGTTTAAACATTTTGTTTAACATGCTTAAGTTCAATGGTTCATGTCAAAACAAAATTACACATTATGGAAATGACAGGGATGAGTCAGACCAGGCCGCTCAGGCTCCAGACTGCAAGGTGCGGCTGAGGGTTTCCATATGATGCATGGTTCCTTCTGGAGCACCTTCTCTCAGCATTCAGACCAGGAGGCTTAAGGGGAGTCACACTAGAAATATGGAGACTGCTCCATTTCTATTAATTTATCATGGCTGAACTGGCATAATGAATGGTGACAAATAGGCCTTTGTCATCTACACAACAGTCACCTTACATTTTCAGTGGTTTCTGCTGGAGTGTCAGGAATAGCAAGTTTAATTACACAAAAGCTAGTGGAGGCATGTGCTGTGCATTTAATGCAAGAACAAGAGAGAGGCTGCTGGATGCCGACTCTGACCCTGTCTAGGAAGATAGAACCTGCAAAAACATAAACACAGAAGTGGTATTAGAGATTACAGAAGTCATTGGGAAATTTACTTCTTCAGGTCAGTGTTATATTTATCTAGAAAACTTGGTGGCTTGAATGCAAAAACAGCTACTAAATACTATTATTCTTTGATTTCTTTCTGTCTCAAGAGTTAACTACATTACTGAAATTTTAACTTCATGTGAAATGTGACTTTTGCAAGATGTCTTTAACCTAATGTCAAGAAGTGCTTAGGCTTGATCATGGTATTTAATAGGCTATCATTAGTTAAAAGAGAAGAGCCCATTATAGCATTGTCAGTAGAGTAGTAAAATTCTTATGTATAGAATCAACTTGATAAAGTGTGGCCCCAAAATGTAATTATTATCACTAGACAACCATTTAGAGTTACTAGATATCTATTATATATCAATAAATCTAAATGGAGGTGGGTCACAAGCACATAAAAGATTTTTCTTCACAGCCCACACTTAAAAATTTTCCTTATCTTACTTGATTGATTATGACATAAATCTCTGTATAGTTTCACCTCTATAAAATAAAAAAATTAATATTGATAATATAAAATGAGCCTTCTTGCGAAGTGTTTTGATAGTGAGAAAATATGTTGTGTCAAAATATTAATGGCATGCCTTATTTTAACTGTATATTTTTTTCTCATACATGAAGTTTTTTACAAGAGTAACTATAATAACATTTAGAAATATGTTCACTGATGTTTTATCTCCATATTTTTAAGGATACAAGAATTTAATGACCATATGCCACAGGCAACTCAGGTCTATATAATGATAAAAACAATTAGATATCACAAAAATCACCTTAACAGTCAACGGGATGAATGTGTAAAACTGCACACTAGGCAGTCATGTGAGAAATCACAAATCCTGATATGCGGATGTCCATTTGTGCTTTTGAAACTGGAGCAGGAGGGGAGCCATGCAAACTAGCTCTCATCCCAGAGGTTTAGATGGTCCGTTATGGCTGGGTTTTTTTGGTGTAAAACTGCAAGGAATAGATTACTTCCCCTTCTATAGCTCTATTAATAACATTAAATATCAAGAGCAAAATTGTATTCTTACTATCTGCTTTTTAAAACGCAAATTTCATCTTTAGTTTCTAGATAAATAATATAAATCATTGTTGAAGTGTATCTTGGATGAACATTTTTTAGTTAATATTGTATTAACTATATAAGATATAATTAAATATAACTATAAATTTATCTAATAACTGCTGTGTACCAGGCACTGTGAATATATAAGGAAGCATAGTGCTGGATTTTTTGGTGCATGAAAAAGATGCTGTGTCCTCATGGAGTTTACAGCATATTACTGGGGAGACAAGGAAACAACTGGAAACATTGTCATGTGCAGCTTGAAACATTGTTTTGGACAGACTATAAAGATAGGTGAATGTAGAAACTAGAAGTCAGTGAATGCTGCAATATTAAGGGAAACAGTGGTGAGGGTAATTAATGATGAGTCCCAAAGAGGACACTCTGGAATCCATACATATTTGAATTCTCTGAATGCTACAGCTTTGAATATGCTGTGGTTTGTGTCATGATATGAACAAAGAGTCAAAGAAATGCCGAGAGTTTGGACTCTACTGCACATCAACCCAGTAATACACCTCTCTTTAAGTTTCACTTCACAGAGATCCTAGGAGAGACAACTCTCCCTTCACTACATCCTTCTTCCCCTTTTTCTCAATGGCACATCCATACTTTTCTTCCCCATCTAGCTTAAACATTTTAGGGAGGATCAATTTCACAAAAAACTTGATTTTGGGAGGAAATCAAAATATATAGTCATATATATAGTCATATATAAAGTCTTAAAGGATAATTATATAATGAACTTGGAGCAAAATTAGTTTTAAGAAATTCTGATTATATGGTAGTATCTATTATTTTGTGTGTGTGTGTGTGTGTGAAGAGCCGTTCCAAGGTCATGATCTCACATACCTCAGAAGAATGGTCAGCAAAGGAAAAGTCAATATTCTAGAAAAAGAAGGTAATATTAGGGTTCACTAAAGAAGTAACTCACTTCCTAAGGAAAATGTGCGTTTTTAATTAGAATGGAATGATAGCAACTATGAATACATTTTCTTTTGTAGCATTACAATTATGGCAATAACATCTAGATCTTTTTAATATTAATCTCATATATTCCCCTTGAAATTTTCCTCAACTTCTACATGACCCAATTAATTTTTTTAACTTAAAATCAAATGGCCTCATTCTTTTTTCCATGGAACTATTCACTCTTGGCCTCAAGATGGAAAGTTATTTGCTTTAGTATTCATGATTCAGCAGGATATTTTATGGCTAGCAAGAGTTGCAGCCTAAGTGCATATCTTCTGTACATACAGAGGTCAGAAATAATTTGCTTCATGATATAGGATATAGAAATCAATACTCTTACTTCCTTAAGAAAACAAAAACAAACATAACATAATGTAAATGAGAAATGAGTAAATTATTAATAGATGGGCTTATCTAAAATATAATACAAGCTAAGCAAGGTCAACCAGAGCATTGAGTTTTCAGAAGCACTGCAAGTTACAGGAAGCATGAGGAAGTTAGATAGATCACCACAGCTTTGTTTTACAAAGTTGCTTTTATCTGAAGGTTTCTAGCCACATTACAAACACCCTGTTAACTGTCCCTGTGAATAAGTGCAGGTATGATGATATTCACCTTAAAGAGCAGAGAAATCTTTATCAACCGAGAATTCTTGCACAGATTACCTAGGGGGACTCCAAGATCTCATTAACACTTAACTAGCAATCAGGCTAGAGGCAGTCCCATTGGATGCTATCATCAGAGTTGCTCAAGCTTCTTGATTTCACTTCCAAAGCCTTTGTATTTGCTCTCTGCTCAGGATGTAAGCAATTCCTAAACTCTAGAATGAACTTTCTCTACTGAAAATGTGGTGAAGCAAAGCTGAGTAGGTGAGTTGGAGGCGCATTTTCTCCTTTGTTAGAGAACAGAGTTTATATCAGCTACCATTTTTCTGGGTCCTGCTCTGGTTTATGATTTTTACATAGGGTTTGGTTTTTACTTCTTATTTCCCTAGTCAAGAATGGTTATTTCCATTTATCTAGAAAAGTATTCCTTGTAGAAGGAGGAAGGATGCTTGAGAGCCTGACTCCCTTGAAAGATGGACAGATAGAAAACTTACAATCAGCAGAGTCAGAATCAACTATGATTCTGGCTTTCTCATCTTCTGTGCAAGTAATTCATTTACTTCTGTAGAATTTTTTCCCTACTGTCAAATTGCTGATGACCTAACAGCTCATTCATTATTCATTTACTGAAATAAACAAAATTTGAACCTTAGTATATACACATAGCAATCCCTTACGTAAAAGCGCTTATAGCTTAATAGGAGGGACTTACACAAATGAGTCCTAATAAATCAAAATGAAAGTGTATAATGAACATCTGTCCAAAGCACTGTGGAAACCTAGAGGAGGATTGATTCTTGATAACTGCTGGGAGCAATGCTACATGCATACTTTTGTCACTGGGGGGGTAACTAGTGTTACCTCCTTTTCAGCCTTTGTGATACTTTAAAGTTGAAATGATTTTCTTAGTAGACAAATAGGCAATTCTTAAGCTGGAAATAAATAGATACTGTCTGAGTAATGATGGTGTCTGAGCTTCCCATTTGCTTTCAGCTGGGAATAACCCTTTTTTTAATACCTCTACTGGTTCACTGGTGAAGATAAGGTTAAGCCTAATTAACAGAGAGAAATTGGGGGCTCTGTGGGTTGGGTTACTGAGGGTGGACATCTTCTGTGCTCAGTGCCTACCATGGAAGATGGTTGTTGACTTTATACATATGTACACATATATATTTACTTTTATAATGAATAATATTTCATAAACATGAGGTCATTTTCAATAGTACCTTTGAAACAGACCTCTGAGAAGAAATTTCATTGCTCTTTGAACATTACAAATCAAATAGATCTTTAGCAGAGACCTCAGAGCCTCCCTTATAGACTAGAGTCAAGGTTCAGAACAGAGGGTCATTGAATCTAGGGCATTAAGAAAGGAGATTAAAAGACCACAGAAAGGAAAGCCTTGTTCAGAAACATCATGTGGGCACAAAAGGTGTGAGATTATTTGTTATAATGACTTATTCAACCACAAGGGAAAACATTAGTTAGCATGACACTATTTCCATCACACCTTTTCCCTGACTGCCCCAGTCTCATGTAAGGGACAGCAATTCTCTTCACACTGTTCTGCTGCATCTAACCCCTAGCAGATCTAGTAAGAAAGAATTTCTAAAGATGACCAACTTATTCTCTTCTAAAAAATTAACCTCCCACAGATCAGATGACCTCATGAATCTTTAAGGACCAGTGTATTTAATTTGTTATTAACCATCTCACTTCTCATCAGGCTGATCTCCTTATTTCACCTCCCAATGTTCATTCTGTCCAATTCTGAACACTTGCCTTGTCCCCTCACTTTTGTGGAAGAAACTGTTCTTTCCTTCCTCATATTAAACACAACATTTCAACTTTCAGTTACTTCCTCAACTTGAGAAGCACAAAGAATCTGGTGAGATGGGAAGGGGTGGGATTCTTGCTCTGCTTCTGTCCCAACTGATAACATGAACTGGGAATATCATGTTAGTTCCTGTGCTTCGATTTCCCCATTTACCAATAACAAGGGAAAAGTTAAATAATATATAATATTTAAGACATACTCTGGTTAAAACAACAATGTGATCCTGCAAGTCTTTATCAGGATGAGTGGTAACAAGTTCGAACGCATCATCTAAAAGACACTACAAAGTCATGAAGGAGCTAGCATTCTCATTCTGTGCCAATCACATACATCTGCATTTACGCACACGTATATTTAATAATACATATTTATTGTGCAAATGTATATAAAAGTGCCACCAAATTTTCTAAAATATTGATGCAAGCATACTCTCAATGTATTTGTTGCTGTTTTAGCATCTTAGATCATACTCTGGTATAAACAAGAGCACAGTGGAACAAATGTCAGGAGGCTTGCATCCTAGGCTCCTCTGTACCATTCAGATTTGGGATTTGAGACATGTCACACAGATTTACTAGTCCTCAATTTCATCTGTGAAAAGAAAAACGTAGGGAAAATAATCCCACTGAGGTCTGTATTTGTATGATGCTTATAATAACAAAGATAGGAAAGGTGTTGCTGCGGGGTAACAAATTAAACCCCAAATCTTACAACTTAAAACAACAAAAGTGTGTCACACATGAAAGACCTGATTGCAAGTCAGGTGACGCTCAGTGATGACTGTCCTCCATGCAATGTCTCGGTGAGCCAAGCTGCTTGAATCTTGTGTATCTACTATCTTTACACAAGGATGGCAGGGGGCCCATCTCAGCCACATTGCTTCTGCCGCTCACATTTCACCAGCCAGGACAAGAATCATGGCCTTGCCTAACTGCAAGATAGCTAGCTGGATACAGAGTCATTACTACATCCTTGAAAGACAACTATAAAATGGAATTTGTCTCTGCCACAGCGCTGAATCACAGAGTACGGGGTGCATTCGGTGGAATCATTTCTCCTGTCCAATTTCAACATCATGGCATTTAGAACTCAGCATGTTTTGAGAGAGCAGATTTTTCCTCTTCACTAAATGACACTGGACAATTCAGGGTGGTACTTAGACTTCTCTTGGGCTTATCATACGAGGAAATTCCAAATTCCCAAACTCATAACCCTCAGGTTTAACAGTGAGAAATTTGAGCTCCCTCCATTGAGTGCTTTGCTAGTCCAAAAAACTGACTAGGACTTAAATGATACATGTGCTGAAATATGGGGTGCTCTTGGGATACCCCAGGCGAGAAAGAGGGATTTAAATGGAAAAGAGAGGAAGAACTAGAGATTAGTCTTTTTTAACAATAACTTTCATGTTGATTTAGGGTTTGGGTGTCCTGTGCCACTTTTTTTTTTTAAGGGAAAAGAGTGAGTTTTGAGGAATAGGGAGAGAAGAAAATCATTATGAAAAATGAGATCTGAAAGCAGGAAAGCCGGTCCAGACGGAGCGCAGCAGTGGTGCTGAATAGGAGACACCAACCTTTCACTTTCTCTTTCTCTTTATCAAAGTAAGAGAAGTCTAATCGTGACTGAATGGCTTCCACAGAGGGGTCTGGGTGGCTTGTGCAGAGTGGATGATGACAGATAACTCTCTTAGGCCAAGACCTTGGGGATGGCAGTATGCATAGAAGGATTTTTCCAGGGAGATTTGCTTCTGCCCACTAATTGTGGTCATATATTTTATGGCTTTGGGAATCCACGGCCACTAGTATGAGTCCCAGCGCTGCAGGAAACAGTGTTTGTGTCTGATTCAGCGAAAGCTGTAGCTGTATGGACTTCCCAGGGTGCTTCTGAAACGACTTTTGATGAAATCTCACCTGACATTAATATTCACATCTAGACATGTATTTTCTTGTCTCATCCTGCAAAATGTATTTATCTTATTGATGATATATACCTTTTAAGTTGTAATTGTTAGGCCAGAAGTTTTTATGTTTATTATTTTATCTGGCCATTGCTTTTCCTCAGCATCATCAGTGAGCATCTTCTCTGCCAACTCTTTAATTATTAACATCATCTGGAATTTTATGCTTGGTCTTTCTTGCTTCTCCTGCCTTCCTTAGGAGATCTAATCTATTACAGTTGGTTTTCAGCCGCCACCAAAAACCTTTAAAATGACAAACTCTGGATCAATTCAACCACCCACTTTCCCTGCATTCATTGGAGAACATAAGAGAAAGAAGAAGTTGTTGCTACTCCACACGCATGGCCTCAGGCTGACCCAGACCCTCAGTGCTGTCCAGCTGTCCTATTTTCTCTGGGCACTGTCCCCTCTTACTCTCTGTATGAGCAATCTTAGACCTTCTATACCTATTGACAGGTGACCTCACATCTTACTGCACAGACGTAAAATAGAAATGATTGGCCAGACTCAGTATCCAGGCTGGTGTTAAATGTTGCACAGAGGTTAAGGAAGATAAGATCTCCAACGTGGATTTAGAAATAAGGCTTTAGACTTTCAGCAGAGGAGTTGGGGAAAATCATACTGCAGTGGGTTATCAAAACCAGTGGGATCATGATATTCCCAAAACCTTTTTAACAAGGGGAGGGAAAAGATAAGGCAATAGTTGGAAGGTCACTTGGGATCAAGACACGATATTTAGGAGACTAGAGGAAATTAGCCTGTTTTAATCATAATGGGAAAGGGATCAGTAAAGAAAAGAGTGTGAAAACAATTCTTTTGCTCTAGAAGCATTCTCCTGATTTTCCTCCTGCTTGTCTGTTTATGTACTCTTGGTCAGGGACATATGAAGAGTGATGCCAACATTTCTGCCTTAAGTGACTATTAAGTCAGTTTCTCAGACTATCTGTGGCGAAGGACCAGTTTTTTGAATTTTTTCTCATTCATTGTATACTTTTGTAAAATATGATAAAAATGAATTACAAGAAGGATGCTCATGCAGTTAGATATTGCAGCATTGTCAAAGTGCTATGAATATTTTCAAATACTTAACTTCTGATTCTGTACCTCATGGACCAGTTCAAATAAGCCCCAGACTATCATGGTCCATAGCTCATGCTTTTAGGAGCACTGATCTAATGAACATATATCTCTATAGGGACTGGCAAGGTGGAGGATGGTAATAGATTTTATTTTGAACATGGTATTTGGGTAGAGCACAAGATAGAGAGGCTTTAGACAGGAATTAAAGAACCCATAAAATAACATGATGTCCGTCAATTATGTAACGGAAAACTTAAACCGTATCATGGTAAACTCTTCAGGAGTAAAGAATGAGCATTAAAGCTTAGTGTCCCTATATTTAAAAAGCTCCAAGACACCTTATTAAGTCAAGAAAGAACAGGGCATAATATGCCTTAAAATTATATTTATATAATACACATACTTATATATTACACAAAGATACATTGAAAAACTCTAGAAGGATAGACATCTACTAACAGTAGTTACTTATACGAGGAAAGTAGGCTTAAGAGGGAGAAAATGTTGCTTTTTAAAGTTCACTTCTATATTGTTTTTTTACAGATTTTTATAGTATTTATGTATTATTTAGGTAATTAAAAATGAGATAAAAGTTTTTGTATGTACAATATAGTCTTAAAAATACATAGAGACCCTTCCGGGAAGATGGCAGCGTGAGCAGGGTGGCAGAAATCTCCTCCTAACACTATAATTATCTATGAAAATACAGCAAATACAACTATTCCTAAAAGAGAGGCCAGAATACACAGGAAAGCACATAGCGTGCAGCTACACCTGAGAGGACTTGGCACCCCATGACATGGGTAAGATACGGAGCCGCCACCCGGCGGGACCCGAGCACTCCCCCACCCCAGCGCACTGGTGGGAGGAGAGGATTCAGAGCCGGGAGAGAGTGGAAGTACAGATCCCCGAAATAATCAGCCCCGGTGATCTGCACAGGGAGCGCTGACACACATTGCGCAGTGTAGCAGAGATTGGAGAGACAGAGGGTGCAGGGTCTGATCGGGGAACGCGTCAAGTTGCTTACAGCTGGCTCCCGGGAAGGGAAAAAGGAAAAAAAAAAAAAAAGAAGAAAAGCGTGCACTTTTTTCACCAGTCTTAAAGAGACAGGAGCCCAGCGGAGGACCAGATCACCCCAGCACACTCAGCCCAGCAGGCTGGGAGTCCTGGGGAGTTTAGGACCCCTTAGCTGGTGACTGGGAAAGGGGGCCCACATAGACTTCCCACAGAGATCAACAGCCTTCCATTCGTTCCCACCCCGGCCAGAGCTATAAAAGGCCCTGCAGAGCGGCATGGCCATGGCTCTGGAATAGTGGAGCAACAGCGCCATCTACAGCATCCCCACAAAATCCACTCCCAGTGGGCGTTTTTTGTTTGTTTGTTTTGTTTTTTGTTTTTTGTTTTTTCTTCTCTTTCCTTTTTATTTTCTTTCTTTTCTTTTTTCTCTTTTTCTTTCTTTCTCTCTCTTTTTTTTTTTCCTTTTTAAAGTCATAAAGAGCCCAGCTGACATACGTGGCAATTAACAGCAACCACTTCTATAGCCATGAAAAGACAGAGGAATATGGTCCAGACTAAAATCAACCATCAGACAACGCAGAGAGGGAGCCTGAAGGGATGGACATGCACAGTCTTCCTGAAAAAGAATTCAGAATAAAAGTCATAACCATGCTGATGGATCTACAGAGAAATGTGCAAGAGCTAAGGAAGGAAGTGAGGGAAGTGAGGGAAGTGAGGAAAGACAATGCAGAAATCAGACAAACCATTGGTGGGCTTAACAGCAGACTGGATGAGATGCAAGAGACTGTTAATGGAATAGAAATCAGAGAACAGGAATACAGAGAAGCTGAAGCAGAGAGAGATAAAAGGATCTCTAGGAATGAAAGAATATTAAGAGAACTGTGTGACCAATCCAAACAGAACAATATTCGCATTATAGGAGTACCAGAGGAAGAAGAGAGAGAAAAAGGGATAGAAAGTGTCTTTGAAGAAATCATTGCTGAAAACTTCCCCACACCTGGGAAGGAAAGAGTCTCTCAGATCATGGAAGCTCACAGATCTCCGAACACAAGGGACCCAAGGAAGACAACACCAAGGCACATAATAATTAAAATGGCAAAGATCAAAGATAAAGACAGAGTATTAAAGGCAGCTAGAGAGAGAAAAAAGATCACCTACAAAGGAAAACCCATCAGACTACCAACAGACTTCTTAACAGAAACCTTATAGGCCAGAAGAGAATGGCATGATATATTTAACGTAATGAAACAGAAGGGCCTCGAACCAAGAATATTGTATCCAGCATGATTATCATTTAAATATGACAGAGGGATTAAACAATTTCTAGACAAATGAAACTTGAGAGAGTTTGCCTCTCATAAACCACCACTACAGGATTTCTTAAACGGACTGCTCTAGAGGGAAGCACCCCTAAGGCTAAAAAGATGTCACCAGAGAAAATAAAATCATAGCAAAGAAAGAAGACCATCCAAATACTAACAAAAGACAAAGAATAAAACACCTAATATGTAAAGAATGGAGGAGAAAGAATAGGAAGGGAGAGATAAAGAAACATCAGATGGTGTTCACAATAACTTAACAAGAAAGTTAAGTTAGATTCTTAGATAGTAAAGAAGCAACCCTTGAACCTTTGGTAACCATGAATCTAAAGCCAGCAATGGCAATAAGTACATATCTATCGATAATCACCCTAAATGTAAATGGACTGAATGCACCAATCAAAAGACACAGAGTTACTGAATGGATAAAAAAGCACGACCCAGCTATATGCTGCTTACAAGAGACTCACCTCAAACCCAAAGATATACACAGACTAAAAGTGAAGGGATGGAAAAAGATATTTCATGCAAACAACAAAGAGAAAAAATCAGGTGTTCAGTACTTGTATCATACAAAATAGACTTCAAAACGAAGACAGTAGCAAAGATAAAGAAGGACATTACATAATGATGAAGGGGTCAGTCCAACAAGAAGATATAACCATTATAAATATATATGCACCCAACACAGGAGGGCCAGCATATGTGAAACAAATACTAACAGAATTAAAGGAGGAAATAGACAGCAATGCATTCATTTTAGGAGATTTCAGCAAACCACTCACTCCAAAGGACAGATCAACCAGACAGAAAATAAGTAAAGACACAGAGGCACTGAACAACACACTAGAACAGAAGGACCTAACAGATATCTACAGAACTCTGCACCCAAAAGCAGCAGGATACACATTCTTCTCAAGTGCACATGGAACATTTTCCAGAATAGACCACATACTAGGCCACAAAAAGAAACTCAGTAATTCAAAAATATTGAAATCCTATCAACCAACTTCTCAGATCACAAAGGTGTAAAACTAGAAATAAATTTTAGAAAGAAATCAAAAGGGCTCAAAAGTACATGGAGACTTAACAACATTCTCCTAATTAATCAATGGGTTAACAACCAAATCAAAACAGAAATCAAAGAATATACGGGGACTAATGACAACAACAACACAAAGCCACAACTTCTGTGGGACGCAGCAAAGGCAGTTCTAAGAGGAAAGTATACTGCAATCCAGGCCTATTTAAAGAAGGAAGAACATTCCCAAATGAATAGTGTAAAGACAAAATTACTGAAATTGAAAAAGAAGAACAAATGAGGTCCAACGTCACCAGAAGGAGGGACATAATAAAGATCAGAGAAGAAATAAATAAAATTGAGAAGAATAAAACAATAGAAAAAAATCAATGAAACCAAGAGCTGGTTCTTCGAAAAAATAAACAAAATAGATAAATCCCTAGCAAGACTCATTAAGAGAAAAAGAGAATCTACACACATAAACAGAATCAAAAATGAGAAAGGAAAAATAACAACGGATCCCACAGAAATACAAAGAATTATAAGAGAATATTATAAGAATCTATATGCCAACAAGTTGGAAAACCTAGAAGAAACGGACAACTTCTTGGAAAAATACAACCTTCCAAGACTGACCAAGCAAGAAACAGAAAAACTAAACAGACCAGTCACCAGCAATGAAATTGAAGTGGTAATCAAAAAACTACCCAAGAACAAAACCCCGGACCAGATGGATTCACCTCTGAATTCTACCAGACATATAGAGAAGAAATAACACCCATTCTCCTTAAAGTTTTCCAAAAAGTAGAAGAGGACGGAATACTCCCAAACTCATTCTATGAAGCCAGCATCACCCTAATACCAAAATTGGGCAAAGACCTCACCAAAAAAGAAAATTACAGACCAATATCCCTGATGAACATAGATGCAAAAATACTCAACAAAATATTAGCAAACCGAATTCGAAAATACATCAAGAGGATCATACACCATGATCAAGTGGGATTCATCCCATGGATGCAAGGATGGTACAACATTCCAAAATCCACCAACATCATGCACCACATCAACAAAAAGAACAAAAACCACATGATCATCTCCATAGATGCTGAAAAAACATTTGACAAAATTCAGCATCCATTCATGATTAAAACTCTCAACAAAATGATTATAGATGGTAAGTACCTCAACATCATAAAGGCTATATATGAGAAACCCACAGCTAACATCACGCTGAACAGTGAGAAGCTGAAAGCCATTTATCTAACATCGGGAACAAGACAGGGGTGCCCACTCTCTCCACTGTTATTCAACATAGTACTGGAGGTCTTAGCCATGGCAATCAGACAAAACAAAGAAATACAAGGCATCCAGATTAGTAAAGAAGAAGTCAACTTGTCACTAATGTCATGATATTGTACATAAAAAACCCTAAAGACTCCACTTCAAAACTACTCGAACTAATATCTGAATTCAGCAAAGTTGCAGGATACAAAATTAACAAACAGAAATCTTTTGGTTCCTATACACTAATGATGAACTAACAGAAAGAGAAATCAGAAAAGCAATTCCATTCACAATTGCATGAAAAAGAATAAAATACCTAGGAATAAACCTAATGAAGGAAGTGAAAGATCTGTACTCGGCAAACTACAGGACACTCCTAAGAGAAATTAAAGAGGATACTAAGAAATGGAAATGCATCCCATGCTCTTGGCTAGGAAGAATCAATATTGTCAAAATGGCTATACTACCTAAAGCAATCTACAGATTCAATGCAATCCCTATCAAACTACCAACAGCTTTCTTCAATGAACTGGAACAAATAATTCTAAAATTCATATGGAACCACAAAAGACCCCGAATAGCCAAAGCAATCCTGAGAAGGAGGAATCACACAAGGAGAATTACACTCCCTGTCTTCAAGCTCTATTACAAAGCCACAGTAATCAAGACAATTTGGTATTGGCACAAAAACAGACCCACAGACCAGTGGAATAGAATAGAAAATCCAAACATTAACCCAAACATATACAGTCAATTAATATTTGATAAAAGAGCCTTGGATATACAATGGGGAGATGATAGCCTCTTCAGCAGCTGGTGTTGGCAAAACTGGACAGCTACATGTAAGAGAATGAAACTGAACTACTGTCTAGCCCCATACACAAAGGTAAACTCAAGGTGGATCAAAGACCTGAATGTAAGTCATGAAACCATAAAACTCTTAGAAAAAAATATAGGCAAAAATCTCTTGGACATAAACATGAGTGACTTCTTCATGTACATATCTCCCCGGGCAAAGGAAACAAAAGCAAAAATGAACAAGTGGGACTATATCAAGTTGAAAAGCTTCTGTACAGCAAAGGACACCATCAGTAGAACAAAAAGACATCCCACAGTATGGGAGAATATATTCATAAATGACGTATCTGATAAGGGGTTGACATCCAAAATATATAAAGAACTCAAGCACCTTAACAAACAAAAAGCAAATAATCCAATTAAGAAATGAGCAGGGGACATGAATAGACACTTCTTTAAAGAAGAAATTCAGATGGCCAACAGGCACATGAAAAGATGCTCCACATCGCTGGTTATCAAAGAAATGCAGATTAAAACCACAATGAGATACCACCTCACACCAGTGAGGATGGCCAACATCCAAAACACAAACAACAACAAATGTTGGGGAGGATGTGGAGAAAAGGGAACCCTCCTACACTGCTGGTGGGAGTGCAAATTTGTTCAACCATTGTGGAAAGCAGTATGGAGGTTCCTCAAAAATCTCAAAATAGAAATACCATTTGACCCAGGAATCCCACTCCCAGGAATTTACCCTAAAATGCAGCAGCCCAATTTGAAAAAGACATATGCACCCCTATGTTTATTGCAGCACTATTTACAATAGCCAAAAATGGAAGCAACCTAAGTGTCCATCAGCAGATGAATGGATAAAGAAGACGTGGTACATACACACAATGGAATATTATTCAGCCATAAGAAGAAAACAAATCCTACCATTTGCAACAACATGGATGGAGCTAGAGGGTATTATGCTCAGTGAAATAAGCCAGGCCGAAAAAGCCAAGTATCAAATGATCTCACTCATATGTGGAGTATAAGAACAAAGAAAAAAGTAAACTGAAGGAACAAAACAGCAGCAGACTCACAAAACCCAAGAACAGAGTAATAGTTACCAACGGTAAAGGGACTGGGGAAGATAGGTGGGAAGGGAGGGATAAGAGGGTAAAAGGGGCATTACGATTAGCAGACGTAATGTTGGGGGGGTCATGGGGAGGGCTGTACAACTCAGAGAAGACAAGTAGTGATTCTATAGCCTCTCACTACACTGATGGACAGTTACTGTAATGGGGTTGGTGGGAGATCCTGATGAAGGTGGTAGTTTAATCACCATAATATTGCACATGTAATTGTAGATTGATTAATGATACCAAAATAAATTATAAATAAAAATTAAAAAAAGAAAGTAACTCAAGAAAAGTCTACAAGCCAAAACTTTACATCATAATAATCAGTAATATCCTCAGAGTATAGAGAAGTAATAACTTACCAAATAACTAGAACTAGGATGCAATGAAGAAAAGTTTTTATAGAACACCAAAATGATGTCTTAAATCAAAACTATGTTAATAGAATGTACTTTAAATATGAAGTAGATATGTTCAATAACAAGGTACAGAAAAACTGACTGTGGAATTTAGATGCAGTCATATTGGTAATTTTGAACGGATTATGGGTAGCTTAGCCTGAAGAGGAAGGAATGGAGGAGGAGATGATGAACCTGAAGTATCTAAAGTGCCTAGAAGAGAACAGAGGAAAAGACAGGAGCACAATATATGAAGGGCTGATTATTTACAAAGTGCATAAATGATGCATCTTTTCATCAGTTTATGGTGTGTTATGACTGGGACAAATGTGCTTCAGGGAGAGCTGCTTTGGGGACCTGGTCACTATGTAGTATCTACAGCAATTATTGATTTATTACCTCTTGTGAGACAATAGAAAATATATATCGGCCTCTGCCACTGTTCCTGGCATTGATTTCCTGAAATCTTTGTCATTTCCTAAGTGAAAAGAGTACCTGGAGCATCTCTTATTCTAATATTTGGTCTTTAACCGTGGTTCCTAACATAGGCTCCTGAAAACCCTGTAATTTTCTGGGTGATAGTACTGTCTTTTGTTCTAATGAGGCAATTCCGTGTGGGTTCCTGAATGGCTCCTGAATGAGGGCTGGTCACTGAAAGGACAGCCATGATTAGAAGCTTGGAGTTTTCATTGTCCCTCCCAATTCCTTTAAGAAGGGAGAAATGGCTGAAATGGAGTTAATGATTGATCGTGACTACATAATGAATAATGAAGCCTGTGTAAAAACCCCAAATTACAGTTTGGGAGAGCTTCCAGGTTGATGAACTCATCTACGTACTGGTAAGGGTGATGCACCCCAATTCTTGTGCTTGGGACCCTCCCAGACCTCACTGTTTGTACCTCTTCATGGGCTGTTCATCTGTATCCTTTATTATGTTCTATAATAAACTGGTAAACAAACAAACAAAAAAATACATAGAGATATAAAATTAATCAGTAGTTCATTGAAGTTTAGTTTTGTAGTAATTATGTAATTAAGGGAGGTAATTTAACATAGTGGGTAGGAACTCTTTAGTACCATGTAATCTCAGGTTCAAATGCAGCTTTGTCACTTACAAGTTATGTGATCCTGGATGAGCGTTTTAGCTGTTCACCCTCAGTTTCCTTGTCATTAAAATGGAGATAGTGAAGGTATCTGCCTCGGGTTATTATTGTGAGGATTTCTTCTAACTATTTATTATTTTAATTATTTATTGAGCTATTTTTTTATGTGATATAATGCAGGCAATATGCTTGACTCAAAGCTTGGTAAATGTCTAAACTTATGTAATGTCCCACAGTAATTTCATTGCTAGACTCTTCAAATATGTGGTATTAATGTAATACAGGAAATGAGAAAGCACTCATCTCTTTCATTACCCCTATTATGCATTTAGATTATAATGGCAAAGCAAGAGGGCTGGTAGAATATTTTTATTTTTATTTTGTTTGTTTATTTGTGTTTGTAGGTGATGGCTTTGAAGAGTAGATGATAGTTGGGTCTTTAGAAAGAACATGGAATTGGGAGCCAGATAAGGCTTCAGACTGTGTGTCTGTTAGTATTATCTGTGTGGTCTTGGGCACATAACTTGTCTGAAACTAGTGTGCTCTATGTAAAATGAGATTGATATCTCTTCTCTTCTTGGGCTGTTATAAAGATTAACAGAGATAATATATGGAAAGGTCCTTGCAGAATAGATGTTCCGTGAATATTAGTTCTTTTTCCCTTCTCTGAAAAAACATGGGCCTTTAAAAAATTCAGTGTTTCAAAAATTTTACATTATATAAATCCTCATGATTAAATGAAATAGACATCCCAAATACATTTGTACATCTTTTTTTCAAAATCCTGGAAAGTCCTTCCAAACTACTCATACCATGTAATTATTAGGCAAATATTTTTATCTCATACCCTGAAGTTGTTCAGACTACATTGAAATATTTTCTTCTCAACCTCTTATATTAAGAAAAGAAAGAACTTGACAGAAAGAAGGAGTTTTAAAAGTTCTTTTTGTATGAGAATGGGAGAAATATATGGTGTGTGGAGAGGTGGGGAGCATCCCACATAATGAATCATATGCAGAACGTACGACAGAGAATTCAATACTGTGCTTCTAAAACCTCAGTAGTGCTTGCTGTAAGTGATATTTTTGTGGCCTTTTCTTTGTCCAGATATTTGTCATTCTGTAGTTGATTTAGAAAGAGATTCATGGAAAGTCATAATTATTTAAAGAAGGGAACAGACAAAGTGTTCGTTTGCCATGTCTATAAATCTTTCCTTAATGCTCTGCTGAGAACTCTGCCTAGCTGCCCGGTGTAACCGTGTAACGGGAGTATATCATCATGTCAGGAGTTGTCAGACCCTCAGAACTCTCCATAATGTGAGATCACAAGCAGAGACAATTTCATTGTAACATTTCTGACCACAAAGTGTAAATTCCATTCAGTTGGCACATTGACACCACATCAGAGATTGTTTTTTTTTCCCATCCTTATACTTTAAGTTTGTTGAGGTATTTAAATCTGTAAGGTTAGATAAAACTAGAATAAGAAAATTAAAATTTATAATAGAATAACAGTGTCAGAAGAAAAACATATTTTTGAAAGGGAATGTAAAAAGAGAATTTAAAATAAAGATGACAAAGATATTGAAAAAGGTGGTACTTGTACTGTCAGTTGTGTTTTCATTAGTTTTTCCAGAGTATGAGAACAATCCTCAGGACAATTTAAAATAGTAAATATAAAAAAAAAATCACTCAGACACAAGGTTTAAAAATCTTATTGAGGCCTTGAGGGAATGTTTCTTTCCCATGATGAAGTTAACAACTGAGAGCATTTCACTAATTCTTCAGTGTATTCACCTGCCTCAGTGTACCACTATAGCTCCCTTAACAGCTATTCGTTTTAAAATAGAAAGAGACTTAGAGCTTGCATAAACTCAGATGTGAAAAAATGAGTTTACAGATATTTTATTTCTTAGTGTGACTATGCACTTCTAGTAAATGTATGCCTTTATTTTTGCTATGCAAAAAATATGGAATCAATTTTTAAAAATGAAATGTAGAAAAGGAAGATAGAGATGCATTTTTTTTCTTCCTAGAAATACTTTATGAAATTCATCTTTGTACTTCCAGGTCAACCTTAACATCTTGGTTAGTAATTGACAAACAACATCCTGATTTTTCACTCAGAATCAATATTTCTGAGGAAGGAGCTTGTTAGGAGATATGTACATGAATATATATTTTGTGTTCAGAGAGGAGCTACTATTCTCTTGTTCTGTGTTACTGAAGACTGTACTCTTTGGAAACCAAATGTGCTAAAGTCTGGAACTGAGTATCTCCAAGGGTGTGTTGGAAGTCTGAACTTCATGTCTGAGGTACATGGCCTGAGCAATTCATTTTGTCCCCCAAATGCCAAGCAATCTCATTTTAAATGCTTGGAGAGAAATAAGTTTTTAATAGATGTGGACAAATTACTTTAGTTGGTAAATGAAAACATCTTTAGAGAATGTCAGAATCAGGTCTTAATATATATTTTCAATTATTTGAACTTTTTACAGAGTTTACTTAAATCAGAGAGGGCTATCCTTCTTGCTCTTGATATTTTTCCCTGACTGAGACATTGTGATTGTGGATCCAGGAGGAAGGGGTTTCCCTGCTAGGGACAAGTTCCGTGTGAATACACTGAGACCGTAGGAAGATAAGGGAAATGGTAGGTTGAGTATTAAAGGTTTATTTCTCATGCTCAGTCTCTCTAACCTGCATCATTTGTCTTTGAACCCTGGCTTCTCCACTCTCTCTCCCAGAGAGCTCTGCCTGCTCCCTCAGCTCCACTCGCTAGCTCTGCCCTCTGGTCTCGCATGTGCTCTGCCTCCCTCACCCCTTCCTCCAGAAGGTACTCTGTTGAGGGGTCTTTGGCGATGGGTGGGTGCCTGACCAATTATGTACCAGAAGCATAGGGGAGGAGAGAATGGGTGCTTCCCCCAATCAGCAATCCCCCAGGACTGACCAGCAGCGGCTGCCGGTAAACATGCCCCTCATGTGCAAACAGGGTCTTATATGTATACATAACGGGCACTATCAAGGCCAGATGGGAATTCTGATTAGAAAGTTCCATTTCCTCCACAATGATATTAGTGCATTCTGCTCTATTTGTTGTTTTCTGTTTTGCTGATAACATCTTTTTAGTTGAGGGTATAGTCTGGTTAGATCATGGAAGACATGGCATATTTATCCCTCCATTACACTTAATTCATATCTCATCCTAAAATCTCTTATTCTTCTCACTTTGTTCACGGTTCCAGCTAAGTTACCAGCCCACGGCTTTGGATACCATCTCTCTGCCATACCTGTCTTGCCTATTTTTTATCTTAGGCCCACAGCTCTCCTTTAAGCTCCAGACCGTTATGTTCAGTTGCCTATTTGGTATGTCCATGTGGAATCTTAATCATTTTAAATTCTATCCATCTCAAATTGAACGTTTTATCATTAACTTCCCACCATAAAGGAAAAACAAATTATATTTTCCTAGCATTGCTGTTTCAAAGGTAAACTTGCCAGAAACCTGAGTCCTCCTCAAAGGCTTGCTGTCTTCATATGCCATGTCCAATTAATCCATCACCAGGTCCTGCTGGGTTCACTTTTTAATATCTCTCAAACCAACAACTTCTGGTTTCATTGCCACCACCCGAGTTCAAACTGCCATCATTTTACTTGAGGACTGTCCATGCCTCCTGAAATCATTCACTCTATTACTAAAATCTGGGCTGCATATTGCACACTATGCCACTGCTGGAATGATTTTTTATGAAATGTACCTTCCCATGTCAGTCCTTTGTTTAAACAAATAAATGGTTTCTGATTCATTTTGGAGTAAAAGCTAGAGTATTTAATACAGCTTTTCACCCTTCCTGGTCTCCCCCCTACCTCCCTTTCCAGTGTCCTCTCCCTACACATCCCTCCTTGGAGCTTTTCTTTCTCATTCCTCCTTCAGCATCCGCCTCCCCCCTCCCACACCAACACACACACATCATCCTATTAACTCTACTATTTGTTCAGACCTTAACAAGCTCATTATGTCCTCAGGGATGTCATCTTGTACCATTCTTTTTAGGTCAAATCCCCCTCTTACAAACTCTCAGAGCACTATTGCACTTCCCTTTCCTAGGAAAGGTTTATATTTACATTTGCTTGAGTATTTTATAGACATCTTTCATACTGGGTAATAAGCCCATATGAGCAGGCGCTGTGTCTGTTTTTACTAAATATTATATCCCCAACCCTCATCACAGTGTGACACTAATGCTGGCTTCAGGGGTGACACAGAGTTCTGCTGTGTAGACTAACATCCAGTGTTGTATGCCTTAAGTGGCAATGCTGGTTTTCTGCTCTGTGCCTTGGGCACACTTCATCCCATTTTGCCTATTTTGCATTTTTGTACATCCATGGATTGCCCTGCTGAATAAAGATGCCTTGTTTATATGGATAGGAAATTTATTATTTTTTATTATTTGGATTTTGGTTTTTGTGCCCTCAACTTTTCAGAGCAACACTAATGAGTAGGTTACAGTAGTCTTTGCTGACTTCATGTGTTCATTTTGCATCTGGTTCTCAAGGCTGTGCTTTGTTACCAGTCACCTTCTTCTGAAGACAGGCCTCCATGCTCTCTGAGGATCTCGGCTCCATCTGTTAGAGCTTCCTGAGTGTTTTGTTCATTGTCGACCCAACCAACTTAGTCTCACTTTCTTCTCTGGCTTAATTCTGATAACTATATTTTCCTGATAAACTTTGACTCTCAGATTTAACTATTTCCCAAAATCTGCTGACCTTTCTCCAGGCCTCAAAGATACCCTTTGTCTTTGGTTTCCAGCCCATAAGAAAGGCATTTATCTTGCCTCAACAGTTTTAGGAATAAAGTTGAGAGTTTGCAGCAAGTGTCACTAAAATACTGAACTCCATAAAATAATACATTTCATTTTCTATAGTCATATGCTGTTGCCCTTTCAAAAATTTTGACTGCTTTGTTTTCAACCACAACAAGAAAAGGAACAAAATGGACATCTTTAATATTTGCAAATTGCAAATTAAAACAAAAATGCTGTTATTCTAGGAGAAAATTATTTTTCAGTACTTTTAAATCCTTTGGCATTTGTATCCACTGTGTGTGGACTGCATAAGCACAAAGTGGATGCTCTATTAGTGATTGAATACATTAAATGCCTTTTCTGGTGGTAACTTAAAATGAGATTTTCAAGTGGATGTATCTTTCTCATTAGTGCAAAGAAATACCTCTACAAAGGAAAACGTGAAAATATAGCAGCTATCATTTTACAAATGAAAAGTCTTCTGAGAAAATAGTCTATAATTTGCTCCTAATGCTTTCATCAGCAAGTTGGAAGAATCTACCATCCCAATGCTTTCAGAGGCTTAAAGTTTTGCAAATCACGGTCCTCGCACCCAACAGCATGTTCCGAGCAGACAATGAAAATATGATGAATGGTCAGTAGAGTTATCAAAGCTAATTACATATGCAAAGAATTCTGAACTCAAAATAACCTATTCTAAATTCTTCATTTTTAAAAAGGAAGAAAAGTAGACACAAAGAAGTGGGACTTGTGTAAGGTTCTCTAGAACTCAACTTGGAACCCTTTCATTTGTTGCTCTTTCATCTGCTGCATTTTATATGCTATAGTAGAAAGTCTGGGTTCTCTTATCTATTCTCCCGGAGAGATCTTTCTAACAGTCCTCTTTTTAACTCCAGAATGTTTTCTTGAACGGAAAACTGTCATTGGTGATGCAAATTCAAAAAATACACTGGAGATCGGCTCTACTCGAAGTTTCCTCAGCAGACAGCAATGGCATCACCTGGAGAAGCTTGTTAGAAATGCAAAATCTCAGGCTCCATCCAGACACTTTGAATTACAATCTGCATTTTAGCATTCATGCATGTTAAAGTTTGAAAGCCACATCTTTAGACTCTTTGCGCTTGAGCTGTGACATTCGGTATTTAATGTGTTTCAGACACACCTGGGAAGACTTGTAAAGCTCAGATTGTTGGGCCTCAGCCTGAGAGTTTTCCTTCAGCAGGTCTGAGGTGAGGCCAGAGAATTTGTAAGAAACCAGGTGCTGCTGTGGCTGCTGATGTGGGGGTTATATTTTGAGAACCACTGGTCAGAACAGTGACTCTCAACCCTGGTCATGCATCAAAATCTCCTGGGTAGCTTTTAAAAAAGACAAAGGCCTAGGCCCTATCTTCTGATAACTGGTTTTGCATGAGGCCCAGTAATTTTCCTTAAAACTTCTGCTTGAATCTAATATGCAATTGGGATTAGAAACTACTCTCTAGAAGATGAGAATAGCCTCTGAATTTTCTATGATTAGCCTAGGATCCCAGGAACTGGTCACCTTCCTAGAAACTCTAGGAAAATATCTGATCACACAGACACTGCATGCGTCCAGGCCAGAGTTGTGCAGTGATCAAGTCATTCAAACCTGTGTTTCAAGCTCAGATCTGGCCTTGGGCAAATAACCTTACCTCTGCGCATTAGCACTGTATTTGCTAGATGAAAATAATAATTTTAACCACTGTGGCCTGTCATTGGGAATATTCAGTTAAATGAAGTATCAGATCTCCTGATCATATTAGGAACAACATAGCTGATAGCTCACACTAAGTGCGTGCAGTTTACTGCTCTTTTCTACATGAGCGATGAGATGACCATACAATGTCATTTAATTCACACCATTAATTTTACCAAATCTGAAAGATTTTGAAAGAGTTCTAATATTAAAGCTATGTTGAATGAGTGGAATCTAGTAGCAGGTATAACTCCTTGTCTTGCCAATGGGTTTCAGCCCCAGGCAAGTGCGCTACGGATTCAATGGGACCAAAGAAATTGACCACAGAACGTTCTTTGGGGTGAAAGGGTTCATTACCCGGCTTGTTCTCCCGGCGGTAGGTCGAGCACTAGCGTCTCTGCCTCCGCCCAGAGCCCTGGGCCGAGCTCTCTATGTAGCACAATAATAGCTTATTGCCTAAAGTTGTGGAAGCGGTAGCCTAGCAACAGGCCAGTTACATCATCAGGTGGTTTAAGTTCAGTGAGGATCCTGGCCCTAGGAACCCCAACTTCCCCACACTCCTAAAGAGGCTCAAACAAGGAAGTTTTGTTTTTAATATACAGTTTATTGCCTTCACTATCATTACTTGAAGTCTCCTTACCATGCACAAGTCTATTCAGCACCCAAGGCAGTCATGCCTTTAGGAAATAATTTATTTTATGGTGATATAGATGGTTTACTATTGGTAACTCTTAAAGATTATAAGTCACTCAACACTCCTCTGGTCAAGGTCAGTGGTAGATATGTCAACCAACAAACCATTTCCCTGCTGAGTTTAAGCACAAATTAAGCAAATTTTGTATGTAAAACTCTGTAATTTCTCTAGTGCTGAATATTTAAGGATGCAGTAAATGTGTTTATCAAATGCCTTGGCAGCTCATTTGGGGTTAGGAAATAGGAGTTCATCACTCGTGTCCATATACAAATTTAAGTACATGTTCCTAGAATATGAGAGCTTGGGGACGGCAGTCCAGCTTGAATATTTCACAAATGAGGAACAAGGGTGAGCTACCAGAGGTGAGTCACTTAGCTTTTCCCAGAAACAGAGTGGGAGCCATGATCTCCTAGATATATAATTTTATTTATTTATTTTATTATAATGTTGACACGTTCTTGAGTTGAGTTTCTGTCATATTTTGTATAATGCTAGTTTTCAATAAGGTAACAAGACTTTTTGTAATAAAGAGGAAATTTCATTAAGTTAAAGACCACCAGTAATGAATACAAGGAACATATTTCAGATTTCAGTTCTCATTTTTATAGTTATCTTTGGGTACCTAAAACTTCTTGTGTGAGTGTGTGTGCATCCATGTGACTGGGTGGGTGTGGCTCTGAGTCTGTTTATATATGTATCTGCGTATATGGAATGTTTTGGTGGGGGTGGGGTGTCTGAGTGGGTGACTTGCTCTGTGTATGTATTGCCGGTGGTTTTCAGCCCCCTGCAAGTTCACTGTGGATTCAGTAAGACTGAGAAATGACAATGGAACATTTTGGGGTGTTCATTTGGGGTAACATGTTTTCACCCAGCTTTATTCTCCCAGCAGTAGGTCAAGCGCTAGAATTGGATCTGCATCCAACAGTCTGCATATCTGTGATCCTCTTCTGTCTCTGCCTTCGCCCAGAACCCTGGGCAGAGCTCTTTATATAGTGACTTAGACACTATATAAATGCATAGTTTATTGCCTATGGGTGTGGAAGCATAAGTCTAACAGCAGGCCAGTTACATCATCAAGTAGTTTAGGGGTCAGATGAAGATCCTGGCCATACGAACTGCCATTTCCCCACAGAGTATTTCTGAGTATGTGTATATATGTGACATTTATGCATGTGAGAATGTCTGAGCATGTGTACGTGTGGACAAATGGA
This sequence comes from Phataginus tricuspis, assembly GCA_029783875.1. Lineage (NCBI taxonomy): Eukaryota > Metazoa > Chordata > Mammalia > Pholidota > Manidae > Phataginus > Phataginus tricuspis. Next base: position 2,633,033 of record JAQQAC010008864.1, read on the forward strand.
GAAGGAAAGGTTCTTACTCCATACTCTCCATTATATGTATTGTGCTCCTCAGAGAAAAGCTGTAGCCTCACCAACTGTCTCAGTGTCTGGACTAATAGTCTGCCACATTTATGACTGCATACTGTTCAAACTGAAACATTTCCCCCTTTATGTAGGGTATTTTTGGTATCAAAGGCTCTTTAGTCACTGGTAGACTTAACACTTTTTAAAAATAAAACCTTTATATATCTTCTGAGTGCTGCAATGTAGTCTCTTTTGGTGTTAAATGAAAAATTCAGTTTAGAAGAAAGATGTATCAAAAAAAGAAATGTTATGAAGTACTAGCAGGATGATTTACAAATGTTATTTTGAATTGCATTAGATACTATTTAATTCTGCTCCAAGTGTGAAAAATATTTAGAAGCTCATGTTTACCGTGGAGAAAGTGAAAGTTCCTGTGACCAGGAGTCTCACCTGGCCCTGATCAGCTTGCTCACCACACACATGTGGGCAATATTTTGTTACTGACTCTATATAAAGAGCTCTGCCCAGTGCTCTGGGCTGCTGCACAGCTGCAGGAAGGCACAGCTGCAGGAGAGCAGAGATAGACTGGAGTGGTGGCAGCGCTGAGGACAGAGACTGAGACGGCTGCAGGGCAGAGGGGCCCAGAGGCAGAGGCCGGCTTGCTGCGTGCAGACTCGCTCTGAGTGGACGGGATTCTTGTGCTCCGTCTGCCACCATGGGAATACATTTGGGTATGAAATCTTTCACCCCAGAAATGTTCCACTGACATTTTTCATTCTCAATCCATAGTGAACTTGTCCAGGGCTGAAACCCATTGTCAAGACACCAAATTATTGATATTACCAAGTAGAATATTCATGTAAAAATATTCCAAAAAATAGGTAAAGTGTAAAATCTTCAAAAAGTATGAAATTTTATTAAATGAATACACTAAGTTGATAATTCATCAGTTATTGGCATGTTTTCAGTTTATACCTATGTTTAACTGAAATTAAAATTTTATACTTATATTCTTATCCAAGGCTTAGGCAGGGAAAAATTCCACCATCTTTCTTTTCATTAAAACTTATTTTATATTTATTATTGATTTATTTTAAATTTAGTTTATGTGTATTCATTATTCAATTATTTCAACAGCATGAGTTTATGAGGTAGACAGATAGTAACATCACGGTCCCCATTTTTCCACAAATAGGTGAACTTTATGTTGTATATATTCTATAAGAAATACAACATTTCTTATAGAAATATTTCTGTCTGGAAGAAAAGCATATTGAAGATACAGGGCAAAACAACACTGGATCAACAACTAAATGATAATAAAATAAATAAGAATAGAAAACAGGTGGGAAAATAAATCTAAGTATTTCCCCAAAATTCCCTTCCTGGCTCATCCGCACTGCTTGTATTACCTGAGGGCAGTGGTTTCTGACCCCAGGGACCACAGTAGAAAATGACAGGCTAGTAATGAGGACACGTGATCCTTTCTTCCAGGTTAGGGAACAGCAGGAATTTTCTTAAAGGGACACATAGTAGATATTCTAGGCTTTTCAGGTCAAGAGGCAAAATCAAGGATATTATTTTAATGTAGTTATGAATTACTAAGTTATTTTATAATTATGTTATAATTATAGTAACATAGTTAATAAGTTATTGTTTTAATGTAGCCACTAAAAATATAGAAAGCATTTTTTAGCTTGTAGGCCATATGAAAACAGGTTATAAGCTAGATTAATAATTTTTTAAGGAATTAGAATTTCAAAATACTATCCTATATCAGTTATACAACTGATATTTTATACATAGATTAAGACAGACTTCTTAAAAATTTAAATTTCATTCCATCCCTCAACACCATTGCTAATTTCCATTAAAGGTACTATCTTTAAGTAAGAAAAGGACACTCAGATTTAAACTTCAAGAAATTTTTCCCATAGGAAACTTCCAGTCTTTTAACTCAGCGTCAATGAGGTATGAATAAAAAAATGAACACAGAGTCAAAAATAGTCACAATATGAACAGCGCTACTAAGGATGGTAGAAGATGACCAAAGAACTGGATTCAATGTCAATATTTAAAAATTTGATTATCTGATATGAGAGTTCTTTAATGTTGTACTAAAAGTTGATGTAATTTTAAAAGTTTCAGAAGACATGAATTTTCACTCTCAATGTAAAAATGCAAGACCACTTTATCAAAAGATTGAGATATGTGTTAGTGGAGGAAGAATGATGTATTAGGACCCAGAAATGTGTGCACCCCCATCAACTGGTGCAAAGAAGCACATTCTCTTTGAGATTGGAACATATGGGAAGCAAAGACAGTCTTGGCCCATCTTTTCTATGCTTTTATCTTAGAAGGAACAGAACTTAACAATATTTTTCTCCATTGGCATTTGTGGAATTATGTTGTTTGCCTTAATTAAGGAAATGAAAAGGAACTCGATATTTTTGTGTGAATCCATGTAGGTGGTAAAATTTATAAATAAGATGAGAAAAGATGATACACAAGAAAAACAGTCTTTTCAAGCAAATTGGAAGTAATAAAACATCAGATGTCCTAATTCTTTGGTGGAATATGAAGTACCAGTTACTCAGATTTTTTAAAAGTCAGCCATCCACTCATTAACCAATGTTTGCAAGCAGATGTTAGCTTGAGCTCTGGTGCTATGTGGTGTGTTCAGGGAGGTGGAGATAGATATCAGCTTTTCAAATAGAAAGTAGCTATCCAATATAAATTATTTCTTTCCTCAAATCTTACTCATCACGTTATGTTACATTAGATGATGAAACAGAACGTTAACTGTGTAATGAGACAGGGATACTAAGATGTAAGGGAGAATACCCTTTTCAATCTAGATACATGCCATCATTTCAGACACGGGTGGCCATTCTGAAATGATGGCAAGATTTCTTGATGCAAACCAGCTGCTTGTGAACTAGAAAAATGTGAACGTTAAACATGTTTGAAAACTTAAAAAAACCCAAAGGCTTCTGAGTGATACACTGCTACTTTAAACAGAGATAAGATACTGTTGAAAATGCAGAACAACTCCATACTTGATGCTTTTTGCCAACTATAATACCCAAGACCCCTTGTTGGTGTGAGCACCCACCTTTTTGGGTTGCTGATGCTTCTCAATACTGTATATTCTTTTGACATTGGTGCACATAGATGAGATTCTAGACCTTCATTAAAATCATTGAACTTTATTTCTCAAGAGGGAAGAGAACACAGATATTTTCAAAGCAGATAGATTGCATATTTGATTTATTTTGGTGGGAATGAATGTGTGTATCATTTCAAGGTGAGAAAAATTAACAAGAAAAGTAACTATTAATGGAAAAATAAAAGAGTGTTGGAGATACATAGAGATGGGTCACTGTTGAAATCACTTTTTGTTTTAGTTTCTATTTACTCCCTGCTATTGAATTATTGTTATATGTATACTAATTGATTTTTTAAAGCTATTTCCACATAAGCCACAATTAAATCATCATCATTCTATCTAAAAAATTCTAGGTTGCTTCACACCTACATGATTCCAGAAGGATAATCTCTTATTTTATTCTTTTAATAAGGAATCTCACAATCTTGTGTGTGTTAAATTCTCATCTTTCTTAAACATTGGCTGCAGTTGTGTTTCTTCCGAAGCTGTCTCTGAGACTGGGTTGACATACAGGACTTCATTAGGGATTGTTCTCTGGATCAACAACCACAGAACAGAAGAGAAGGGAAGTGAAAAAAGAGAAAGGGAGAGGGAGAAGGGGGAAGAGAGGAAAGAGAAAATGGGTTGGGAGAGAGTGAAGAGAAGGAAGGGGAAGGAAGGACAGGAGCTGGGGTGGCAGCCCGGCTGGGCAGAGAGACGTTGGAGCTGTGACACTGTCTCCATAACAGAGTCATCCATACTTCAGTGAGGGTGCTAGATCTTTACCCTATTCTGTATACTCGATACGATACTAATAGCTCATACTGTCAACTATACATCACACTACACTCTTTTTATTCTATTTACTATACTAATTATATATGCTGTATACTAATAGTTTTATTTTATACGTTATTATATATTATGTAGACTTTAACATATATTAGTATAGTATATACATGACATATAAATAGAGTATAAATGTATTACATATAGTATATACATAATATTCTATACTAATTGTTTACATTTTGTAGTTATAGATATATAGTTTCTGCTATAAATCATATTTCGTACTTTACACCAGTCACTGGATCCTGCTCTCCCAGGAAGAAGGCTTGCAGCTGGGCAAGAAAACTCTCTTTATTCTGGAGTATTTTCAAAAGGCAGTTCAGGAGGAAACTGATAGCTAAGGACAGCTCTTTTGGCACCTAGGGCAATAGGTCCTGAAATCTCGAAGGGGAATATGGCTGCTCATCACAGCATCCACTTTAAAATGAGGATTATTTTAAATAATACACCTCATCCACTTTAAAATAAAATTATTAATGTATCTGAAAGCCAGATGAATAATCCTAGTCCACTCTTTTCTAACCGTTGAAAGCATTTTCTCTTTTGTTTCCTTGAATACATTGGTTAAACCTAGAACAAAATTTATTGATTTCATAGAACCTTGTTGCAGAGATTATACCAAAAGGACATACTACATAACAATTCTTGGAAGATGCTGTTATAGTTTTAACTACCTGGAGGAGTCCAGCTATTCAGTAGTACAATATTTTTTCATTTCATAGTGGACTATGGGCAAAAAATATGTGTAAGCATAAGCACATTTTGGGAACATGAAGTAGGATCCTGGATATACATTTAATTTGAAGAGACAGGCACTAGGCATTTAGGAAAGAATAGAATAATTCATTTATTTTACTTGAATGAAGAAAATCACTTGGCAGTGTAAGAAGCAATGAGATGTGCGGGTGCATCAGTTCTCTGTGGGACTCTGCAGCTCAGTGACCTCTAAGTGGCCACAGGATAGGCCTGAGCAAGGGTATTTTGTTGACACCTCCATTCATGAGACTGAAGAGAAATCACCGCCTCAACCCCAGAATGTTTTCCTGAAGCACAGTGGAAATTACCTCACAAGGATTTCTACTCAAGTCTGTTATGGAGACATAGATTTCACTTTTTGTGACTAATTTGATAGGCCCATTTGGATATATAAGAATTTGAGCTAAATCAGCAGAAAATGAGTCTTGGGGAAATGTTTGATAAATTTTAATAAATTGGGAAAACATATTTCAGATTTCAGGACACCTAGATACACTGGATATATATGAACTTCAAACTCTATCCACATAAGAAAAATTCAAACTTTCACATTCAAGGGGACCCCGGGAAGTTTTTCCTAATTCATATTTTCAATTACTGTATAAAGTACTTCCCTGTGTGTTGCAAGTTGATGACACCAACCATTCCTTAGAAAGGCAAGTGTGTTAGGGGACCTTCTAGTAGCAGGGATGGGTAAACCAGAATTATAAAAAATGATTCATCAAGTTATGGAAATTTTATTGCAAAGAAATAAAAGGGCCTCTAAATCTCATTAGGTGAATAAATGCTCTTTAAAAATGATACCTTCAAAAAGACTAGACAGCAAGTAATAGCTTGGAGGTACAACAGTAGTATAGTTTGCTGCTCATTGAACTGGCTCTGTGATGTATTCATTTTTTCCAGTGTGAGATAAGGAAACGAGGCTTTGGTAAGGACTTGTAGAGGTTATGCTTTCCACTTCTCTGCCTCTAGAACAGCCTGATGGTGTTCAGGTAAGACTTTTTCTCATTCTCTAGGCAGAAATAAAATTGCTAAACTTTTATGGAAAGGTTGCCCTCTAAATAATACTTCCAGCCGAGATTCCAAGTTCCATAAATCTTGCGTAAAACTGTGAGCTGCTCCCTTACCAGCTGCTGGAATTACTTATAACCTGTGGTGGCATTTTTAATCCAACATTTTCTCCACCTTTGTCTTTTGTTATTTTATTTACTTTAAATAGATACACAGATGTCCATGTTTAAGAGACACAATACCCTTGAAAGCTATTTTGTGCCAAAATCATTTTGCTTATGATTTCTATAGTTATAAACAAATACTAAAACTATAAAAGGGTCCTGCTTCTGGGCCTCTATAACTACAGAACTACAGGATCTCCCTTTCTACTTATTTACATGTCAATACACAGCATTCTGAAAAATTCTGGGATAAGGAGTTGAAATTTCTTTCTCCTTTATTGTTCAGTCTTTGACTAGCCTCAGGCTCAGAATGTGAGAAGCTGAAATGAATCATTAGGTTTTCAGTTGACTTGGATGGAAGGAAGAACCTAATTGTACCCTTTTTTGCAAGATTTTAAAATAAATAACATCTGCTGTCTTAGCCATAGATGATTTAATTTCTAACATGTGCTTCCAACCTTTAATTTTTCTGCAAAGCAGCCACATCAATTATTAATTCATCTATATTTCCTCAAAGCAAGTTAGACTTAAGATTCTTCATAAATATTTAAGAATACTGCTGCAAAATAAACAAAAACTTTTACTTAACTTTTAATTGCAAGTTTGAGAACCAATGATTGCAAAAGCAACAAAAAGCAAGCCAAATATGATAAAGAATCTAGAGAAGTAAAAAAAGCAGATGCTAAAAGAATTGAGAGGCCAGACTTCTACCACAATCCTCATCATCTCAGTTTTACAATGTGAATCTCATTTACTGCACATTTAACTAATGGGATAAATGGATGTGACCAAATTTAACTCAGGCCTGACTTATGATATCTCTTAATTTCTGATAGCCTACTTTTTCTATCTCTTTCTCTCTCACACATATTGTCATGCTATATAATGGTAACATTAATATTGACCAAGTTGCTGAAAGAATAAATACATGAACTTATAAAAATAGACTGTAACTAAAATAATAGTTCTAACATTTATTTCTTATTATTTAACTTTCCTTTCTTATTATCATTAGCCAGACTTTTGAGATAGATGATGTTGTAAATTGAATTGTGTTCTCACTATAATATACATTGAAATTCTAGCCCCTGGAGGTACCTGTGAATGGAAATAGTTTTTGCAGATGTCATCAAATTAAGATGAGGTCATATTAATTAGGTTGGGCTCTAATTCAGTGTGAGTGGTGTCCTTATAAGAAGAGAGACCCACACAAAGAGACACACAGGGATGATGCCATGTGACAACAGAGACAGAGACTGGAGTGTTGCCTCCGCGAGCGAAGGAATGCTGTGCATCATGTACAACAGAAGCTAAGGAAAGGCACGCGACAGTCTTCTTAAGGCCTTCAGGGAGAAGTTTGACCCCACTGACAGCTTGATTTTAGACCTCCACCTCCAGAACTGTGAGAGAATGAATTTCTATGGGCTTAAGCCACCAGTTTGCAGCACTCTGTTACAGAAGCCCTAGGGAACTATACTTGTACTGTAGGCATATTTATTTTTTCCTTTTTTAAAAAAGATTATGACATAAAACATACACACATGCATAGAATATATATAGAGTTTAAGAAATAATTATAAAGCAAACGTCCATCTAACTACCGTCTAGGCCAGTAAATAGGATATCGATGTGTTCCTAAAAGGCTTGATATACCCCTTCCTTACGGTAGCCTCCTCCCTTCCCCCGGGATGACTACTGCCTGCTAATCATTTGTTAGCTTTTGTTTATACTTACATCTCTTATGTAATTATATTCTAAGCAATATGGTTTAATTTTTATACTGATAAACCTTTACATGAGGATACAGTCAGATGAAACCACCTGCTGAAAGTGCACATTAGAGCTGTGTCTAGGTAAACCCACTAGTCACTGATAAATATAAACTGAAACCAATATTCTATAAAATAATTTTAAATAGGCATGTTCATTCAGCCAATTAACTTCTTGAACATTTATTACTGGGGACATATTGAGGGAACTTTATTTTTCAGACATTTCCTAGAATAGAGATTAAAAATAATGTCAATAATTCCACTTTAACAAAATGTATGAAGTAAAATTAAATTCTTTTATAGTCATCCTTGTTACACACATACGCATACACACATTGAGACTTTGTGACATTTAGTAATATTCTTTGTGCGAAAGTACGCTTGACCGATACAATGGGTTTTACCAGTTTATAGATTAACTTGGTTGATTTATATAAACATGACTGCATAGTGTTACTCTTTTAACAGTTTACACATTTTATGCTACACATTTCAATTTGCATTAAATCACTAGGTTTGTCGAGATGTGTCTAGTTACTGAACTTGCCCAGTCTGTACAAATGAACTCCTTTTAGCATTTGCCTGTATTTTTCTTGATAATAGAAGGTAAACAAATCTTTGTTTTGGTTTTGTCAACTGCTTACTGTACTATGTATTTAAGCATTACAATGTACTGTATATGAAGAGGAAAAAGGATTCAAAGTAGTTTAGTTTGTTTAGCACTAAAATGTTTGCCAATAGAATCTGTCAGATGTTTTGGAAGTACTGGAGTACCAGTGTTCTCTGATCTCTGACATGCTCCTGGTTTCCAGGAGAAGACAATGAGTTGGTGGATGAGTATAATGTAATGATGCATTCTGTAGTTGTAACTCTGGGAGGAAAATATGTTCCCAGCCTGGGGAAAATAACTTTTGAAGCCAAAATCAGTCAAAGGGAGAAATAAAATGTTTATTGCTTACAAGCAGTCATCTACTTCTGCTTGCCATGTCTCTTGCTAGGTGGCTGCAAAAAGGACCCCATCCAACCTTTCCAGTCCATATAAGCCCTTGCTCCCTCTTGTAATTACCTATTGATATGGAGATGGACTACTTCTTTCCACCCCTTGGAAACACCTATTGATATGGAGGTGCACTAAGGCCAGGTGAGAGATTCTGGAAATATTGCAATTTTACCCACAGTAGTCCAGGAAAATTTAAGGTGCATTTTACAGTCCAGATAAGGAAGTGATGAACTCTACCTAGAGATAAAGATGTTGGTTCACATATGGAATGGTATATGGAAAGCTATTCTTGTGTCTTGAAGAACAGATGTTTGTAGATAGGGAATATCAAAGTCAAAAAAAAGAGCAAAAGCATAAGGCTTGTACTGGCTTTTTTAACACCAGGAAATACACCAAAGATAATATTTATCTCTAAATGTAAATTAGCATTGTTATTACCTTTGTGCCAGCTTTTAATTGTTCTTAGAAAGTTACTGGAAAGTAGAAACTCCATCAGTTATCATTTAGTTAACAGAAAATGTAACTACTGTGATTTAGTTGACTTGTGCACCATCGTATTTATTACAATGACTTTCCCCCTTCATTCATAGAGACTTCTGTTATGTATTTCAAGCATGATATTTTTAATGTTTTGGTCTGCTTTATAATTTCTACATTTTTGTTGTCAAAGCCTGAGAAAGTGGGGAAAGAGAGGGTGTATTTGTTTAAGTTGCTAAATTGCTAGAACTAGAATTAGATATTTTGGGTAGGAGTGTGAACAATTTGAGGATGACCTTGTCAGAGAAGGCTTTATAGAGTAAACAACTGAGATAAATATCAAGGATGATACTGGAAGAATTGAGGCAGTTGTGATTTTCTTGGAAAGAGTGAAGATTTAGGAAACAAAGCAGAATAAAGAGCTTAGCAGGTACATGGACATGTAAGAGCCAGTAGAGGAAGAGGCGTAGGTGAGTGAGACAGATGGCGCAGCTAGAGAGAAGCAAGAGGCCCAAGAAACTGCTGCCAGCAAAACTGTAGGAGGAGATTTCAGGAAAAACTGGGGTCCTTAGCAGTGTTTAGGACCACATCTGGGCAAAGCTCTTTGGATTTGCTGCCTACATAGTAATTATCTATCTTCCTCATCTCATTTGACAACAACCCTATTCTGTCAGTTGCTCAGCCAGAAGCCTTGGGGCCTTCTTTGACTTAGGGCTCTCTCTCCCATTAGATAGATAACCATCTCATCAGGAAATCCTGTTTGCTTGGCCTTCAAAATATATCCATCCTTGGCTATTTCTTACCATTACTCTATTTAAAATACAAACTAAATCTCTTTCCCTATTATTGGTTACTCCACTCTATCATTCTTCTATAGTACTTACCTGCAACATGCTAGATAGTTTTCTCACTTATTACAATGATTGCTTATTGTCTGAAACTGCATATAAGTTCCATATAGGAAGGGATTCTTTGCTGTGTTCCAAGGGCTTAGAGTATTAGTACCTGGCACATAATCATTTAATAAATTTGTAGCTTTTTTGTGTATTTAACTAAAATTTGATTTGAGTTTATAGTTGGAACTATATGCTTTAGGCATATGAACCAGTTTCAATTCTAGTAGGAGTTCAAGTAATATTTTAGTAAAAAATAATTCCTATTCTGTCATAATATAACAATTCTGTGCTCAAGAATTGTTGCATCCAACATATCCCAGAAATTAGAGTCCATCCGCTGCTACTAGAGCAGTGTTCTTCTTGTACTCTAATTAAAGACTCTAGCCAAACTTTTTAATATGAGATTTAAAATATTCACTGAAATTAATACTTTATTAAGCATTGCTTCTGCACAAAGTGCTTACTAAATAAACAAAGAATTTTCAATTCACAAAAAAAGGGTGTATATATTCAAGGATTTGCAATGTGTTTTTTGGGCAAGCTCATTCAACCTACATGCTTTTAAGTATGTAGATATTTAAATAATAAAGTGACATGAATACACAACTCTTCACTGATACAAAAATACAAATATATTCTATGATATCAGTAATTCATATTATCTGTCACCAGATATTTAAAATATTACTTTTTGCCTGACAGATCCTAATAAGAATTTTTCATCTCCCTTTACCCATGAATTAAGAAAACTATGAGTTTCTTCAGTTTCTTCCTTCCTTCTCTTCTTCCCTCCCTACATCACTTCCTTTTTCTATATTTTTTATTTTACTCTTCCTGCCATCTTCATTCCACTGAATAGTCAACGCCTACCCTAGAAATGAGCAAATAAAATGTCAATGAACTGATGGGTTTAACCTGTCCTGCAGAGTTCACTGTAAATTTTGGTTCATCATTATTTTCTTTCTACATGGATTGTGTTTCTTCATTGAATATAATTGCTCTGACCTCCTACTGTGTAGTATAATTCTCAGCTCTCTCACACCTCTCTTTCTAACACATCTGGAAACTGTGCCCACATCCATTGTCTAATCATCAGATCTGTCACCATTTATGTTGCTTCATCATTCAAATCATTCGTCTGTTGGGCTCTTGGATTCCTTTCGTTTGTATTGCTTCCCTGCTTGAAGTCTTAGTAACAGATTTCAGAAGGCTGTGCGCTATGGCTTCTCTTATGGTTTGCACGTGGTAAGTTTACTGGGTGTATTAACATCATACCCGGGAAGCACAAATCAGTGGAAACAAATTTGGAACTCTCAGGACATTCCTGTTGATGCAAGTTAATAGTGTGGAGAATCAACCTGACTGAGCAGTACTTAGTCTTTACTTCTAATGTATTGAATCAAGAAAACACTGGAGCTTAATTTTCTCTTGTCTTTACAAGTTTTACCATCTTTTAAAAGTTCTACAACCCAGTCTTGATAAATACTGGATATTAAAATAGATTTTCAAGTTTTTAAAGAAAAATACAGAATGTTTTTCTGGCTAGAAGCAAACAACTGACTGGCTTTGGAAATGGTGTGGAAAAGTGTAATGTCTTTTTTTTCTCCTCATTTTATTCTAGTTTTGCCCTCTTCTCATTCCCTTTTACATTTTTCCATTCCTTTTTCCTTGTCTTCCTCTTCTTTGATTTTTTTTTCCCTCAAAAGAAAATATTCATGTGAATAAAGCAAATTAGATTCTAATTTGGTAATTTGGCAATTTGTGTTTTTAATTTCATCTTTTCTCTATGAAAACTTCAGAATGAATTTAGTTTGCACGTAAAGATGAGTTATCCCACTTTCTTGAAATATAGTAAAGGTCAACAAAATAAGCATATCCATGAAATTTTCAGCTGCTTTCAATATAATTTGGTTACAGTGACAAAGATGCTAAAAGCTATAATTAATATAGTAGCTTACACGATTCAAAGCAAATAGGATAGCAGAGCTTATGTGCACATAGTAGAGTAGACCATATTTTAAGCAATATCTTCAAAGTATAAACTCAGAAAAAGGTTGTGCAATTTAATACAGTTTAATGACAGTTTCTATTTTGCTATCCTCCAGGTATGGTGATTATGTTGTGGGAAATGGATAAATCCATTGATGATTGCTAAATTCTCTTATTTAGTAAAGCCAGAATAACGACAATTGTTTCTTTTCATTGTATAATTTTTTCATAATTTAAAATAGTGATTTCCCTGTTAAAGAACAACTAAAAAACCTGGTCTAAGACTATATTTTATGAGAACAAAAAGATCAACCTTGTTATTATCTTTACCCTTTCTTCATTTCTTGTTTGACAACAGTGAAATAGAAGTGGGTGGCGAAGCTGAAGGTGAAAAAGACTAATTTTTGTAAATCCATATTATTCTGAAAATCAAATTAATGAACATAAGTGATCTCAGTTCATACCAGAATTTCAATAGCTCCTCAATAACTTACTTCTTAACTAGAAAAGGTCCTTTGTATGAGATAATAGTTGTAAACCTACATGCCCTAGAATAGCTGCTTGAATTTGCTCTCCCCTTTGTTATGTGAGAATTGTGCATATTAGAGAAAAAAAGGAGCACGATAAGGTTGTTGGTCCTATAATTTGCCCATGTGCAAATATTTGCTGAAGAATTCAAGGACGAGGTGTACTTGACCTTTAACATGAAGCTCTGATTGAAACCAACTCAGAAACAAAAACCAGGTTGTACTGTCTGTATTATTTTACTCATCTGTAGCTATGTAAATCTATGAAATACAATGCTTTAGTCCTTAAGCAGTTTATTATTTAGTCTTCTGTATTATTTATCCCTACTTTATTATTATAATATCTGTATTTCTTATAGTATTTAGTTATGGAAAATAAATCTTAAGTGATGCTTTTAAGCTATATGTGACTGAAATTAAGTCATGAATATCAGAAACAGAAAATATCTCTCCAGGAGAATATGAGATAAAAATGTATACAAAATATTATGTTTGTTAAAAGAAATTTGCTCTTTTATCTTATTACTTTAATGTGGTTCTATGTTAATATTTCTTGTGAGTTTATAAAAAAATAAACAGCTAGTGTTTTCTTTTTTCCTGTTTAATTGCCCCTATAGGCTTTGCTACAAAAAATAATCTTAGAAAAGCAAAACTTCAGGCTTATTCTAATTTCTTTTTATTCTCCCTCTGAGTAAATCCAAGTCACAACCCAGCTAATAGTACGAAATGATTTTTTCTCCTGAATTTCATTATGGTACATTCACTGAATGGTATATTTAATGTCCCATTGTTATTTGCACAGTATATTTTGTTAATCAAAGATTTTCTGGTAATGTTTCCCATTTGAAAGTTTAATTGTCTTGCTTGCAAAACATTAATCTAGATTTTCCATTTGAAAGTAACAATCATGACCAGGAATACAGTGCTTGGGCTAGGCTGCTAGCAGGGAGAGGTAAGCAGCAGCTTTGACGGCCTGTATATCTCAGTCATTGAAACTTTCCACACTTTCAAATCAACTCTCTTTTTGAATAAGAAAGAAATGTGAGAAAACTAACCTGGTGTTGAGGCTCTGCTCGTTAATCAATAGCAACAATCAGATAAAACATTTTTTATAAGTTTATGTACATACAATAATACTTTGGCATTGTAAGCATGGGCAATTTGTGTAACAAAAAGCCTAATTTATCCAATCATGCAATTAACCTTTTACTGAGAGCCCTGTAATGTGGACGTGAAGCCTAATAAGGCACAGGCTCTGCCCTCCAGGAGCTCACGGCCTATCAGAGGTCTTGAAGATACATATGAACTATTACAGGACAGCTAAATACTATCAATGCAGAAAATGCACCAACTCTGGAGCAACTGTGCTGCCTGTTTGGGTGTCAGGTGCCAGAGAAAATTGCATAAGATTGTAACATTTCAGTATCCACATGAAGACAGGGAAGTAGGGGCAAAGAGAGGCATCTAATCACAAAAGCAGAGTGCACCCTGGGGGTTATCGCAAAGCGACTCTCTCCTCAGCCTGCCTGGCTCGGTCACTGGCTTGGCTCCTTCCAAGGTTTTGTACTGAAGGCCGTTCTTGGTATCTTTGTATTTGTTAAACCTACACCCTTCCAAATTGTCTAAGGATCATTTTTTACAAAACTTGGATCCACCCCAGACAGTATGGGTGGGGTGGCAGCAAGAAAGAGCATGACACAGAGCCCACTGCCTCTTCCGTCTCCGCCTTGGGCCACCTAGGGGAGAAGAGGCTGGTAGCTGACATCCCTAATCGATTAAGAAATATTCAAAGCAGACTCTTTGTTGTCCCAAAGAAAATTCTGGGATTGCTTTTCTTCAATTCTTATTATATCCTGTGGCTTGCTGAGGTAGCAGGAGGGCAGCACTCTGTAAGCTCAAGTAAGACGAAGGAGCAACTTCAGGCCATTTCCAACCTCTTTTTTTTTTGGTAAGAGAACAGTTGACTACTTAGCTTTAGATAAAATTTATCTATTAATATTATTATTTAGATATTCTTTCCATTTTCACCTTTCATAAACACATTTGTTTATTCATTCATCCATCCATCCATCCATCCATGCATCCATCCATTCATTCTTCTAATGCTTATTGAATGCTTATTAAATTCACTCTCCTTATTCTCCTATTGTACATACAGTATTTTAAGCTTCTTTATTTCATTGATGTTTATGAGCATTTGCAGAGGGTGTGGTTTGGGGTAAAAGTGCTGTATTTCATTCTTGGGAGAACACATGCCCTGCTTGACTTTGGCTCTGTTTCTTGGATGACGATATTCCTTTTCCCCACACGGTACCTTATCAATCATTTCAGACACGTGTCTCTCTGTCTTGAGATAATTGTTCAGCTATTTCTTGTTTGCATTTTATGTCTTTCTTCCTCCCTTTAGCGAGTGGCCCTACAAACTCTGCTTTCTTCGGTCTTGTCTAGCACAATGCTGAACTCCTTTTATGTAATAATTAAAAGGGTGGGAAAGTTTACCTCTTAAATGCTGAATAATACCTAGGAGTACAAGAGGGTTGAGGTTATCTAAGTGTGAAATCTTCAGATAACATTTCATTTTTTTCAGAAACAAGAACATCAGAGTCGGTGGCACAGGGGAACAAATGGACCAGTTAAATGATGTGAAAGAGTTGTGGGAAGCTGAGATCTTATACAAATCAATTAATCTTTCTGTGCCTTGATTTCATTATCTATCATGGTCTCCATCACAGGGACCTTGAACTTTAAGAATCCAGCTGGAAAATTCCAGGAGTATTCAGGTACTAAGTTGGATTGTTAGGGCTGCCTGACCACTGTGGCTCTTTAAGCCCTCCTGTTCCCCTCCTTCACCCTACCCTTCATCTCAAATAGCCATGTTACTTACCCACACTGCACTGACCCATTTGTCCTCTAAGAGAATAAAACCATTTATGATTCTAGTAACTTTATCCCTGAGTTTTTTATAGAACAGTTTCATCTTAACCACTATGGACAAGACTCTTAAATATTGACATATATATATATGTATACACACATAATTAATTTTATTATATATTTGTATATTTTATCATATATAACAAAATATATAATTTAATTATGTATATACATGCATGTGTTATTTATTTTGACTTGCAGAAGCATTGTTAAGAGCCTTGCCCTTCAAAGTCTTTATACTCACAACAATTCTGGAGCTTTCCTGTTCTGTCTCCTCTTGAAAAAAGCTGTTTATTTTCAATGCAGAAACAATAGAACAATTGTTCTTAAGTGATTCAGAGGAAATAAATTTAAAAAGTTGTCTTTTTAAAGGAAATTGGAAGAAATAATGTTTATCACATCACAATTCATGAATGAACTATTTTAAAAATAAATTTTGTTGTATAATAAAGGCCAAATTTCACTGAAAATTCCTTTAGTTCTTACTTTTCCCCTATTAAAGGTGCCCTTTCTCATCTTCTAATGTACTATTTATTGAGAGTCAGTTCACAGAAAACAGGTGGGGGAGATTTTAAAAGATGAATACTTACAAGGTGGTTTGGTTGTGGGAAGGTAGGGTATTTATGAGGGCAAAATCGAGAATCTGATAATCTGTTAATGTACTTCTTTGATACAAGTTGCAATCCTATTATATTCTACCATATGTGAATCCATCACAGCCTTACCCCGGTCTCAAGGTTGGCTGTAGGACACATGCTTTGAGCTCATGCCACACAGGAGATCAGCTATTTCTCTCTGTGGCTGCCCAGCTGGCACCTTGCAGGGAGCTTGTCTACTACTCCACAGTGGTGGTGGATTGGCTTATCATTAAAAAATTGGCCTAAAACAGTGACCATATTCTGCTTTATGTCATCAAATACTAGAAAAATCCCACACTTAGAGGTGGGAGAGCTGATGAAGGGAATCAATTGCTAGATACAGGAATAGAAATTAAAATGGATTTCGGCTTAGGTCACAATATAACAAGATTACCTTCTTTCCAAGGTTTTGCAATTGAATGCAGTTATTATTAAGTATGTTGAAAAAGGAAAAAAATGTATCTGGGCTTTTATGATTTTTTTCTGAAAAAAATTGCAAGTAGTTGATTTACCATTTTCGCTTTTTTTTTTTTTGGAAAAGAGAAAAGGCCTTCATGGCTGAAATGCTGGTGACCTTTCAAAGGAATCATGCCAGCAGCCGAGGAGGGCCGCTCTAATGGCGACAGTGCGGGGCAGTCAGTTTCACTTACAGAAGAGCCCTCTGGGCTGCAGGGTGACCGGCTTAATGGCTTTTCAAGAGGACATACCGGATCCAAGACCTTAGAAAGCACTTTAGGTATTTAAGTATTAAATGCGCAGGTAGGGGGAACTCCTGTGGCTCCGCTGAGGTGGATGAAGACACACTGAATCCAGGGGACGACCGCTGGCTGCACTCTCACCCACACAGAGGCTGTCCTGCTTGACGGCTAGTTTGGGTTTGTGACAACTGGGAAGTTTTTTCTCAGTACTTCCATGTCCCAGGTATTCTGCATGAAGCTAGTTGCCTTAGAAATACATCTGCTTTTTCTTCATTTCACGGTCTCATTTTTCTCATCTTTTGCCCACTTCATTCGGTTAAAATATCCCTAAACATCACCCCTAGAATGTTGAGGGCTAACTTCACGCGGAGCCTGGGGGGTTTGCTCCTCTCAGCTGTTGCCTCAGTCGGTAGGAGCCAGGGGGAAATTGTCTGGGTAGAGCCCATGGGAATGTAACTGTGTCTGAGGCTCTAGTTTAAAGGTATCCTCAGTCTTGGTGTGAAATGTTGATTTGTGTATGTAAATTCGAGGCCATATTATAGCATCAGGTTTAAGGCCTCTGTTTCTTGAGTTAAAATCACCCCGGTTATGATGCCAGCTCTACGTTTTGAGGATCCATTTAACTTCTTCAAGCTTCAATGTCCTCATCTGGAACTTCGGAATCAAAATGCTATCTGCCTCATGGTGTTGTGACAAGTAAGTTAAATAACCTAAGTAATGGGGTTAGCACATGGTAGGGTCTGACCATAGCAAGTTCTCAATAAATGATGGCTATTTTTTAGTGAATAACCCAAAGATGTTTTCTATCTATTAATTAGTTTATCAGGCAATTGTTATCTCTGAGTCGACTTAATTTTATTTCTTTCTTAAAATTTATTTTAAGAGAAGCATTCCTTCCATTAGTTGGTATGGACTTAGATTTATTAAAAAATAAAACAAAAATGTTTGACTGATTTCTGGGGTGGTGGAGGTGGAGAAGGTGAAGTCGCATGAAACAGTAAATGGTTCTGGAATTGTTAGAATGGGTGGTTAGCTAGACATAAGCAGGAGACAGTCCCATCACCAAGGCAGACTCCTCCGTGGCCGACCCCTGAGCCCTCCTTGGTTCCCAGGTCCGTAGTCAAGGGTGCCTAGCTTACCGGGAGGCCCAGCAGGTTAAAGACACCTAGACTGTCAAGAGGCCCAGGACCACAGGGGCTTCCCTAATTACAGGGCTTCCACAAGGTCCAAAGACTTGTCCACAAGTAACTGCAACCCACAAAAAAAAAATAATATCTAAATCTAATTAGCATTGTGGTTTTGGCCCCTCTGTGGGTTTCACTTAGATACTTATGGGTAAGGGGCCTACATGCTGAAAGGTTATATAACGTATAGCTGTCAATCAACTTGTCAATCAAAGGATGTACAATGCAGGGCCGGACTTCCCTCCATCTTAAGAAAAAATAAAAGCCAATCTAACCCTAATAGCAATGCTGCTTCTGGTTTCCAGACAGCCTGCTCTCCTGTCTTGAGAGTGTACTTTTCACATTAACCAATAAATTCCTCACTGCTTTTTCTTGCTATCTGGTCTCTCGATTGAATTCTTTCCTTCCAGAAGACAAGAATTGGGGAAACACAATGAATTCCACCGATAATGGGACTAGCTCAGCAGTCACCTGCTCTGGGCTGAGATACTAGAGGAACGGGACTAGATCAAGACCCACAAACAGAGCTCAGCACTGGAGGAAAGTGTTTGGTAAGATATGACAGGCAGGAGAATAAGAGAAAATTTCCAAACCCAAAGACAGATGGCACACGCTACTGTGAGATTTATCAGAAGTACTACCTTTTTTTTTTCCTCCTGAACATAGCAAATTCTACTGTCAACTCTGTTTCTAGCTTTGTGCTGAGTGTAAGAGATAGAAAGGCAAGTTATGGTTCTTGTCCATAAGAAGGCACATGGTGTCATTTTATTAATTAAAGATTAATACTTGTGGGGAAGTTGGGGTTCCTATGGCCAGGATCCTCACTGAACTTAAACCACCTAATGATGTAACTGGCTTGTTGCTAGGCTACTGCTTCCACACCTTTAGGCAAGAAGCTATTATTGTGCTACATAGAGAGCTCAGCTCAGTGCTCTGGGCGGAGGCAGAGACGCTAGTGCTCGACCTACCTCCGGAAGAACAAGCCGGGTAATAAACCCTTTCACCCCAAAGAACGTTCTGCTGTCAATTTCTTTGGTCACATTGAATCCATAGCGAACTAGCCTGGGGCTGAAACCCATTGGCAAGACAATACTGTTCTAAGTGAATTGATGATTTTGTTGGCAAGAAAGGAAGTATCGAGATGAGGACTCTATACCAGTAACAATAACCAGTGAGAACTGGTAAAACATTTTTAAAGTGTAAATTAGGGATTTTCCATTATTAGTTATCAAGGCCAATTATGGAATTACAATACTTCAAAAATTTGGTAGGGTTGTGAAAACAAATATCCGTGTAACAGATGAGCTAGCAGCCGGTGTCAGAAAGGCATGGCTTTGATGTCTGAAGAGGCCAGTATTGTGATACAGTGTCTGTGAGCAAAGGGTTCAAAATCAACTACCTGGATGTATTTTTTTTTTAAATAGGCCTAATTCTCTTCTTCATTTTAAAACAGGGACATACGAAAAAGGTACTGTGTATTAAGAAATCTCACTTACTCTGATGTCAGTCAGTGAATATTTTCAAGAAGAATTTCAGAGAAACCTTTTGAGAAGGTAGAGGTGGCTGCTCTTTTTCTTAAATGTGCTTTTTATCACAGCAGAATGACCCATGGGACACTCTACTTCAGCCGTCACTCACCAGCTTAAACAAGTTCCCTGTAATTTAGTCAGGAAATTGGTTTTGCTTTAGAAAGGAGGCACTATTATGTTCACTTAAAATTAAGTATCATTGTAATAGGTTATTTTACGGCAGAAACTATGGGCACTGGCACATTATAAAATATACAGTATATAAAGGATGAGCTTATGGATGACCTGGAGAAGATCATGTTATGATATATGCCCCTGTGACAGCACTTTGAGGACCAGAGTCAAAGAGAGACACTAAACTAAGAGGCTTAGCATACAGGTGTACCTGCTTCTCTAATACAGGCAGCAGCTCCACTCAGAGAAGCACAGTCATTAACTTAATATTCCACCTGGGTCTCTGGATAGCTTTGGTTAAAACTGCTCAACTCTTCCTTTCTGTTTAACCTCATAACCCCTTTTTCAGAAATCATTATGAGTAACTTGAGGTGGTGTGTCCACTGGCCAATATCTCACCTTTCCTCTGAAGAGTGTTAAAAAACTGCTTAAAGCTAGACATGTTGAAATATAAAAGGTGAAAAATATTAAGAGTTCATTATGCAGTGAGCACCAGTTCTCCTGGGAAAATCAGTCCAGAATACCTCTGCTCTTCACCTCTTCTCTCATTAGTAGTAAAATCTAAAGACAGCTGCTGGGAACTAACAAGGTAAGTCTCCCCTCCAAGTTTTGTGCTGGTCTCCATGGAGTAAGCTGTGGCCATTTGTTTTGCTTAATCATGCCTTTCTACCCTGACTCCACATCTGAGATCCGAGTGAGGGGAACTAGAGTTCTATAAATGGATTTCTAGTCTACTCTGATGGTTGGTTTTCAATACAAGAGACTGTCCATTTTGAAAGTCATCAGGTGGAACTTTAAATTGAGAAGAAAGGGGAGATAACGTGAATGGCATAGTGGTACACAGTTTATGCGATGTGGCTTTGGGCATAGATAGAAAAACAAGGTAAAGGACACCTGAGCCTCCACTTCTATGTGAATGTGGGAGAGAAGCTGACTTTTGAAGGAGAGGATGGACTTAGCTTATTGATAATATTGTGGTCACCACAGAGGTAGCGTGAGCTTCATAGCATGATTGAAATTACTTTTGGTGACAGGAGGCCCTGATTTGCAAGGCTATTTCTAATGTCTGTTACCCTGGAGTTATCTTAGAACAACTTAGGAAGCAAAAGCCCCACACTTTCAAATATCACCTATTAACTCTAGCATGGTGGACCCCGGGATTTCCATCCAGTTGCATTTCCAAGAACTGGCAAACTCTCAGAATCTGCCTTCTGATTTTCTTCAGATGAGGTTCTGACAGTATCCTCGAGTCAGACTGTAATACAAAAGGTACATTATATCAAATGCTTATGTTTAAAGAACAAGGACCTTTTATTAATTATGAGAAACTTATCAATATGCCCTCCTCCCCATCAAGCTCTCCATAGAATGAGCAGTTGTTACTAATTTGAAAATGTCAATGACTCATTTGTAGCAAAAAAGGAAAAGAGGTAAAACTTGCAAAAGATAGATTATTACATCACTATCTGAGTATTTTTCCAAACCAATATTTAAATTTTTATTTTTATTTGAACATGCTTAAAATGAATGTTTTTGGTGTATAACTGTATTTATTTTAACATATAGACTCATATAGGCACCACTGCAGTCAGGATACAGCGCCATCAAACCTTCTCCCAACTCCCTGCCCTGGTAACCACTGATCTGTTCCCATTTCTATGATTTTTTCCTTTTTCTAGAATGTCATATAAATGGATTTATTCAGTATGTTACTTTTGGAAACTGTCTTTTTACACTCAGAATAAAAGTTTTGAGATTCATCCATGTTGTATTTATCAGTTCCCTATTCCTTTATATTGCTGAGTAGTATTTCATTATGTGAATGAACTACAAATGTTTATCCACTCACGACCTACTGAAAGACATATGGTCTTTTATATTTTAGGTGATTATGAACAGAACTATAAAAACATTCATGTATAAGCTTTGCACAAACAAGTTTTAATTTGTCTAGGTAAATATCTAGGAGTGGAAATGCTGAGTCAATGGATAAGGCTACACTTAAATATAAAATACTGCCTGTTTCCCAGAGTACCTTCTTGCATACTCACTAGCAGTGTTTGAGGTGCACAATGGCTTTACATTTTTGTCTGTACTTGGCATTGCAAGGTATTTTTAAATTTAGCCATTCTCAAAGTACATAGTGGTATCTCATTGTTTTTAATTTGCATTTCTGTAATTATAAGGCTGTTGAGCATCTTTTTATATTCTTATTTGCCACTCACGAATCTTCTAGATGAAGCATCTGTTCAAATGAACCCCATTTTTCAATTGGGTTATTTATTTCCTTTTCTGTTTAATTTTGAGGGTTCTTTATATTCTGGATACAACTTCGTTGGCAGACAGGTGATTTGCAAACATTCTCCCAGCCTGTAGCTTGCCTTCTCATTCTCTTAACAGCGCTTTTCACAGAGCAAAAGTTTGTAGCAGAAGTTTGTGAGTGTTTTAAATTCCCCATCTTGATTGTCTTTATCCTCTACCCTACACCTGGATATAAATCTTAAAGCGGCACTCTAGAGACTCCGTGTTAAGTGACTAGAAGAGTGAAGCACACGATATAAACTATACCTCTAGGAATAGACCCTCTTTATTCCTAATTGCAAGAGGAAATAATTGGCGGCTGGAAGGGCAGTGTCTTTGGCAGTCTCTTTGATTGGAAAATACTATTGCAAAGCAGTGTTCAGTGTTACAGAGTAGTTAAAGAAAAAGTTTTAAGACTCCTTTTTTCTTTCCTGAAATCTGTCCTCAGGAGACCAATACATTGATCTTGAAATTGCTGTCACTTACTGAGACTATTTTATGATGCAAAATTAATGTTTGTCAGCATTTTTTAGGCTCCTCTGGAGGCTACGTGTAGGAGAAAAGGGCATTTTGTCAGGTCTTCAGATGTAAGGCTAAGTGAGAAAATTTGAAGCAATTATCTGAATAATTCAGTAAAATTCCTTTCATTTAATTTTTCAGCTAAATCCTTATTTTTCTTTCTTTGTTTTAGCCACAGAGGCTCTTTTGTCATCTAAGTTCTTATAAAAGGTGACATGCTTTTTCATAACTAATAGAGGCTTAAAGCTTATTAATGTTTAAAGTGATCAGACCTTTACAATAATTAGTAGAGACTCCCAAACCATGCTCTTTATAGCAGTTTTGAAGATGACTGAAAAAGCATGACATAATCTCATGTTTTCACACATTTAATTCTATCCCTTAAAGAAAATGCCACTTGCTCCTAATTTCCGGCTGCCAACATCTGCAATTAGAAACTAGCAAAACAATCACCCTAACAGCTGCTGGAAACATACAGTTTACAAAAAAATGTCAAATGTGTTTTTGAATGTTGAATTAGAAAACCTCATTTTCATTTCAGTTATCATTTAAACTTTCTCTCAATTAATTAATCATTGTGTTGAAGTGTTTTCCAAAGAGATCGCATTCTATTACATTCACCACGTTTTATTTTTAATGATGAGATAATAGGAATACAAGGACATTCAACTGTAAACACAAGATTGAATTACAAAACCAGGTATCTAGATGACCTCTGGGCTCCTCTTTACCTCTCAGGCCCTGGGACAAAAATCAAAAGGAATGTTTTATCAGGTCTATACCAAAAAATTATCCTCTCCCCTTGTGGCCTTTGAGTCTATTTCACAACATCACAATTGTTTCTGTAGTCTCTCTTACTTCAGGAATTGTTCAAAATGCATTATATACATTCAGTTGAGAAACATATTTTGTCAAGGAAGCAGTCTTTCCTAAAATATTTCTGAAGGCAGCATCATCTGATCATACAGAATAAAGCGGGGTTATCATTTTGCCCACAAAATTGTAGGTGAGACAAAATTGCAATATTTTTCTCTTGGTTGATTTGAGGAATGCAAATTAATGAAAAGGTCTCTGAGGTTCTTATAATTGGTGATTTGTTATTTCAGGAATTCTGTTTTTAAAAATGATATAGTAAAATGGGACTATAAATTTTACTTCTTAATTCATTAGTGTTCTAACTTTATGCAACTGTCATTTTCCACAACAGAAAACTGTTTCAATGGAAATAATAATCTAATTTTGTTTGTCTCTTTTAAAGATAACTGTATTTAAGAACTCTGAATACATTTTCTCCAATACTATTTGAGATTTAAACAGACTTATATATGGAGTCAAAGAGCAAAGCCAGCAGGGAATAAAAGATTATGAATTGTTCAAAGATGAATCTCAACCCTCTCCCCGAAAAACACACATTATACTTGGCCTGAGATACCAGTTTGTCAGAGAGCAAATTGTTCTCTGAACTTCCTTACATGAGAAATAAAACTTAACCAGCAAGGTCTATTGATTTGATGTTTGTAAATTGTAAAATAAATATGACAATGAAATATATGCATTCTATGTAAAGAAATACATAGCCTGTATAAATTCTATATTTTATATACATAAATATACAAATTATATAAATATGTATATTCTATATAAATAAGTGTATATATATTCTAACATTTTAGGGTTGATCCATTTAAACTTGCTATACTTAGCACACAATTGTTTTAAGACATTGAAGTAGATACACCATTACCATTACTAAAAGCAAGTGTAGTTCAAAAAGCCCAATTTATTTTCCTCCTTAATATATCTTCACTGGTATGACAATAAACATTTTTCATGGTTCTCACTGGTTATTTTAAATAAAGCTTCTGCTAGTTTTCCAACTAAATTTTAAAGTGTGAATTAGAAAGTAATAAAGTAATTGAAAGTTTGAATACACTATCTGAAATAAGCATAACATTTAATAAGGAAGTATTCTTCTATAAATACTCTACACCCATTAAAATGTATGGTAAAATGAAAAGCCCATAAATACTTGTTCCAAATAGAATAAAAGGAAATATGCCATATGGTTAGCATACCTGAGTTAAGCTTCCCCTGTAATTACTCAATAAAATAACCATAAACATAAAGAAAAAGACTAAAAAGTAAAAAAAGTATTTAAAACTTAGACATATTATAGTCATGGGGGTGGTTGACTACAAAGAGGATACACTGGGTAAATTTTAGGGCAAAGGAAATGGTCTGTAAAGTCGGGATGATGACTACATAACTTGATTTATCCGCATCCATAGAGCTATGCATAACAAAACTTGAAGTTAAATGTCTAAAAAACTTTTTTAAAAACTAAAAAGTTTACAAACTAAAAAAAGAGCTATTCATAAATACTGCATAAACAGAAGTATGGATTAATAATTCTGAAACTCTTACATGTATACTGAGGCCGAACAAATAAGTAAGTGGATGTTGGGTGTTAGGAGCCAAGTTTCTCACCGTTAGAGAGAAGCTACAGATAAACAAGAAAGGAAGTCTAGAATGAACCCTGTACTGCTTGATTAGACTTGGAGACATAGGTATGAACTCATGTTTAGTTTAATATAGGAATAGTATAAATACAGAAACAATTAAAGATGTACAGAACAGTATAAGTACATATATTACCTAGCATTGTCCTTTCAGAAATAATGACACCCCAATAATAATGAGCACACCTCACACCAAGATTTTAGTTTTTTAATATTGTTCTCCAACAAAAGCAACAGGGCTCCTTGGCGAAATGACTGATTCTAGGACAGGGCATGGAATTGCAAGATGAGCCTCCATTTTAAAATAATGCAGAAAGTAAGGAAGTGCTCAAAAAGCAGAAGGATGGGGGCATGTCAAGAAAATCAGGAACCAACCGGAAAGAACTTCCAATGGCTAGAGCTGGAACCGTTTGAGAAACAAAGAAATGTAGCATTAGATTGTAATCCAAAAAATATACATGAATCCACACTGAAAAAAATAAATGATTGAATAAAGAAATAAATCAGGGAAAAGAAACAAATATTTCCTACAGAATAACTCCAAATAATATATGAAGATAATCCCCACTACAGGAGCTGCAAATGAATTCCACTTACTCCTCAGAATTCTCTAGATTTTGCAGTAGATATGACTAACCTCTAACATCAGCTCAGGATGACATAAATACCTCATTCTCCCTGTCTTTGGAATTCATGTTTATGGCTTCCTCATAGGTATATAGCTAAGCTGTATTTTTTTTCTCCATGTCGATTTAATTCTTAGACCAACTAGAAAGACCTCAAGGGGTAGAGGAAATTTATTTCTTCCCAACAAAGCAAAAGAGATGGGCCTGATCTGATTCAGCCAGTTGAAAGGCTTTAAGAGAAGAAAGGAGGTTTCCCTGAGGAAGAAGATTTCTGGAATGGAGTCTCAGTTGCTGCCTGAGAATTTCCAGTCTACTTTTCCTGATGTTTTGTACAACAGATTTTGTACTTGTCTAGCGAGGCTCCACAATAATTAAACCAATTCTTTAATTCTTTGCACCTTTATCTATCATCTATCTATCTATATCTATCTATCTATCTATCTATCTATCTATCTATCTATCTATCTATCTAT
>JAQQAC010008864.1:2659232-2872192 GCA_029783875.1 Phataginus tricuspis
TATCTATCTATCTATCTATCTATCTATCTATCTATCTATCTATCTATTATCTATCTATCATCTATCTATCTATCATCTATCTATCTATCTATCTATCTATCATCTATCTATCATCTATCTATCTATCATCTATCTATCTAACTATGCATCCATTATAGCTCTCTTTCTCTGGTGGATACAAACACAGATTGTGGGAAATTCTACAGGATACCTGACCAGTCCTAAAAAATTTCAAAGACATAAAAAGCAAAGGAAGACAAAAACTGTCAATGCCCAAAGGAGACTAAGGAAACATGACTTCCAAATACAAAGTGGTATTCTAGACTGGGTACTGGAACAGAAAGAGGACATTATTGGAACACTAGTAAAATCCAAATAAAGTTTGCACAGTTTAGTAATGTATGAATGTATATTTCATGTTCTATGATAATGTAATATGACAACAAAATGGAAGAAACAGGGCAAGGGATCAATGGTAACTCTTTGTACTATTTTTCAAACATGTTTTGCAAATTTAAGATCATTCCAAAAAAACGTTTTTTTTTTATATAAAGAAAACCAGGGAGATTAGATTAAAGATGGCGGCATGAGAGGTGAGACAGAGGCTTCCTCCTAAAACCACATATAATATGAAAATATAACTAATACAACTACTCTTGAAAGAGCGACAGGAAAGAGGACTGCAACAAACTGCATACAAGTGGAGACAAGAGCAGCCCTCATGGAAAAGGGTAACTTTTCTAAAGTACTAAAGCTGTGGCCCTGTGGGATCCAAGCCCTTCCCCAACCCCAGCTCACCACGGGAGGAAGACGAATGGAGCAGGGAGGGAGTGGAGATCTGGGAATGCTGAGCACCTAACTCTGGAGATCTGCTCTGGGAGCACAAAATACATTTCATGGTGCTTGCATGATACTCTCATAATTAGGGGGTTGGAAAGCTAAGACAGGCCGAATTCCTGGAGAGACAAAGATTCCAGCTGCTTGTGGAAAGCAGGGATCCATATCCAGCTGCTCTGGGACAAAAGAAAGGCGGGTAGTTTGAGATACTTCCTAACAAAGACGCTCTTAGGAAGAGGGCTGCCAAAGGGGCAAGGATTGCACAGAGCTTGCTCAGGAGAAAGGACAGGTAGACAAAATTGTCCAGGTGCACTTTGCCCAGCAGATTGGGAGCTTTCACGATCTTCAGGTGCTCCAGCTCCCTGGCTGCCTACACAGCTCCAAGAACCCCTTCTGTGACAGGCAGACTACCGCGTGTTTCTCCTGGCCAGCCCCACCGGGCTTGAAAACGGGGAAACCCTACCCTGGTGTTAGGCCAGCCAGAGGGAAGATCTGTCTACAGCAACTAAAAACGTAAAGCAGAGAGGCTTATACCTGTGTGCTCAGCCCACTGGTTCAGGCAATGGAGACAGTCATAGCAGCCAGGAACCAGGAAACAGCTCTTTCCTCCCCGAAGGCACCGATACCATTCCCCTGCA
Source organism: Phataginus tricuspis (assembly GCA_029783875.1). Taxonomy (NCBI): domain Eukaryota; kingdom Metazoa; phylum Chordata; class Mammalia; order Pholidota; family Manidae; genus Phataginus; species Phataginus tricuspis. The sequence goes on from JAQQAC010008864.1 coordinate 2,660,708, forward strand.
ATCCCCAACATTGCTTCAGGGGCTGAGCAGCTCCAGAGAGTAGAGCTCCTGGGCATGAGAGGGCACCTTACACAAATATGAAACGCCAAAGGAACCTGGTCCAGAGTAAAATTATGAATACAACTCCTGAGAAAGATTTAAATGATATGGACCTCATGACTCTCCCTGAAAAGGAGTTCAAAATAAAAATCATTAACATGCTCATGGAGGTACGGAAAGATATTCAAGAACTCAGGAATGAATTATGGTTGGAGATCCAATCATTGAAGAGCACAATGGATGGTATTAAAAGCAGATTGGATACGGTGGAGGAGACGATAATGAAATAGAAACTAGAGAAGAGGAATACAAAGAAGCTGAGGCACAGAGAGAAAAAAGGATCTCTAAGTATGAAAAAATATTGGGAGAACTGTGTGACCAATCCAAATGGAACAATATTCACATTATAGGGGTACCAAAAGAGGAAGAGAGAAAAAAAGGGATATAAAGTGTCTTTGAGGAGTTGATTGCTGAAAACTTCCCCAATTTGGGGAAGGATATAGTCTCTCAGGCCATGGAGGTGCGCAGATCTCCCAACACAAGGGACCCAAGGAAGACAACAAGACATATAGTAATTAAAATGGCAAAGATCAAGGATAAGGACAGACTATTAAAAGCAGCCAGAGAGAGAAATAAGATCACATGCAAAGGAAAACCCATCAGGCTATGATCAGACTTCTCAGCAGAAACCTTAAAGGCCAGAAGGGAATGACATGACATATTTAATACAATGAAGCAGAAGGGCCTTGAACCAAGATTACTTTATCTGGCAAGACTATCATTTAAATTTGAATGAGGGATTAAGCAATTCCCAGATAAGCAAAAGCTGAGGGAATTTGCATCCCACAAACCATCTCTACAGTGTATTTTGGAGGGACTGCTATAGATGGAAGTGTTCCAACGGTTTAATAGCTGTCACCAGAGGTAATAAAACCACAGTAAAGATAATAGAACATACAATTACTAAGAAAATGCAAAATTAAATTAACTCTCCCCAAAGTCAATCAAGGGATAGACAAACAGTACAGAATATGATACCTAATATATAAAGAATGGAGGAGGAAGAAAAAGGAGGAAAGGAAACAAACAAACAAACAAACAAAAAAAACCTTTAGATTGTGTTTGTAATAGCATATTAAGTGAGTTGTTAGACTCTTAGATACTAGGGAAGTTAACTTTGAACCTTTGCTAACCACAAATCTGAATCCTGCAATGGCAATAAGCACATACCTACCTATAATCACCTTAAATGTAAATGGACTGAATGCACCAATCAAAAGACATAGAGTCACTGAATGGATAAAAAAACAAGACCCATCTATATGCTGCCTTCAAGAGACTCACTTTAAACCCAAAGACATACACAGAATAAAAGTAAAGGGATGGAGAAAGACATTTCATACAACTAATAGGGAGAAAAAAGCAGGAGTTGCCGTACTTAAATCAGACAAAATAGACTTCAAAACACAGAAAGTCACAAGAGACAAACAAGGACATTACATAATGATAAAAGGGTCAATCCAACAAGAAGATATAACCATTATAAATATCTATGCACTGAACACAGGAGCTCCTACATATGTGAAACAAATACTAACAGAATTAAAGGGGGAAATAGAATGCAATGCATTCATTCTAGGAGACTTCAACATACCACTCACTATGAAGGACAGATCAACCAGACAGAAAATAAGTAAGGACACAGAGGCACTGAACAACACATTAAAACAGATGGACCTAACAGACATCTACAGAACTGTACACCCAAAAGCAGGAGAATACACATTCTTCTCAAGTGCACATGGAACATTTTCAAGAATAGATCATATCCTAGGACACAAAAAGAGCCTTGGTAAATTAAAAAAGATTGAAATTGTACCAACCAGCTTCACAGACCACAAAGGAATGAAACTAGAAATTAATTACACAAAGAAAATGAAAAATCCCACAGACACATGGAGGCTTAATAACATGCTCCTAAATAATCAATGGATTAATGATCAAATAAAAACAGAGATCAAGCAACATATAGAGACAAATGACAGCAATAATTCAACACTGCAAAAATCTGTGGGATGCAGTGGAAAGTATACTGCAATACAGGCCTACCTCAGGAAAGAAGAACAGTCCCATATGAGCAGTCTAAACTCACAATTAATGAAACTAGAAAAAGAAGGACAAATGAGACCCAAATTCAGTAGAAGGAGGGACATAATAAAGATTAGAGCATAAATAAATAAAATCGAGAAGAATAGAACAATAGAAAGGATCAACAAAAGCAAGAGCTGGTTCTTCGAGAATATAAACAGATAAATCCCTAGCCAGACTTATCAAGAAAAAAAGAGAGTCTACTCATATAAACAGAATCAGAAATGAGAAAGGAAAAATCACTATGGACAGCACAGAAATACAAAGAACTATTAGAGAATACAATGAAAAATTATATGCTAACAAACTGGATAACCTAGAAGACATGGACAACTTTCTAGAAAAATACAACCTTCCAAGACTGACCCAGAAAGAAACAGAAAAACTCAACAGACCAATTACCAGCAACGAAATTGAACTGGTAATCAAAAACCTATCTAAGAACAAAATGCCTGGACCAGATGGCTTCACCACGGAATTTTATCAAACATTTAGTGAAGACCTAATACCCATCCTCCTTAAAGTTTTCCAAGGACTAGAAGAAGAGGGAATACTTCCAAACTCATTCTATGAGGCCAGCATCACTCGGATACCAAAACGGGTCAAAGACACCACAAAAAAAGAAAACTACAGACAAATATCCCTGATGAACATAGATGAAAAAATACTCAACAAAATATTAGCAAACCTAATTCAAAAATACATCAAAAAGATCATCCATCATGATCAAGTAGGTTTTATTCCAGGGATGGAAGGATGGTACAACATTCGAAAATCCATCATCATCATCCACCACATTAACAAAAGGACAAAAACCACATGATCATTTCCATAGATGCTGAAAAAGCATTTGACAAAATTCAATATCCATTTATGAACAAAAGTCTCAACAAAATGGGTATAGAGGGCAAGTACCGCAACATAATAAAGGCCATATATGACAAACCCACAGCCAACATTGTACATAACAGCAAGAAGCTGAAAGCTTTTCCTTTAAGATCAGGAACAAGACAAGGATGCCCACTTTCCCCACTGTTATTCAACATAGTACTGGAGGTCCTAGCCATGGTAATCAGACAACACAAAGAAATAAAGGCATCCAGATTGGCAGGGAAGAAGTTAAACTGTCCCTGTTTGCAGATGACATGATATTGTACATAAAAATCCCTAAAGAATCTACTCCAAAACTAATAGATCTAATATCTGAATTCAGCAAAGTTGCAGGATACAAAATTAATGTGCAGAAATCTATGGCATTCCTATACACTAACAATGAACTAGCAGAGAGAGAAATCAGGAAAACAATTCCGTTCAAAGTTGCATCAAAAAGAATAAAATACCTAGGAGTAAACCTAACCAAGCAAGTGAAAGACCTATACTCTGAAAACTACAAGACACCCATGAGAGAAATTAAAGAAGATACCAATAAATGGAAACACATCCCATGCTCCTGGACAGAAAGAATTAATACTGTGAAAATGGCCATCCTGTCTAAAGCAATATACGAATTCAATCTAATTCCTATCAAAATACGAACAGCATGTTTCATTGAACTAGAGCAAATAGTTCTAAAATTCATATGGAACCACAAAAGACCCCAAATAGCCAAAGCAGTCCTGAGAAGGAGGAAAAAAACAGGGGAATTACGCTCCCTGACTTCAAGCTCTACTACAAAGCCACAGTAATCAAGATAATTTGGTATTGGCACAAAAACAGATCCACACACCAGTGGAACAGAATAGAAAATCCAAACATTAACCCAAACATATACAGTCAGTTAATATATGATAAAGGAGCCTTGGATATACAATGGGGAGATGACAGCCTGTTCAGCAGCTGGTGTTGGAAAAACTGGACAGCTACATGTAAGAGAATGAAACTGGATTATTGTCTAACCCCATACAAAAGGTAAACTCAAAATGGATCAAAGACCTGAATGTAAGTCATGAAACCATAAAATTCTTAGAAAAACAATAGGCAAAAATCTCTTGGATATAAACATGAGCAACTTCTTCATGAACATATCTTCCCGGGCAAGGGAAACAAAAGCAAAGATGAACAAGTGGGACTATATCAAACTAAAAAGCTCTGTACAGAAAAGAACACTATCAGTAGAACAAAAGACATCTTACATTATGGGAGAATATATTCATAAATGACATATCTGATAAGGGGTTGACATCCAAATTATATAAAGAGCTCACACACCTCAACAAACAAAAAGCAAATAAGCCTATTAAAAAATGGGTCAAGGAGCTGAACAGACACTTCTCCAAAGAAGAAATTCAGATGGCCAACAGGCACATGAAAAGATGGTCCACATCCCTAATTATCAGAGAAATGCAGATTAAAACCACAATGAGATATCACCTCACACCAGTAAGGATGGCCAACATCCAAAACACAAACAACAAATGTTGGTGAGGATGTGGAGAAATGGGAACCCTCCTACACTGCTGGTGGGAATGTAAAATAGTCCAACCACTGTGGAGAGCAGTGTGGAGGTTTCTCAAAAAACTGAAAATAGAAATACCATTTGACCCAGGAATTCCACTTCTAGGAATTTACCCCAAGAATGCAGCAGCCCAGTTTCAAAAAGACAGATGCACCCCTATGTTTATTGCAGCACTATTTACAATAGCCAAGAAATCAAAACACCTAAGTGTCCATCAGTAGATGAATGGATAAAGAAGAAGTGGTACATATACACAATGGAATACTATTCAGCCATAAGAAGAAAACAAATCCTACCATTTGCAACAACATGGATGGAGCTAGAGGGTATTATGCTCAGTGAAATAAGCCAGGAGGAAAAAGAACAAGTATCAAATGATTTCACTCATTTGTGGAGTATAAGAAGAAAGGAAAAACTGAAGGAACAAAACAGCAGCCGACTCACAGAACCCTAGATTGGACTAACAGTTATGATAGGGAAAGGAATTGGTGAGGATGGCTGGGAAGGGAGGGATAAGTGGACAAAAAGGGGCAGCACAGTTAGCATGTATAATGTAGGGGAGGGGCACGGGGAAGGCAGTAAAGCACAGAGAAGACAAGTAGTGATCCTAAAGCATCTTACTACGCTGATGGACAGTGACTCTAATGGGGTGTGTGGTGGGGACTTGATAATAGGGGGAGTCTAGTAGCCATTATGTTCTTCATGTAATTGTACAGTAATGATAGCAAAATTAAAAAGTAGTAAAACCAACTTTACACAATATTAGTAAGGGGATACAGAAAAAATGAAAATTATGCAATCTAATACATAAAGTATGGAAGAGGAAGAAAAATAAAAGAAAAGTACCTATAGATTGTGTTTGAAACACAGCAATTATCAACTTTATAATATAGACCATTATATAGGTAGGAAGATATCCTTGAAACTTATGATAACCATAAACTTAAAGCCTACAATAGATATACAAAAATTAAAAAAAAAAGAGAGAGAGAGAAATATATTCGCAACACTAAAGGAAACCATCAAATAACAAGAGAGAAAGAGGTATCAGAGAGGAATAAAGGAACAGAGAGGAACTATAAAAACAACCAGTAAACAATAAGTAAAATGGCAATACGTACATTACTATCAATAAATACCTTAAGTATAGGTGAGCTGAATCAACATATGAAAACTAAACAACATGCTTCTAAATAATCAATGGATCAATGAACAAATCAAAACGGAAATCAAGCAATACATGGAGACTAATAAAAACAGAAATACAACAGTCCAAAATTTGTAGGGTGCCACAGGAAAAACGTCCTAAGAGGGAAGTGCTTAGCAATACAGGCCAACCTCAAGAAACAAGAGCAATCCCAATTGAACAGTCTAAACTCACAGTTAAAGAAACTAAAAAAAGAAGAACAAATGAAATCCAATATTAGTACAAGGAGGGATGTAAAGAAAGATCACAGCAGAAATAAATAAAATAGAGAAAAATAAAACTGAAAAAATCAATGAAAAAAAGAGCGAGTTCTTTTATAAAATAAACAAAATAGACAACCTCCTTGCCAGACTTATCAAGAAAATAAGAGAGAGTACACAAATAAAATCAGATATGAAAAAGGAATAGTCATAATGGATACCAAAGAAAAATAATGAATGATTAAAGAATTCTATTAAAAATTATATGCCAAATAGTGAATCTGTGGCATTTTACTACACTGATGGACAGTGACTTCATTGGGGTATGAGTGGGACTTGATAATATGGGTAAATGTAGTAACCACATTGTTTTTTCATGTGTAACCTTCATAAGAGTGTATATCAATAATACCTTAATAAAAAAAATTATATGCCAATAAATTGGACAGCCAATAAGAAATGGACAAATTCCTAGAAAAATACAACCTCCTAAGACTATTCCAGGAAGAAATAGAAAATTTGAACAGAGCAATGACCAGCAACAAAATTGAATTGGCAATCAAAAAACTCTCCTAAAACTAAATATCAGGACCAGGTAGCTTCAAAGCTGTATTCCACCAAACATTTAAAGAAGAAATAGTGCCCATTCTTTTTAAAGTATTTGAAAAAGTAGAAGAGTAGGTAATACTTTAAATTCATTCTGTGAGGCCAGCACCATTCTAATGCCAAAACCAGAAAAAACAGTATAAAAATAATCTTTAGACCAATATCCACGATGAATATAAATGCAAAAATCCTCAACAAATATTAGCAAAATGAATTAAAAAATACATCAAAAGGATCATGCATCATGATCAGTGGCTTTATTCCAGAGACGATGCAAGGATGTTACAATATTTGTAAGTCAATCAATGTGATAAACCACATTAACAAAAAGAAGGAAAAAACACCACATGATCATCTCAATAGATGCTGAAAAAGCATTTGAAAAAATTCAACGTCTATTCATGATAAAAACTCTCAACAAAATGAGAATAGAGGGTATGTACCTCAACATTATAAAGGCCATATACAACAAATCCATAGCGAACATCATGCTTAATAGCAAAAACTTAATGCTTTTCCTCTACGATCAGGAACAGAGAAGGATATACACTCTCACTGCTTTTATTCAATGTAGTGCTGGAGGTCCTAGACATGGCAATCAGACAAGATGAAGAGGTAAAAGACATCCAAATCAGTAAGGAAAAATTAAACTCTATTTGCAGATGACATGATATTGTATATAAAAACCCTAAAGAGTCCACCAAAAAGTATTAGAACTAATAACTAGATTCAGCAAAGTTGCAGGATACAATATTAACAAACATAAATCTGTTGCATTCCTATATACTAACAGTGAACTGGCAGAAAGAGAAATCAGGAAAACAACACCATTCACAATGGCATCAAAAAGAATAAAATACCTAGGAATAAACCTAACCAAGGGGGTCAAAGACCTGTGCTCTGAAAACTACAAGACCCTCATGAGAGAAATTAAATAAGACACCAATAATGGAAAGCTATCCCATGCTCATGGATAGGAAGAGTTAATATTGTCAAAATGGTCATCCTGCCTAAAGCAATCTACAGATTCAATGCAATCCCTATCAAAATACCAACAGTATTCTTCAGTGAACTAGAACAAATAGTTCTAAAATCATATGTAACCACAAAAGACCCCAAATAGCCAAAACAATCCTGAGAAGGAAGAACAAAGCTGGGGGAATTATGCTCCCTGACTTTAAGCTCTACTACAAAGCTACAATAATCAAAACAATTTGATACTGGCACAAGAACAGACCCATAGAAAAATGGAACAGGATAGAGAGCCCAGATGTAAACCCACAATTCTATGTTCAATTGATATATGATAAAGTAGCCATGAATATATAATGGGGAAAAGACAGCCTCTTCAACAACTGGTACTGGGAAAACTGGACAGGTGCATGTAAGAAAATGAAACTGAGTTATTTCCTAATTCCATACACAAATGTAAACTTGAAATGGATCAAAGAACTGAATATAAGTCATGAAACCTAAAAACTCTTAAAAGAAAAAACATAGACAAAAATCTCTTGCATATAAGCATGAGCAATTTTTTCCTGGACACAGCTCCTTGGGCAAGGGAAAGAAAAAAATGAACAAGTGGGATTACATCAAACTAAAAAGCTTCTGTACAACAAAGGACACCATCAGCAGAAAAAAGCCAACCTACAGTATGGGAGAATATACTCATGAATAATTTATCCAATAAGAAGTTAATATTCTAAATATATAGAGAACTCATATGCCTCAACACCAAAAAACCCCAAATAAGCTGGTTAAAAAATAGGCAGAGGACCTGAACAGGTTATTTTCCAAAGAAGAAAAACAAATGGCCAACAGGCACATGAAAAGATGCTCCACATCACTAATCCTAAGGGGAGTGCAAATCAAAACCACTATGAGATTATCACCTCACACCAGTAGAATGGCCATTATGCAAATGACAAGAAATAACAAGTGTTAGCAAGGATGTGGAGAAAAGGGAACCCTCCTACATTGTTGGTGGAAAGGTAAATTGGGGCAGCCATTGTGGAAAGCAGAATTGAGGTTCCTCAAAAAACTAAAAATAGAAATACCAAATGACCCAGTAATTCTACTTGTAGGAATTTACCCTAAGAAAGCAAAATCCCTGATTCAGAAAGATATATGCATCCCTATGTTTATCATTACATTTTTTACAATAGCCAAGCTGTAAAAGCAACCAAAGTGTCCATCAATAGATGAATGGATAAAAACAAAGTGATATATATACAGCATGGAATATTATTCAGCCACAAAAAAGAATTCCTGCTATTTGTGACAACATGGATGGACTTAATGGTTATACCAAGAGAAAGAGGCCAGGAAGAAAAAGACAAATACCATATGATTTCACTTACTTGTAGACTCTAAAAGCAAGACAACAAATGAACAAAATAGTAGTAGATTCATAGCAATAGGTAACTGGTGGTTACCATGGGGGAGGGACGGAGGTTGAGGGGGATAAAGGGGAATGAAAATCTCAATAATAATCTGAGCTGGTCACAGGGATGGTAGTACTGCATGGAGAATATAGCCAATGATTCTGTAACATCTTTGTCTGTTGACAGATAGTAACCACACTAGTGGGCATGAGCATTTAACAATATGAGTAACTTTTGAACCATTGTGTTGTAACCAATATAAGATTGTATGTCGATGATATTTCAATTAAAAAGATGACCTAATTCTTTCCATTTTAATTTTAAAATCAATGTTTGACATCTTCAAAAGCCAAAATATTGCACAAACTAAAGAAGCCCATTGTTCTGAGTAATAAAACTGCCAGAGAAGGTAAATCGTGCATCAGCACGTGAATTTATTTAAAGGAGATAAAAGACTGTTTCCTCAAACTCTCTGATAGAGACACTAAAGCAAACCCCAAATCTGAAGTAGCAGATATTAGATGTCAGATGCATAGGTCACTCATTCATCTCCCCCTTTCCGTGATGTAACTGGCTCAGAACAAGGGACCAAGAGTGAGCTGTAATTAAGATGCGAAGGCGAAGTCTTGATCCTCAGAGGCTGCTAGTAGAGCCTGAGGTAGCAGTTTCTGTGGTTTCCTGTATGGCTGAAGAAACTTGATGATGGGCAGAGAATTTAAAGGGGAGGGGACAGAGAATGATGTAAAATGTAATATGATTTTCTTCTAATCAATTTCTTGTTTTTGCCTCCAGATGCAGACCCCAAAACCTTTAGGAGAATATCTTGAAAGCATCATGGGAAATGACTCTATGTCTCTTTAACTTTGCTATTTTTGAAATTATCTCCATAAAGATTAAACAGATATTGTCATGAACCTTTTAGTTCCAATGTTTTAATTGACTCTAGTGAAACCTTAGGCTTCTTTTGGGTTGTCCTAAAATCCAAATATTTATAATTCCCAAACTGCATGAATCTCATGCTTACATTGTCGCCCCGTGTTAAGTGAGGAAAAACAATTTAGGCCAAAAAAGCAGGCATTCTTCCTGCAGTTTGTAATACCCATTCAATTTCAACCATCTGAAAAATTACTCAGTTAAAGTCTATTTTCTGAATGCGAGTGATTGCCCGTCTGTGGAGAAAGTGAAGGTTTGTATGGCCAGGATTCTCTGACCCTGGTCTACTTGCCCCCTGCACACATGTGGGTAATGCATTATTATTGACTCTATATGAAGAGCTCTGCCCAGTGCTCTGAACTTGGCTGCAGGAGAGCAAAGGCTGGAGTGGTGGCAGCACCAAGGACAGAGATGGAGACGGCTGCAGGGCAGAGGGGCCCAGAGGCATAGACCGGCTTGCTGCATGCAGACTCACTCTGAATGGACGGGATTCTGGTGATTGACCTGCCACCATGGGAATAAAGTTGGGTACAAATCCTTTCGCCCCAAGAATGTTTCTCTGTCATGTTTTCAGTCTCACTGAATCCACAGTGAACCTGTCCAGGGCTGAAACCCTTTGCAAGACGCCATCCTGGGACGGCTCTCCCCTGTGGCTTGCTCTGCAGTGGAGTAGATAAGGAGCTGGCTGCGGGCCACACAGGCAGGCAAAAACACACGCACTAAAGCAGCTCCTGGTGTGTGCCCACGCCCTCTGTGCTGATGTCAGATGATCCTCGGGTGTTCGTTGTGCTGGTTTTTATTACAATATTCATTCATTATATATTTGTTTAAATCACACACTGAATTTCAGTCCAATTACAAAATGCACTGTTAAAGTCAAAATTGAGAGAGGAGTTAGAGGAATTCGATTTTTCATAAAAATTTAATGAAGACCTACTGGGTTAAGCAGGGGTCCTAGAATAAGTCAGACATAGTCTTGGTCTCATGGAGCTTACAATTTCATTGGAGGATTGAAAAAAGAGTGCAAATAATTATAATATAAAGCAGGCAAGATGAATCATTCAAGAATACAAAGTGGAATGAGTTCAAAGGAGAGAGGGCATACATCTTTTCGGAACTACAAAAAATTTCTCTGAAATTTCAAAATTTAAGATTAGCTTGAAAGATGAGTAAGATTCTGACGAGCAAAAATATTCCACATGTAATGAATAACATAAAGGCAGAGAGAGGAAAGGACTGCATCGGCGGTGGCTTAATTTGGCAGGAGAACGGGGCACACATACAAACACACCAGAAATGAGGATCAGAAGGCCCTTGGACCTGGGAGTGGTGTAGACTAAGTTAGAGTGAAGAAAGGAAGGAATGAGAGGCGACGGGAGAGTGCAGCTGGTTTATTGAGGATACTGGACCAGCAATCCAAGAGAGAGGTAAAAAGGAACTCTGTAATGGTGATAAAAGGAGGAAGAGCAAAGAAAAGACAAATGTGAAGAACTTGCTAAAAGAATTGCTTCCTAAAAATTGATAGTACATTGGATGTGGTGAAAAACACCAGTGATGACTGAGACTGAACCTGGGTGCCAAGGGGTGTCGCCAAACAACAGACAGGAAAGTCAAGAGGAGGAGGGATTGGCTATGGAGGAGAAACCTTTTTGTTTTGCGATTTTCTTCACTTGAACGCTTGGCGGGATGGCCGAGAACGGCTCTTCCTGTCAGTACATCCTTAGGTCAAGCCGTCACCTTGCACCTGTGGACGTTGTCTTCATGTCAGTGCTTAATGAGGGAAGTTTAGTTGGGAAAATGTAGGGTATTAATGAAAGAGAAAGACAAGGAAAAAAATTAAAACGAAGGGATTATCAGATAGTTGAAAAATTAAATCGCTAAGAAATTAAATAGAGAAGTTGGGAGCAGGGGCAATTTTTGGTGCTGTGGGGATCACTAAAGAGAACTTTCAGTGTAAGGCTGGGAGGGGCTCTAGAAGGCAAAGTCCTGAGAGAGGAAAGGGTACTGAAGGGCAGAGACACAGATCTCCATCTGGCATGCAGCTTCTTTTGCGGCCTGAACCAGGACGTGCCAGAAAATGGTCACAATTGTGTCAGGGTGACCAAGCATCCCAGTTTGCCCAGGACTGTCCCATGTTAGCACTTAAAGTCTGCATCCCGGGAATCTCCTCAGTTCTGAATGGCTGGTCACCTTATAACTCTAACTGTGACACCTGGCACTTAGTAGGTTTTCAGTATTTCATTCAGTTGAATGAATGAAAAAAATGTTTATGTCAGCATAACCGCCCTGAGGCTTGGTTCTTTAATTTTGTAAAATGAGGTTAGTAATATCCCTAGTAGCCAGCACAGGAGGTTGTTTTGATAATGAAATGAAATAATGTATAAGAAAACATTTGAAAAAAGCCCTAAAACTATAAATGCATACAAATGTGGGATAATCTCTATTAATTTTTGTATCTCCCTGATTTATGCAGTAAAGCATATTATTATTTATTGAAATTTTCACAGCTGTCTTTTTTTTCTTTTATCTTTTTTTTTTTTTGTCAACTAACTTTCATTGCCAGTGATCTGATATTGGCAGTGGAATTAGTAAGTAATTGTGTTTATATGGTACCCAACACCCAAGAGCCTCTAGGCACCTGGCCAAATCCTTTTTTAAACATAGTCATTAAGTGGAGGAGAAGAGCCAAGGAAATTCCTAAACCGGCAACGGAAAAAAAGAGCAACTGGCAAATGGAGAAAAAAAAAAGCAAACCTAAAAGAAGTTATTAACTGAGATAATTTCATCCACTATCTAGGGATAAAAATTTCACACCAATCTTAACAGAAAACTGTTGTATGAAGTTAGCCACTCATTCTCCTGACCTCTAGAAAAGAGTCTTTGAACCTTGGATTTTTAAGAAAAATTTCTAACTTGTTAATTATTAAAAATAAAGTAGGTTTTTTTCACTTATCATCAAATTCTCATTACAGCTGGAGGAAACCTTGGAGATCAGCTCATCCCACCTTCTTATTTGATATGTGCTTTTGGGGGGAAGAACTCCGGAAAATGTTTTATTAACATACAGGAAACACCAAGTTTTATGAACAAAGCTTGACGGAGTGAAGGGAACACCCGCCCGCCTCACCATCAATGAGGAGGCCTTTGCACTTGTCTATCAGGGCTTACTTCACAGTGTGGGCAAGGATGGGTCAGGGTCTTCAGCCTAATTCTATCAGTCCCTGCATCCACATCTCGATTTTTTCCTCCTTACTAGACAGAACTACAATCTCATGGCCCCGTATTTTGGCTGTTTTACCCACGAGGGCTGAACTGCAAAGACTTGTATCACCTGTTTTACTTTCCTTGCCTTTTCTCACCTCTCGTTGCTTCTTTTCCTTTTTCTATTAATAGCTTTGTGTATTTCTAGAATGGTAGCTGTGATATGACTTAGAGGAATATTATTCAGCACATTTTAAACTTTTCTTGTGTTATTCCACTCACATTGCCTTTGAAGTTTTCCCTGGGAAAGTGTTTTGAACCCTATTTTGAAGTGTCCCCTACAGCTCAAGTTCCATTTCCACAGTAACAAAAGAATTTCTGAAATTAGACCTTTTCTCCAAATAAGTTATTGGAGAATTTTCAAAATGATGATTCATTTTAAAATTCAAAATTCTCTAGCATCAGTGTGCTATACTAACAGGTTTTAGTAAGTTATATGAACAAATTTCGCCTGGAAAAGCATATTGTGAGGTGTTTAGTCCATGTGAACCCAGTTACATAATATCTGATTTCTTTAATTGTACTGACCAAATTATCACTCTAATGTATCAATATATCATACTATTAGCAAGGACATCTTGTTTACTACAGTATTTATCTCATGTGTATATATAACTTGTTATACTACTAGCTTGTGTCAAATTGTGACATAAAGGCACCTCTCCTTGCTTTCCCTAGTAAATTCTTAAATCCTTAATTTATAGAGATGTCTGTTGCTGAGAACAGCGTTAAATGCCACTGCTTCCAAAGAACTTCCACTCAAAAAAGATCGAAATATAACATAACTATACGGGATTGTACACCAGACTCTGAACGTTGAAGCACCAGTGTCTTTGGCTGAGAGGGAAGATACCAGAGTATAAGGCGCATGGACATGGCGCCCCGAGACCTATGTTCATTTCTGACTCTAACTCTTATTAGAGTTTTGACTTTAAGCAGGTGACTAGCCTGCCAAGCCTGAGCTTTCTTATCTGTAAAACAGGAAAAATGCTTTATAAATAAAGCAAGTAATAAGATATTGTAAACATATTATAAAGCAGTATACAAATGGTGAATGTCTTTCTCTTTTCAATAAATGGTAACATGAAATTTCTACATCAGCCAAATATAATTATTTCTTATAATTAGTCACTTGGGGACCTGCATATATTTTCATCAGATTTTATTTCTTAGAAGAGTACTGGAAATTTAGTTACTTGCAAAGCATTTTTTCCCATGTATTTCTGAGATAAAAAACATTCCAAATAAATCTTACAAGCTATGCACTTGACTACCTTGTAATATTGGCTATAAATTTCTGAAATGGAATTGCATTTCATTCTCAAAACTGGTTTTGCAGTTCAGTAACATATTCTTTTTAACCTTTTACAATGAAAAAAATTGGTCAAAATCCAGCTACATTGTTCTTATGGCATTCTCTCTGCCAAAGTTTGGTCCATAGAGTTTGAATACTTTCCTGTTTCAAGTAAATAAAACCAAATAAATACACAGTTGTTTGTAAAATTTTTCCTGTAAAACTTACAATTTATTCTGCTCTTTTTTATTTCTTTGGCAAAATATTGATTGTGAGGGTATGGTCTGAATGCATTTGAGAGAGATTTCTATTTTTAAGCTTCTTAGAAAATTACTTCTCTTCTTTGAGAATCATCTTAAGGGATTTATCACAGCAATTTTATTATGTAGAGTTAAAATATACACTGGGATGATTCCACACTTGATAAGACACAGTACCAAAGTAGATTTAGATATTTCTCTCAATATAAATACATTCCCCCAAATGTCTCTGATTTCTCGCCATTTTTTTTCTTTCTCCACAATTCTCATAGAAGTATTAATTTTTTACAAGTAAATTGACTGTATATAAGCAATTCTCCCTGTTTTAATCCCAGTTCCCTGGGCCCAAACTCCTTTAATATATAAATTGCCTTGGGATTTTTGGCTTTTCCTTTCATATCAAAGGCTTCTTTCTAAACCTGTATCAATAATCATGCTGAGTGAACTGCCTTGTACTCAGTTCATTGCCTAGAGAAAAGGGAAGGATTTAGTTGATATGGTCTGGCTTTGACATCATGACCACAGGTAATCTGAATTAGAACCAGGCCAGATTGTACATGATGGAGAACCTTCTTGAATTTGCGTATAATCTTCTGCCATTCTCCTCATCCTCTTCTCTTTCCACATTTTTAAAAATCATTTTTGAATGTGGTGGCAGATGGCATGTCTCTCAGTGAAATCAAAGGCATATGGAAAACTGTTTACAATAATTCCATGCCACCAAAGTTGCAGTATTTATGTTAAAAGAAAAAAATAATTTAGCCTGTTATATTAAGCTTTGAATGTAGTCACAATGAGTATCTAATTCTCAATTACTATGCATTTTGAAGTTTCTAAAAGATTGTTCAGAAATCCTCTCTTAAGGGTAGTGAGCAGACAGTCAAGTTTAGAAATGTAAAAACCAGTTCTTAGATGGGTCAGATAATTCTGGGACTAAAAAGGAACTTTTAAAAAATGAGTCATCTTAATAGGTTCAGTAGCTTGAGAGATAATACGAAATTTTCAAAACACTGTTAACTATGTATGTTAAGAAAACAACGCATTCATTTTAAATGCAAAGTCTTTTGCCAGTTTCTTTGTTTATTAAATATATACAGGGATTGGAAGCTAGGGATTAAAAATTCCTCCAGTTATTGTATGTACACTTCATTTATTCTGTATAAAAGATTCATTTCAGAGTATTAGTGGTAAAGGAAACTAGAACAACAGCAATCAAAAATCTAAGAACAGAATTTTTACTCATTTTTTTTTCTTTCTTGTAACACAATAAACCCATGTCTTCCCAGAAGAGTAGAATCAGACTTAATGTCAACTTACACCATTATGTCTCTCTGGAGTCCACATTTTTGCATGCAGAAAATCAGCACCGTGCAACAGGGACAGCTGCTGTGATAGCAACCCTGTAATTGTCCTGGGCTGAACTACCAGGGGAGTAGAAGAGGTGGGGAAGAGAGAGGAAACAACACACAGCTCACAGAGACTCCGTTTGTATGATTATCTCAATACTTAAAATCTGGACAGTACATATGTCTGAATTCAATGTTGATATTTACTATCTTATTAAGTAAAAATGTTACAGTTTTCTTTCCTTTGCAGATACATATTTTTTCTTTCTTTTAATGACAAGTCTTATTGGTTTTGTAGAACAAATCTCTGAACTCAAGCTGTTACATCATGATAAGTTCTCAAAAGACAGATAGATAATAATCTCTTTTCTTCTGCTTCCCTTTTGATGAGTCCACCAGAAATGATTAGACATTACAAAAATTGTCTGCTTTTTCCCTCTTAGATCTCACCTCATAAAGTATTATGCATTCATTTCTTATAAGATTCTTTATGCTTATCTTTATTCATTACAACTTTGATGTTAAAACTCAGAAAAGGCAACTTGATGGAAATCATATGTAAAATGTTACCTCACCCATACTGCAGTGTTGTAATCAACACCTCCTCCCATTTGCTGTTTGTTGTACCACTGAGATACGCTAAGGGGTTTAACATGTTTATTTAGAATGAAATGCTTGTTACTCTGAAGTTTCCTGACTGCTGGAAAAAGCCAGGCTTATACAGCAAAATGTCTTTGATGTCTGATTGGACTCCCTGCCCATCTTTTGGCAGGTAGAGTCTTTCTTTTTATCAACTGGAATTACTCATGCTGACATTCTGTCTTGTTATGATAAATCCTGATGTATATTGTGGTCAGAGCATGTAGTTGTACATTTTACAACTATTTAAAAAATGGCCATTTGGCAACTATTAATATTCTTGTAGAATCATGATTAAAAGCAGATAATCTGAAGCTATTTGTCTGGGTTAAGTTACATCTCCTCCGTTTATCAGCTTTCAGACTTTAGGAAGGTTATTTGACTTCTTTTTGTCTCAGTTTCATCACCTGTAGAATGGGGATAATAATATTTTCCTCACAGAGTTATTAGAAATATTGAAAGAATTAATGCATATAAAACAATTAGAAGAGTGCCTAAATAAAAGTTAGCTGTTTACTTTTCAAATACTACACAGAAGGTAGAAAATGTGATTCAATGCTTATGGGTCGTTACTGTATTACAAATGTTTTCCTGCTCTGTAATTAATCTACCACTGGGAAAATCACTCAGCCTTTCTGAAACTTCCTTTTCTCATCTGTATGGGGATACATGGGGAATACAACAGTTACTTCAGAGGTCTTATTGTGGCTATCAGAAATAAGGTATGTAAAACTCCTAGTCTAGTCCCTGGCACAGAGTAGGCACTCCATAAATATCTTAGTGGTTGCTGTTACTCATATTTGCTCTGAGTAGTATCAGTTCTTACTATTGCACAGGGAACTGATTTCGGAAGTAAAAATATGTATGAAAACATCCTTTCTGTATTTCTTTTTAAAGCAAACTTATAAAGTACATATTTGGAAAAATTCAGAAATATGGAGCAACTGATTATGCTAACGTTGTGCCTCTTTATCAATCTGTCCTGGCTCAGCACAAGGAAACGCAGGCCAAATTTCTCAGCTCACAACTTAGACCGGTGCCAGGGGAGCCATCATCTCTGACGCGGGCTGAGAGCAGTTAATGTGGATTCACATATGGTTTTCTTTCTACTCACTGAGATTATCCCATTGAAACTGCTGTGTGTCCAAGGTCAATGAGAACTTTGATCTTCTGCAGGTGTACCTGTTCTTAGGGAGGTAGGATTCAGATGGTCTGAAATCGTTGAATTTTAAGCCTTGTTTTGGAAGAAAAGCATAAAATTAAATAAATAAAATGCTTGCTCTCAATTTTAAAATTAATGGAATTAAAAAATATCAATGTACATTTTTATTAACACTGATTAGGAAACTTTTGTTTAAAAAATAGCACAAGGATAAATATATAGTGCAGCCATCCTATATTAGGTAACATTGTTATGCATCTGGTTCATCAGGGAGCAGTTTTTCCTATTATTATGTGTTACATTGTACAAGTACATTGACATTTAATTTTCAAGTAGTTTCTGATGAAAAAAGTATCTCTTCTGTGCATTTTCCTTTTGGGAGCTCTGTTTCCATATTATTTTTGCCTATGTAAAAGTTCAGTCTTGAGAAACAGGCATGTTTTTAATGGTCTCTTTACTTGGTAGTTTTAAGTAAGACAATTTGGTTACCTTGAGCTAAAATGAAAAATAGTCACAGAACTTTATTTTATGTGTACATCATTAGTTGAAAGCTATACTAATTTTAAAATAAAACATTTCAGTTAGCTTTTATTATCTCTCTCTCTTCCTCCCCCCAAAACAAGGAAAACACACACACATAGACATGTGCATGTGTAACTAAAGAAAGCCCTTTTCTCTCTTTTCCCATTTTTTTTCTTACTTCCTACTCTATTTTTTCCAAAATAATGAATCTCAACTGCTATAGTTTCCAAATAAGTCATGATGGCTAGGGGGAGGATAATTTTCAAAATGCTATAAACATCTCTCTGTAATTATAAAACAAACTGTGATTTTGATAACTCATTTTACCCTGTAAGAATATTAATGAAATGGTGCAATACAAGAATATGAAAATAAATTTATAAAACAGTTTAGTTATCAAAATATTCATGTTGATTTGTTAATTCTGGGCTACCATGTTATAAGGTTAAGTATCGCGAATAAAATGGAATGAGTGTGGGATGAAGCAGTTTCTAAAAATAGTGGTGTCCTACAGGGTTTGAACAATATCATGTGAAAAAGAGGGAGGTAACTCCCTAAATGGGGGCTTGAAAATTGAGAGGATGTGATGAGATTGAAAGCTGTGGGTAAGTGAATATTTCTTTCTTTACCAAGAGATTATGGAAGAAGGTTATAATCATTACTGCCAAGGCCTGTGGGGGAGCAACAGGTGCCTGGAGGGGCAGGGATGATGTGAATGCCAGGCCCCTAGCTTGTTCTAGGACTGGTGATGAGAGATGGAACTGACAATGCCAGTGGGCATAAATAGGCCATGATTCTGACTCTTTTATTATACATCATTCAGATAGCAGTCTACCTTTTTAAATGCTTTTTTTTAATTAAAAAACTTTGGTATCCTAATTAGAAATGGCCAATTGTAGGAGTTTAAACGAATTTGTATGTGTGTGTAGTATTTTTATTTTAAAATGTTCTTTTTCCTGAGTTTCTCCAAATACTGCTTTGCTTTTTGTTTTTTGTTGCTCAGTCTATAAATGGAAGCTGTTGTTTCCCAATAAGATAACCTTACAGAGTGCTCTGAATGTCTTTCTTTTCAAGAGATGTAGGTGTTAGGATTGTAGGTTCTGTAGAAAAGGTACTGGCTAAGTCAGCTGATTTTAGCTGTAGTAAGAACTGAGATGACTGAGGGTTAATAAATTTAAAGTGAGAATGGTTGGTGACATTGATTTGAATGTGTGATAGCTGCCTAATGGCAAACTAAGGAGACTTTCTGAGAATGTGGGGCAAAGGACTAAACATCTGTCCTTAGGTTCAGCTTTAGGATGGATTGTCGATTAATTTTCTGACTATAGGATTATTTTATGATGGTGGTACTTGTAAGAGAGCCCTAGTGCAAGTTGTGAATTGGCAGGTAGGGGATATGATACAAGTATTAAGTAGTGGAAGAATATAGATTTTTTTTTCATAGTTATTCAAATAGGAAAGAAGAAAAGGCATTATCTAGGGACATATATGCAATCCAAACCAATATTTTATGTATATAATAAAGTTAAACTGGAGGAAGGGGAGCTGCAAAATGCCTCCAGGAATTCTTCCTGGGAATTAGCAGAGAAGTGAAGAAAAATACTTCCATGTTAATGTCTATATATCAACATAGGTATATAGAGTGTGAGAAGGTGAGAGGTAAATAGTGAACTGGAATTTTTGATGCAAGTGGGTAAATTCAATGTAGAAAAAATTACTGAGTCCAGTTGGGTTATAATTTGTGATTAGAATGGCAAAGAAAGTGGATTCTTTCTCAAAGAAACTGAAACTTCAAGGAAGAAATCTATTTTCCTGAATCCAATTACAATTATGATAGTTTTTTTTCTTCATTTGGTCTCAATTCAAAAGTGACTATCACTTGGAGATTTTCCTCTGTGGAATGTGAGGAATACTAATGAGATACAGATACGCCTCTTTAAGTAGTTCAATACTAGGCATTAGGGCTATCCTTATAAAGCAGATAAAAGTCTAAGTGTCCTCTGGGCATTTGTTGTGTTCAAGGATTTAATCACGCTGTATAATGTTATATAAATCTAAAGGAAGAGCATGTGATCAATCTAGAGTTTGAACTTTTAGGTTATACTTAACTTTGTATTAAAGTTTCAAAACAAAGGGCATGCATTTTAACCCTCCCTCCCCTAGGGTTCCAGTTTATGACATTCTCATGGTCCAGCTCCTCAGTATAAACGTCCCGTAGCTATCCCTTCTCTGCAGTGGAGAGGAAAGCCTTGGCCAAGCTCCATTTTAAGAAGAAAGATGCAGACTACAACCAGGTCACAGAGAAACGTGAGCCGAGACTTCACTTACCACTTTTCAAATAGGAAGAAGTGATCTCTTGGTCAGAGACCCGGTATTTTAACATGTCATCTATATTTGTTACAGAAAAGATCGAATGTAGTCTGGTTCCTTTGCTCCATCAATTTCTCTCCTTGAAAAATAATTTTCACATTCCAAACACTTGTTACCTCTGAAATAAATATTCCCTCAAGGAGGAGTGTTTTTCGTCTTTTTTTCCCCCTTTTGTTTTTAAAGCAGGAGTTGTCATCTGGATTCTTCAAGTTACCAGGTGTATCTCATGTAGGATACAGTTGTTTCCTTTAAAAGCTGGAGAAATAAAAAGCAAGAAGGAGATGGATATTTGGAGTCAGCAAGAGACAGTGCACTGTCCTTATGTTGATTTCACAGGGCTACTGAGATGTATTATAATTGCAATATAATATATATTTTTTAATTTATGGTATTCATAGAAAAATACCAAGTATGTCATTTCCAACAGCCCTAAAAGTTACCAACAAGAGCAATGAGGGTGCGACGCTGATGAGGGAGTGACGGTGATCTCGTTTTCGAAGCTCTACCTTAAAGTGAATCTAACTGGGAGATTAATGACCCAAGAAGAAAAATCGAGTACTTTCTTTAGTTAGTCTGCCATGATATCATTCTTTTAATGACTACTTTCTACCATAAAATATTTTTATCTGAAATTTTTTCTGCCTGAGTATATTATTTTTAAACTGTGGAGTTTTCCAAGATACAATTTTTACCAGTGACTTATCACTGCTCTGGGTTCATATCTGCACTTCTTAAGAATTGATGAGTGTAGACGTTATGTGAAAACATCAAAGTCAAACAAATTATTTTTCAAGATAATGTGTGTCCAGTTTACATGGATAAATCATGATACACGCCTAGAGTTTTCTAAACCTCAATATATTATTACAGTTAATCTTGGCTAAGATATCATTATCTTAACAACACAAGCAAACAGATGACTGATTTAGCAGATTGCCTTAAGGCCATACTGTATTAATCAATATGATTAGCAGCATGGATTTAGTAGAAAATCTTTAGATTCAGAGTTTACACAGTGGCAAAAGATTTTACTTAGGAGCACATTTCATAATTTTTAAAACATTCATTATATTAGAATACACAAACGTTAAAATTAATGCAATGTTTTAATCATAAAATATTAAATCACGTGGTTTATTTCAGACAAGCATGAAGAATGTCTCTAAAAAACCCTTTTTTAAAAATTAGCGTCTTAGAGTTTAAGAAAAAAAAGAAAATATTAAATCAATATCTAGATGTATTGGAAGGTATCAGAATGTGGAATGCACTGCCAGTTACACTGTTTACAATGAAAATAATCAATCATTTGATCATTTTTGGGAACCTTCTATATGCTAGGAACTACTTTCAAGAAGCTCACGTTCTAATGAAAGTGACAGAAAATAAACTATAAATATTTCAATAGGTGCTAATTATCAAGACAATTACAGTAAAATGGGGACAAGAGGGATGACAAGAACACTGTCTTGGGAACTTCCGTTGGGAAAACTCTTGGATAAGGTCAGATCTGAATCGAGTGAGAGAGTAAAGCATGCAACTATGTTAGAAGAGAGTATTCCAAGTTAAATTAAAATAAGAGGTAGAATTCTCTTATTGGGAAATTACCATTCACTTTTATTTATTCAAAAGGTATTTATCAAGCGTGCTCAAAATTCTAGGAACTGGGCTCAGCGGAGGGATCACAAGGGTGGGTAAACTATGGCACCTGTCATCAAGGCATTAATGGAAAAACATAAAAAGGTAAGCATAACAAAAATCAAAATCACCATGTTGGGGCAAGGCAATTAGGGACAATTTCTGCATTTGGTCTTGATTACACTATGAACAATGATATGACTCCCTCTCTAACCTGTCTTTAGACTTAGAGTAACTCGGGATTAGGTCAAATTCTGGTTTTTAGTATTATATTAACCAAGACATTTCCTATTGCATTCATAGAAATCCAACTCTAAGCAAAAGGGGTATTTGTTGGCTTTTGTTAATGGCATGTCCAAGGACTGACATGCTTCAGCTACATCTGGATTTAGAAGGTGTCATAGTCACTTTCTTGCTCTCAGCTCTGCTTTCCTCAGTGTTAGGTCCACGCACTGGCAGGCTGTGCTTGTGTAATGTCAAAGAAGACCACTGGTACCCTAAACATATGTGATCCCTAACACTATCACAAAAGCACAGAGATCGTTTCTTTTCCAGAATCCATATCCATTTTCTTGGCCTCTGGAACTGCATGGATCACATGGTCACTTCTAGACCAATCACAGTGTTCCCCTGACTACCCATTCTGGTGACTCTCCACAATTGCTAGGAACAAGCAGGGCCATATAAGTGACAAATCTACCTGAATCCTATCCAGTGTGGAATGGACAGTGGAAAAAACAAAAGAAAGGTAGGGTACTATCCTGGCAAAGGCAAAAAATTCTACTACAGGTTGATTAATTCTATGACCTTAATCAAATTATACCACCTTCCTGAATCCCAGTTTCATCATGCATTAAAGGTCCTATCACAGAGTCAAATTAGATAAGGTAGTATGTGTAACAAGGTTAAGCACTAGAAAAAAGTGCTTACGAAATAACTATATCAACAGTATTTCTAACAATGGACAGATGTTACCTGATTTGCAGAAAATTTCATCTAGTTAAGACCAAAATTTCAGAAAAGGTGAAGGGCAGACTCCCCTGAAAATAAAACAAAATGATAGTGCCAGCCAAAGTCTGGATTCTGTGTGCTCCACTAAGAACAAAGTGCCTTTGGCTACAAGGAGATTCTTAGTTGCAAGATGTAGCTCTGAATGGAATTTATGCCTGAATGATCAGAAAGCTATCTTGTTGCTACTTCTCAAATATACTAAGATATTTATCATTTTAGTGACTTAAAAAGCATGCAGATCCTCTTAGTAACATCCCTATTCAAGTTAATTTGATAACTTAAATTGTAACACTATATATTTCCCTGCTAGGATGCTGTGAAATTATTTTCATTTTGAATGAAATATAAATGTGGCATTCTTAGGTTTCCTGAATTGTTTCTTGGGCAGATATGACAGCTCATAACTGTTCTGGTTGCAGACTGCCTGGGTTGCAAACCATGGGCCCTGGTCCTAATCTGATCCTCTTCCTGTTTTTTTAATAGGCCCCTAACTAAGAATGGATTTAGGTATCACTACTCCTGTGCACTAGTGCATTTTGCCATGTGACTTACTCTTCCTCCAAGCTATACACTAGGACCCTTTAACTGCATACAGTTTTTCAGACTGGCAGCTTGTCACTCAGCACAACTTTGAGGAATATATCACAGGACAGGTCAGGATAAGTAAAGGGGCAGAACCACGGTGTTAGTTTGGATTTTCCAAGAAGCAGACACAAAAGTTGGATTAGAGGGAAAGCAGGAGGAGGCTGCAAGAACTTTCAAATCATAAGCAGATCTGATCCCTCCGAAAAAAAAGAGGGAAGGAAGGCAGATTAAGCAGGAAAAGTTGTAGGGTGCAGAATAGTTCTAAAGAAGCTTTGGCAGGGCCTATGTATAGCTTCCGAGCCAAAGGTCCCTATCAGAAGAGCTTGCACCTCTGGAAATGAGCCTGCCTCAGTGTCACTGCTTCGCTCAGTCACTACCTGGAAGCAGCCGGAGGGAAGCGTCGGCTCAGCCAACACAGCGGTGGGTTCAGAGGACAGCAGGTGGGCCCCTGGTTAGTTGTGTGGCTGGAGTACTGCAAAGCCCCTGCTCATGTCTGCCAGAGCCAGACTGGGTGATAAAGAAGAATAGCCCATCCATCTATGAAAGCAGGCCTCAGCGATGAGAGACAAGTCAGAAAAAGTGAAGGTAATTGGAAGGCAGTATTTTTCTTACCTAATGCTACCGAGGATTGACTCTACCTGAAGAACTAGCTGCTGGGAAAGGAAGAAGGGAGATATGCACTTCCTCACCACTCACGGAGTTGGCGTAGCTATGCAAGGCTCGCCGGAGTCTGGTCTGGAGCAGAGAGGTGCAAGAAGCCTGGCTGACGTGTGCAGGGAAACTCTGCCTTTCCACAGCTGGAGAACAGGGCTGTGTTTTGATGTCTGCGCTTGACTTTTGCAATTTTCTTTTCAGAGGTTTTTCCATTTCTAACTTGTCTCCACGCCATCTGCTCAAGGTACTGCTGTTCAAATAACTTTCCTTGACGGCTGCCACAGCAGTGGAGAGAACGACGAGCGTGGCTGAGCAGCAGCTGGGGCTGCGCCCTCTCTCTGTCGTTGCCCGCGGTGACATGCCAGTTTCCAGATTTGACCAAAACAGTTGAAGGATGAAGTCTAGTCTTATTAAACAGAATGTTCTTTAATGCACTAGTCCTTCATGTAGTTCACTTTATTTTAACATACTAATTAAGTGAAGACAAGTGAGAGAAGTGCTTTCTTTAAAAGGATGATATGTGTGAGATTTTGAACCTCTGTATTTCTCATATTAAATGTCTCTGAGGAAGCTTGACACTTATCTGGACTTCTCAGTATAAAAAGGAAATATTTGATATTCTATCAGCTTTGGTTTTCTGTGTGTGTGTGTGTGTGTGTGTGTGTTTGTGTACTAATTTTCCCAAGGGATGACCAATTTAGTTGTTGTGCTCACTGCTTATTTGAAACCAACTAAACAGGTGAACAGTACTCCCTATTTCATTGTTCTTTCATCTATTTTGTAAAGACTAAGGAATGTTGAGACATATAATCAATGCTCTTTAGTCTTTTATAACTTTAAAAACCATGAAGATAAAGCTAACTTCCTGCCCTTTACATTTCCTGACTTCTTGGCACTTCTCTAGGCTTATCTAAGATATATATATTTTCTTAGTTTTCTGATGAAGGACTGATTGTTGGACTCTCCTTTTGTGTCGCTGTAGTGGACTAACAGTTTGGATTTGTTAAGATATGAATGAGAAAAGAGTCCTAATTTAAAAGTTGTGGACAATTACTTTCCCAGCTAATTTATTATCCTTTTGGGAGAGAGGAACTATATCTCTTGGAGGGATACACAGATAATCTCATTTTCATCTCTTTCCCCTTCACTTTGGCCTTTTGATATGTGGAGTTGGTTTTAGAATCATTTTTCAACTATTTTCTAGAATATGTCTTCTGTTTACTAACATTCTTACCCATTAGAATCATAGAACAAGTTTTTAGCTTTGTGCCTCTTTAAAGAGTAGGAGATATTGAGTCTTTTAAAAGAACTAATCAAATATAATTTCTTAGGAAAACCTCCCAACTTTCAAAGTGGTTGCTGTTTTTAATTCAGGAGCAATAAAACTAAATGTCTACATTTCTATTTTGCTTTCTATCATCAGTGATTGTGGAAAACATTTTTATTACCTAATTTAATATTAAAATTATTTTGATATCCAGTGCATAAGATTCTTGAGGTTATTTGTTCCACCATATTGATTGGAATAGAAAGTCCTGATTACTAACTGAAGAGATCTCTTATGAAATAAGAAAATTCTGAATCTCACACCTGGAATAATTTCATATAGATCTCTCCTATATTTACATGACTTCTGGAATCTCAAAATGTTTACAAACCAATAATAAAATGATATTAATAAAGATGATATTAATTGTTATTGTTTATATTAGCTTCTACAGTTTCTTACATTTTAACAATGTAATTATCTTTATCACATAATTATAAGACCTCTATAAATATCTGTAATATGTATTAGCACATAACATCATGTAATAAATAGTTCTTTTCAATTTAAAGAAGATGCTGGATTGTTGGTATTGGAGGTTAAAAAAAAATGAATAATGTTAATTTCACTTTTGTTTGGTCTTTCTTGGTTTTAGTTTTGGTGTGATGTTCAATACTAGAAATACTGGTGAAGAATAGAACTTACAGAAGCCAGGAACCTGGACTTGGACAAGGTTGATTGGGAGAGATCACAGTGCCGGGGCTACCTTCTGCTGTATGGGCGTCCTTTCTGCCTGTCAGCGTATTCTGTTTAGAGTTTTGCCTCTTATCAATGGAATCAGGAGAGATGATAAAGAAGTATAATTATGTTTTTTTGCTAAGACATTGTATCGTTATGGTTTCTGTGAGTGAAAAGATTAGGTTAAAATATTATGAGCCTATTTTGAAAAATATATATACCTCTGTTTTTGTATCTGTAGACAAGGATCTAATAATCACAATGGTTACCTCTGTGGAGCAAGTGTTTGGAGAAATTTCTCTTATTATTTTAGTCATTAAAATCATCCTAAACAAGATCGTATATGGCTTCCATAATCTGAATATGTTAAAAATCAATAACACAGATAGATTTTTATTATTTATATTAGTTTCTTCTAGTATTTGTTTTCATTTTAACAATATAATTATTCCAATTCTCTTTACCACCAACATTAACAAAACTAAATACTATAATAATGACTTACAGATCAACTGTGGCTCTAGATTATAAGTTTTTTATGATTATCAGAGAAATTGAAATTTACTTTGAAAGGACAAAAACTTTACTTTTTAAACTTTAAGCTTAACTCTTTTGACAAAAATGACTCTAAATTCTATAACAAATAACCTAAAAGTTATGTATTTCAGCAATTGGTTATAAATACAGTGGCCATATAATTTATCCTCAAAGCCAGGGCAGTTTTGAGAATGAAAGAAGCTCTATTAACAATTACTCTAGGCAATAGGCCTCGATTGGGACTGTCCCACTAGGTAAACCAGGACATAAAGAAATAGTCTACTAATTAACTAAAAATTAAATATTAATGAAATAGACACAGGTTTCATGTTAATATTTGAAGGTCATATATGAGAAACATATTCCTAGGCTCCTCAGAATAATGTGGAATTCAGTATAATCTGGGAGTCCCATTTCTAAATCTTTAAAGGGTTCATCACTGAGGTACCCCCAGGAGCGCATTCTGAGGCTGTTTCCATCACGTCACCTGCAGCAGATGGATGGCAGCCCTGAGGGCGCTGCCAAGATGGGACTGGGATGTCAGGGTCCTTCTGAGAAGGAAGTCTTAGTTTGCACACTGTACATCTATGCTGCTGGGATTTCTCTACCACAGATTTGCTGATACAGTTCATTCTTGTAGAAATTACTCCCGACTCATTAAAACAGAGGGAGCAGAAGGGAGCGGAGTGGGATGAGGGTGAAGTTTAATTTGACTAAAGTCTGAGACAACTTTTAGAGAAAAGGATAATATGTTGCATTTGAACAGGCATTTTTTCCTCATTATTCCTTGCTGTTAATAGTCCTACTTATCATGTATTAAAAGAGACAAAGCAATTTCCCACTGAATGTGGTTGAAATCAAAAGGCTATAAAAAGAAAATAATTTAGTGTCAAGGCATACTTCTGGGTTTGCTTATGTGTTTATATATCTGTCCATAATATCATTTCTCAAACAAGAGCCCTCTGCATCAGATACATGCAAACCTTTCTAAGCTCAAAAGACATATTTTTAAGATGGTGAATGCCGTTTCTATCTGGCCAACTGCTGGGATCTGATCGGTCATTACTCAATTTCAGAGGAAGCTTTGAGAACTAATCAGGGGTGTTATCAGCTATGACTTTTATTGCTGCAATGCAGAAAACTTAGCAATAAGGAAAACTGTAAATTCAGGATTTGTTCTTTGTAAGGGTGTGCCTCATGCTTGGAAGATTAATGAAGAATTTCTGGTCCATTGTTTATTAAAGATACCACCATTCCATAGCATTTTAATTGTAAATCCACTCTTTGACATCCTAACTAATGGTTCCTGATAAATTAATAAAAGCAACATATTAAGTTTAAATCCCAGATAAGGTGAAGATTGCTGTTTTAATATCCCATCCATATCCTTTATCTTTCTACAGGGGCTTTCAGGCCAGTAGTTTTAATAACATGCATGAATGAAGATGCTCTTTTTTAACTCAAATGGTGGCGAAGAGTTTTTCCTTTATATTAGCAGGCAATCAATTCCAATAGCTTTTTAATGCTTTCTTAAAGAATCAATTTTAAAGCAGACGCTCTTCAGGGGACCCTCTTAAACTTCTTCACAGCCGGTCTCCTAATTTTCTATTACAATGCAATCTAAAGCAGCTACAAAAATAATGCAGATAATGTTTGCTGGGTAATGATTTCCAATTTCCCCATTCCATGTACCCTGTTATTAGGAGGATCATCTTGGTTGTGTAAATTAATTTTCAGTTCACTTCAGGGGAACATTACAATGATTTATTCAGCACCAGTCTTGAAGAAAGTGTTGGGAGGATTTTAGTAATCTGGGAAACAAAATCAATTTGTTCTGATTATTGCCATGTTAAAGGGAAAAAGGAGGAGAAACAAAAGAGTCACTAGCATGTGTATCTTGGCTGTTGCAGGCATGCTAGAACCATGATTTGATGCTGGGTTGTCACGCTGTAATATATGAACTTAGCAAAAGAATAGTGTTTGGTGATCCATCTCCACTTGGAGATTATGTAGTGAGATACCCAGGAATACTCCCTTGTATCGTATTTCATTTAGATGCCTTGAAGGCAAGATAGCCATTCGTTCATATTTGCTTGAAGAGAGAAGTAACATACTAACTTTTAACCAAGGAGGAATAGTTTTCCTGAGCACAATGTAATTATCCAGTTAGATACAAAACTTAAAAGAGGAACTATCAAATCAATTTCATAACTATAAGAAATACAACTTTTCCTTTGCCATAGTTTATCTCATACAGTTTTTTCCAGGGTTGTATATGAACTGTGGTCCTTATAATACTACAAAAAGGTCTTAATTTATAAAGGTTTTACTGACCTTTTACATTAATGAACTTGTATGGGTAGTAGTCACTGGAGTCAAATTTAACTGTGTCAAGGTGTAAATTAAATTGACGCCTCATTCTCTTCACCAGATCACTTACCTTCATTCAACAGATACTTAGGAGTCTGCTGTGCCATGTGGTGAACTGGGTGCTAGAAAGATGCTGGAAAATAAAAGCAAAGTGCTGTAAATATGAAATTGCAGCCTGTAACTTGATCTATGAAGAAGAGGTTCACGGTATTATAAGGACATATTTTAAATAATTTAAGTTTAATAATTTAAAGAATTAATTTTAAATTTAACCAGGTCAGAAAGGCCAGGGGAGGTTTTCCTGGGGAAGTTGTTGAAATTTGACCTGAGGATTAAGATGGCCTATCCAGGGGGAGAAGAGGGGAATGCTATTCTAAGATAAGAGATATTAAATTTGTGTTTAAAAAAAATACGGTGGCTGCATAGTGAGGAACACATTGCAAGGAAGGCAGACTGGGTGCAAGAATTCAGATGGGAGACTGCGGCCACAGTCCCGAGAGAGACGGAGCACGCTGCGGGAGGCGCCATACTGCCTTCCCAAGCCTCTGCCCACCCATCTGCAGGAGGCCAGGTCAGACGTTCCTTTCGTGATTACCATGAAGCCTATGATGAAGACACAGATCTGTGTGGACTCAAGTGAAGTAGATTGAGTTAGAATCCTGAAACTAGGTGCCTTCCGAATAAAAACTGTGCAGACAAGCGGATTTAGAATCCCTGGTTGAGGAGTGGAGAGTCACAGAAATATACAGAAACATGAGCTTGCCATATGAAATTAAATATTTTTTGAGGGGTATTAAGTTCACATATATCATTTTGGACACCATTAAGAAATGTTCTTGTTTCAACAGAATATTTTTGTTACTAACACATAAATGTAGCGCGGTGGCCTGGTTCTGTTTCTGGGTCAGAGCCCAGTAAGAAGTGGTCTGTAAAGTGATTACGTACTCACAGTTCACGCACAGCCTGATGTGTGTGCAAAGTCCAGCTCTGTCACTTAGTAAGCCTATGACCTGGGAAGCTATGTGACCCCTGAGTCTCTGTTTCCTCTTCTGTAATGTGCACCCCCCCATACAAGCTTGTGAGATGTAGGTTGACATAGTGCTTGTCAAACTCCAAGCAGGCCACAATCTTTGCTCTTGTTAATCCACAGTTGTTTGCCTAGAGATAAGCAATCAGGAAAAATAGATGTTTTGTCACCAGCTGGCAGTGATGTTGGCTCAGGGTTATAGTCACAAGTATCAGTTAATGTTGGGCAAGTTTAAATGACCCAGGGTGGGCAGTAACATGCCACTCAGAACGGATGCGTCTCAGGCATCCAGGAACCAGGGCGGTGGCAAAGCAAGTTCACTGAACTTCTGCGGTAAGGGACTTAAGAGTACTGTTGGAAAGCCGAGTGGCACCAGAATCCCCTGGTCAAGATGGAGCTCTGTTGCCAGGGTCACTTGGACCGGAGCCCGTGGTTTCTGCTTCCTTTATATTAGTTCAGTGCAGGCAAGCTTTATGAGTCGTGCCCTCAGGAGGCACAGGCGCCCTCAGTCTCGCCCGATCAGATAGGAAACAGTACTGCCTGCAGAGTGAGGATACCGGGGGGCTTGCTACTGGAATCTGGACTCCCGCACGCTGTTCCCACTTTCTAGGAGCTGGGTGGGGGTCTGAGCTGTAGCGATCTTGAGTGAGTCTTCTCTCCTCCACTATCAAATGTACTTAGACCTGTTCATGCTGCTTTTGACACTGAATTAACACTGGAGTCGCTGGCCTCTAAGAAGCCTAAGCACAGGGCCATGATTGCTGCATCATCCCTTCTAGTCTCTTTTATAGCCATAAAACAAGGATAGGGGTAGGTTAGGTCATCTTTGAGACTGAAAATGGAAATAACATGGAAACTCAACATGCTGCTGTTAGTGTGATTGCCATTATTTATGCTCTCTCAATAATGCAAACATAAATAAAGAATTAATGTGTGTGTGTATGCATACATCTACTAAGTTGGGCTGTTCAAAAAAAGAGGAAGACATTTTTAATACTTAAAATTTTTATAAATGTTAAATGCTGTTGTGGCAGGTACAACTATTGTATATTTGAAAATGGCATTTATAAGTTAGTGCTATAGATATTTTAAATGCCAGCAATTATTTTACCCATG
Organism: Phataginus tricuspis; assembly: GCA_029783875.1. Lineage (NCBI taxonomy): Eukaryota > Metazoa > Chordata > Mammalia > Pholidota > Manidae > Phataginus > Phataginus tricuspis. The sequence continues at coordinate 2,692,474 of JAQQAC010008864.1, forward strand.
TGTTCCCAAATCCATCAGTCTTGTCAAAAGAAAAGAACCTATCATGATTTCAAAGGACATGCAAACTATATTAATCTCCTCATTCTTTGTGAGTTTTAAAATAAACTGACAGCTTGAGTAAGAAGTAATCATATCTAAATATTCTGTGTGTGGGGGAGACATTACCTCCACTTACTTAGTCTTTAAAAACTACATAAAATTGAAATCTGTCTGCTAGTTTATTAATGCATTATGGGAAAATGGATATGTTAGTTGTCACCAGTTTATGGGGTAAGTTTGGAATGGTCTGATATAAAACTGTAAGCCATGTGTCATGTACAAAATTAATTTCAGGGGCTCTGAAGACCACTTCAAGGAGTGCGATAATGAGGATGGATACTTTTCAGTATAAGAAAGATAAGTGGGATATCATCTGACTTAAAAAATAAGCTATGACATATTTCAAATTCTTTTTTGAAGAGAGCTGGGGACATCTCAGGTAAAGAGAAATTCACCTTCTAAAGTTTGAAACAGTTAAATCGAATTCTATTTGCTGCTTATTGGGAAACAACTGTCCTACATTTGAAGACACACAGGATGGTGAAAACAATCAGTGGCTTTAACAAGCAATAGCACAGTTGCTCAGAATTCCAGGCATTGGTTTGCATTTGAGCCGTTTCTCACGTGGGAAACTCTTTCTTACTCAAGGGCAAGAATTCCTTTTGACTTGCAGCAAGAATTAAAAAAATTTTGATTGAATCATGGCTGTGTTTCCTAAGGAAAGTTGGGAGGCTCAGATAATAGGAAATATAAAATCCTATTATAAATTATAAAATCCTATAAATATAAAATCCCATAATCAGAAGTAATAATTGAAATAAAATTTTTCAAAAATCTAAGAAGAACAATGTTAAGAGGAGGAGGGGGAGAGGTGAAAATAAATGGATAGAGTAGAGGAACAGGTCCCCTTCCTCCTCCTTTTTTCTCTCCTTTTCTTAAATACCTCTTTATATTTATATTCCATTACCTCCTAAATTGGATATATAAATGGGACATTGGAGAAAAAAATTCATAATAAAAATCTATCAAGAATAGTTAATGAGCATATAACTCCAGGGGTAAAATTCTGGGGCAAAATACCTTTGAAACTGAATCAGTCAAAAGGAGAAATAAGGTGGTAGAAACCCATTTATTTCTTACAAGCAATCATCCACTTCTGCTCTCTGTGTCTCTCTCTACCCGGCTGCAGAAGAAGGGACCCCCACCCAACCTCTCCGGTCCATGATATGCCCTCTTACCTTATTACCTATTGATATTGGAGATGGCTACTTCTCTCCACTCCTTGGAAACACCTACTGATATGGAGATACACTAAAGCCAGGTGAGAGATTCTGGAAATATTGCAGTTTGACCCATAGAGCAGCTGTATCTGAAACTGGCATGAGTCATCTTGAACATGTACTAAATTTACTTGTGCATGTTGTTTAAACATCAACAAAACAAAGTAAAATATGATGAAATTTTGTTTCACATTGTCTCAAAAAAGTGAACTTTTCCCTAAGATTTTGTTATGTGGTATCAGATAATAACAAACATGACAGTAGTAATTACAAAATTATATAAGCAATTTTGTAAGCTATGATTTATATGCAACCCTCACAATAATCCTATGGAAGGAAGTAATATTATTCCCATTTTAAATATTAAAAAACTGAGGCATAGAGAGAATAAGCAATTTTTCCAAATTTACTCAGTTTATAAACAGGGGAACCAGGATTTGGCATAAGCCACCTCACCCAAAGCCACTATGTTGTTAGCTACAATGCTGTACTGCCTATATATACACCTAAAATATATATATATGTGTGTGTGTATCTATACAGATATATTTAGATATATTCACATATATAATATATTTAGCAAATCAATAATTTTGGATTATCTGTTGTCAGTTCAGCATGCCAGGCCCCTTCCTAAGGTCCCTTCTGCACTTACAGAAACCAGGAATTATTTTCCAGAATCCCGTGTTCCATGTTACTTCAGCTTAGAGTTTGCCAATAGGAGACCCTGGGTGAGGTGGGGCGGTGGAATAGAAGAAGCCAGTATCCTGCAGAGGTAAGTGGAGCCAGATACCTGAGCCGACAGAAGAGGTCACGCAGCTTCCCAACAAGCTCTTAAGAAGCACCTGTTTTTCTCATCATAAATGGAGATAGCTGATGGAAGCTTTCCACAGAGTTTTGAGAAATGTAGAAACTTCTGTAGTTATAAAGAACTATTAGTCTCTGACATTCTGACTTACATATTGGTAGAGTTTTCTCTGACTTTTCCCCCATAGTTCTTTCTACTTTTTAAAGCCTCATATCTCTGTTAAAAATGTCATACCTAGGATGCAAAATGTGGCTGTTCTTATCCTAACTGTGGTCTTAATATAATAAGATACTGAAATAGTCTAACATAGTGGTTAAGACCATTGGCTGTTGAGTCAGACGTATTTAGTTTAGGGCTTTAGTTCTACTAATAAACTGGTAAAGTTACTCAATATATTTAAATTTTAATTTATTCATTTGTAAAATGTGAATAATATTGTACCTTTGTTAACAGAACCTAATAATACCTCTTTTAGGCAGTTCTGAATATCAAAAAAAATAAGACATATAAAGCACTTAGCACAGTACTAGTTGTTAGCAATTGTTGTATGATTTACTATAGTCTTACTTAGAAAGAGTGTTCTAATTTTCTTGTATCACCTTTACTATAATTCTTGGAATTTAACATTAAATTTTTAACTCCACAAGATAAGTGGGACCTAAGATAATATGATGCAATCTGGTTTCATTCAGAGAATTTTTGTAATAAATAAATTAAGTTTTTTCCTAAAGAAAGAAATTAATGTACGTTTATTACAAAAAACAATTAAAAATACAGAAATGTAAATACTCTAAAGTGAAGGAGTTTCCACCACCATTAAATAACTACATTTATAGTTCTGTACTCCTTATATGCACATGTATCTTTATATAATTTAAACAAAAAAGATCAAGTAATACTTCTTTTTACACATTTCTTTTTATTTAGCAGTAAATTTTTACAAACCTATATAGAGAGAGAGCTACATTAGTCTTTCTGATAGTTTCATGGTATTCCATTGTATTGGTGTCATACTTAATGTAATTAATCTTGTATCTATGAATATTAAGGTTATTTCCAATTTATTTACACTATAAAATCATTTAATCTAGCATTCATGTGATTTTGGGTAAATTCTAATAATTTTCTTAGACTAAAACTTGAAAATGAAATTTTTAGGTCAAATGAAATGAACATTTTCAACTTTAGCTCATATTGTTAAATGCCCTGGAGAAAGTTAGAATAAGCTTTTACTACCAACAAGAGAACATAAAGGGCCTGTTTCTGTGAACTCTTGATAAGCTTCTGGGTGGTTGGTGATAAAGGTATTGTGTTTACAGTATCCAGGATTCATGGATAATTAACATGTTCCTTATCCCATTTGTATCATGCGTTCACTGTCTTAAGTGAGTCTTTGGCAAATGTTGGAAGAAAGTCAGTTCTTAGGAAAATTCTCTGGTGAATGCTCTATAGGCCAGGATTCTGTTTTTGAAAGAAGGAAAGCCACATACTCTAGACATCAGCTGCACAGACACGGATCTGACATGACAATGTGAACATATGGCATCCTTGTTTGAATTTCTACTCAGCTGTAGGATTTTTCCTATCAAATGGATGTGGGGTGTGAGGATGCTGAGAATATAACTTATTTAAAAACAAAAACAAATATTGTCTAATAAGAATTTGAGCACTGGGATGTTTAGAATCTTTGCCATATAAATGAAATGGTCTTGGTCAGATCATCCACTTCTGCTATGGCAACAAAAATGAACAATGCAAACACCTCAATAAAAGGTGAGATTCTGAAGAAAGTAAAATCTCTTTGCTTACCTAAATTGATTAAAAAAGTTTCTAAGTAATTGATGAGTAGAGCTCTTGGGTGGAGTCATTTCATTTTAGTTTAAGCTGTTGCAAAACTATGTTCTCATTGATTTTTGGCAACAAGAGGAAACAGACTCAGTTGTTTAAGGCTATTTCATGAAAACAAAATGGGAACACTGACCCAGAGAAAGGTGACAGTTTCCTTCTTGCTGTGATGAGAGAGAAGGCCCCAATTTTATCAAAACCATCTAAAGATTTAATGTAAATTAGAAGTATAATAAGGGCCCAGGGCTGCTTTAGGCCATTGGAAATTGAAAATTAATTTGTGAAAAAAAAATCCTTCTCCTCTAATTGTTAGGAATGTTAGGTAGAAAGATAGATGTGAGCAGCTGGGAGAGATAAGGTTCAAAGAAAAAAATGCCCGAACTCTGCCCAGGCAGGGGGTCCCATGTGAAGACAACAAAGGTTTTGCAGGGAGAGAGCTTCCTTGCCTATAGGGACCAGGCCAAATCCTACCTGGATCCTAACGTGGGCACAACTGAATAGAACGAAGAACTCCCAAATCACACCATATCCTGGGGAAGGACATGCTCACTGAGAAGGATGGCTTTATAGATGGACCTATGAATCAAAGAACCCCACCTTGTCAGTCAAAGAGGCGCCTCCTAGCCAGAATGTAATATAAAGGCCTCCTGCCTAGCAGATTGGGGCCTTTGTCTGCTTTGACCATGGCCGACTCCTCCCTTGGAGTGTAAACAAATAAAACTTTCTCTCTGCTTCACTATTGTGTCTCCGCCTTTCAGGTCTTTGTTGTGGCAGTGACAAGAACTGAGAACAAACTCAGCCTGGTAACATGCTGGTGACAGTGATATCACATGACGCCTAGTCCATGATCCCTGCTTCATAAGTGGTCTGCCAGGGAAATCAGAAGTAGACAGACGAAGGTTTTCTTATTAGTTTAACCCAGTCAGACTTTTTTTTTTCTTGTCTATGTACTTCTTTAACTGTTTTTATATACATTCAATTAGGACAAAAATGGAGCCAAAATTTAAGAACTCTGGGATTGGAAGGATTTGGGGCAAGACATTTCTAGTGGGCTGATATTAATTTGACTTTGCTGCCTCTCCACTAAAATTAGTTTGAAGACTGTGGGTGTCAGAAAAGGATTATTGGAATGGGTTTTTCAAGAAGTATATTGTTGATTGTAATTTAGAACATTTGCAAAAATGTAATATAACTTACATGGCCGCAATACATATTTAAAGAGACTACACCTTTGTAGAAAAGGAAAACAATGAAAACTGAATTGCATAGACTCCTAAATAAAGTCATTTAAAGAAAAGTTGATTTTAACTTTTTTAACCTGAAATTTAGCATTTAATTTAAAGTGTACACTTAAGATAGTAAATATAAATCACACTCATTTTGATTGAAATTTTTAGATAAGATATTGAGAGCAAGAAAAACATCATTTTCATTAAGAATAACAATAATAGCTTAACTTTCTATAGTCCTTTACCATTTTTGTAAAATTTGACACACATCAATTATTAACTACTGACAAAAAATTAGTATGCAATTTAAGTAGATAGAAGTGTCTCCATTTTACAGATGAGGCCTCTGAAACTGAGATGGGCACTGACTTCACCTCTCTGAGCTTCCTGAGGGTGGTGGCGGCAGCATTTTTCCTCAGTTTATCCCCACTGATCTTGGCACAGTACAAGCTCATTCACTGTTGTGTAAGTGACTTGCCTGAGTGTAGTTCAGATTCTTTGGATGCACACTCGGTATTCCCTATATTTAAAAACACAGGAAGAAATAAAACAATGTCTACTTTGACACTTATTGCAAAATTAAGCTCTTTTTGGTCTGATGGTCTACTGAATTAAGGGTAGTAAAACTTTTCTGCCAAAGCACTTTCCCTCTTGAAATTCCTATGAATTAAAGTCAATCAATTGACAAATGTTTTTCACTGAAACTCCATTTAGTGGATGCTGTGGTACTCTGCCCAGAACTCTTCAGGACAGAGCTTCTTGTCCAGGGGCACACCCCTAATGCAAGGGTGGGCACAGCCTGCATCTAGTGACTCCTCCACACTGGAGCACAAAGGCTCTCTCTCTTTGCCCCAAGACAGGGCCACTCTTTCAGGCTGTTCTAGCTCTAAAGCCCACCTGTTAATGTGTCACCATTCAGTTTCTCCCTCTGTCCAGCCTTCTTTGCTCAGCCTTCATAGGTTCTATTCTTGGGAGAACTTCCCAATCATTTTCTGCACAAGAATCTCAGATCTCAGCCTGTCTCCTAGAAATGTTATGTAAGAGACTCTGTGCCTGGAAACTTGGTGGGAATGGGTGGAAGACAGGGTTTAGCTGAGTCCATGTCTCTTTTATGTAACCTCAAGGCTTTCCCATGAGGTTTTTCTAGCAGCATAGTTCAGACTTTTTCCACAGTGACTCAGAGCTTTGAGAGACCAAGACAGAAACATCCCATCCTCTTAAAGCCTGGGCCTGGAAATAGTACAGCATTGCTCTCTCCATACTCTTTTAGTCAAAACAATAGGCCAGCTCAGATTCAAGGGAAGAGAAAGAAAATGGGAGAAGTATGGAAGAATCTGGGTTTATCTTTACCTGCTACATGTACCAATTGAAATATGTTTTAGCTTGACAGGAAGAAAAACTTTTTCCCATCCCTCTCCAGGGGAGTGTAGAGTTAACACCCTTTGAATGTGTTAGTTAGCCTGATGCATTATTTTAGTCTCAAGAGAAAGAAACTCAGACGTTCCTATGGGCCATGGCTGGGGCAGTGGGTATGGTGGGACGGTGATGTGTGGAAGGAATGAATTATTCCTCTTCTGCATAAACTATTGTAGGAGTGTCCACCATACCTACATAATTTCAATCCATTTTTATATGTGTTATCTCTATACACATGCATAACAATATATAATAACATAACAAAGCAGAAGCTGTTAGAAGTTAAAAATTTGAGAGCGGATAGAATTGGATTTGAGATCTGACTTTGCCACTGAATGAATGTGGGCTTCTGATGAATGGACCTTATAGCCTTACCTTTCCCACCTGTATGATGGTGATAATGAAGCCTACTTTATGGATTTGGGAAGTCAAGTAAGATGAAATAAGTTAATATCTAGGAAGTATTTGTATTGGGTCTAGTGTATAATGAATACTCAAGAAATTGTGACTAAAATCTGCAAAAAGAAAACATGAGTCAAAATATTGATTTAAAGCAAACAGAACAAAAAACATATAAAAAATTAGAGGAGAAGCACTAAAATAAAAACCAGGAGTAATACTGAAGGACTCTACACATTCTTGTTTCTTTGTAAAATGAAGGTAGACTTGAATGGTTAAATAATAATGAACTCCTGGAGTGCCTTTCACAATGCCTGGCAGATAACAAACGCTCACCAAATGCTGCGAAATCTGAATCATCACCAAGATATGACAGGGGAATGAGCTGAGTTTGAAGAGAAGTGGGAGGGATAGAGTAGAGAGTGGACAGTTGGAGAGTGTCTTTCCCTCTGCAGCCAAAATCAACTTGTTTTTGAGTTATCATGTTTCTAACACTACTCAGATGCAGAAACAAAACTAAATGTTTTAGAGGGAAAATTATCGAAAGTTATTGGGAAGTTTCCCTTAGTTATTTCTCAACTCTTAGTGTTGATTAATCATAGACCCCACTGGTGGTAAAAATCTAGACTTGTTGCTATGCTTACATTTCCAATTTTTTATTTATTTTGCTGTCTTTTTGATAGGGCACAACTAAAGAAGGGAAGAGAAAAACCTAGTTCAAAGAAAGTATGTGCACCAATCCACCTCACCATTAAATATTGATGATTTTACATTACAGTTCTAAAACAACAAAGAATTATTGCTCCCATATCAGCCAGTCTGAAACAGAAGAAATGTTTGGTTTCTTTCCCCTGTGGTTAGCACAGTCTGTCTGGACAAACAGACAATTACGTTCTTAAAATATGAACCCAGGTGAGGTTGAGACTGGATATGTTTTCATCTTGTTCTATGACCAAAGACACTTAACTCCCTGAAGTGGCTTAATTTATTCTGACTCTTCTTGATAACATGTATATTATACTTAATGTTTATACAAGTTTTTAGCAAATTTCAGGAAAAAGGATTGGTTATAGGTAAAGTAAAGAACTTATTTTTCACATCTCAGTATTGATATGGTGGAAAGCAGACTTGTTCAGTGGGAAAGGTCAGAACACCTTGATCATATATTAGTTTCACCCTTTAGCTATTAGCGTGACCTCAGGAATGTCACCTCATCCATTTGACCTGCAGATACCTCATCTCTAAGATATAACTGATGCTAAAATTCTTGATTGACAAGGCTGTATGGCTCATATGAAGTTATGAATGGAAAAATGCATGAAAATGCCATATAAAGTTATTTTCCCTTAGAGCTTTAACACTGAATCTATTAAAAATTTATAGTATGGTATTATATGTTTGCATATTCATGGCCACAAATATTTTGGATGTAAAGTTTAAAAAGTAATCAACCAGAGTGTCTGTATGCTTTATCTGCAAGAGGCAATTGTTCGAAATTATGTAGACATTTATAAAATAAAACACATGTAAAAATGTATATATATATATGATTTTAATGTCATTTAATTTTGTATATGTGTGAAATACAGATATAATATATACCATACATCAAATTGAATGAATTATTAGAATGTAACTTGAAAATTCTGTTTCAGGATGAGTTCTCAAGGTCTTATCTACTTCTTTGTGTTATTTCTTGAATGCTGGTTTTAATATTTCTCTTCTTCTGTAGCTTCCTCTCTCCTTTGCTATATTGTACCATCTTTTCTATATAGTTTGTTGATATGGTCAGTACTGTGTATGTCAAAAGTATTTGGCTAAATAACCTTGCTATTTGTGTCTACTTCAGAAAGCATACTGTTTTATAATTTCATTTTTATTCTAATAAATACAATTTCATCTTATTATAATAAAAGTGGTGATTTTAGCGGAGGGTTGAGGAAAAGCTTATTTCAAGCAAATTCCATATAAGAGGTTGTTATAAGTAGTTAATAAATGTCAAGAATTCTAAGCATGAAATATTCAGGAACTTTCACCAGAAAAAAAAATGGAACAAAATTTGGGTCTCATTTATTCACATGGTCCCTCTGATCAGAGCAATTTTGATTACATTCTTTTAATTTCCTTTCTCCAATTTGCTCATTGACTTTGTATCTCTACACAGTTAACAAATTGGCTGATAGTTCTGGCTATCTTCACAATCAATCATGCATTGATCAGCTGACTGACCATGTAACAATTTGATTTGGTTGTTAAGACAGCTGCTTATGCTGGATTGACTGTGTTGCAGTTGTTAATTCAGCTGTGCAGATATGCTGTAGGAGCAGAACTTTTGGAATATATATAAGATGCCTCACATTCTCAATTTTTCATCTAAATGTTAAAGATGTGTCCAAAATAAAATTTAATTTGAATAATTCTTATTTTCACAGATAACACATTAAAAATAGAATTCTAAATGGAACATAATTTAAAGTTCTGATATAACAAGAAAATGTTGGCCTGGCTTTCTTCTGTCCAAAACAGGTGGCCCGGACTGCTGGATTAACAATGGGGCATATTAGTAAATACTGCTGTCCTCCAGTGAAGAAGAGGATGTTGGCCCTTGGCAGTTATGTGGTTTCTTATTCTCTGCTGATTTTGATCAAAATACTTAGATTCTAGTCATTATTAATATTTCCTCTTTTCTGACTTAGTACTATTTGAAATTAAGAAATTTTATTATGAATGGGAACTCTGCAGCCTTGATCTATGTGAACTGATGCTATACTGTCTGTAAGTCTAAAATATTTAGTATCTGGCCTTTTAAGAAAAAGTTTCTTGACCCCTCCTAGTTTACTAACACCCTCTAGTGAGAATTCAAGGCTCTCATCTGCCCACAGCAACAGGCATCCCTCCATCCCACCTAGAGGCCTGACTTCTTCAGATCAGTGATAACAGGAATTCATTCTTCAATGCACAGTGTTAGAGCTGAGAGGCCAGAGCTTTGGGTGTGATGAGAGAGGAATTAAAACCTCAAGTATTCCCAGAAAGGCCTTTTGAGTCTGTTGGGATTTTGGCTTCTAGCCTCTTATGTCATACAAGATCCAAAATCTCCTCTCCTTTGAGAAAATATTTCCTTTTCTTACCTCCTTAGAAAGCCTATTGGTAATAAGAGGGATGTATAGACCAGGAGTGCCGGAGTGGCTGTGCTAGCTTACAATTCTGGGCCTTGAACTGATCTTTCAAAGCTTCATCATACTATTACCGCAGAGAGATCATAAATGCAGTTGGCTTGTGTGTTTAAGGAAAAGGAACAAAGGTGAATGCCCGCCACATGTTCAGTTCACGTAGGCCGGGATGCACAGGGTTTTGCCACTCACTGAAGTCCATTCTAGCGCCCTGGAGCTTAGGACTGCATTCCAAGTTTGGAGAGCAAACTTCGGTAATAAAGTATGTGTATTTGCTGATCTTTTCCATCTTCAGTATGGAAGAGCCAGTTGTCGTTTTGCCAAGGGTCCAAGATTCTCGTCGAGTCGACCTTCCCCCTGTTTACCAAATGAACAACAGCATTATTAGTATTGCTGTTACTATGTTCCTACCTTCCAGCGATTCCCAGTCTGGTGCTAAAACCATAAATGCAAAGTTAATCATGATGAAATGTGGTAAGCGAGAAACTGTTTCACCAGAGACGGTGACATTTCTCAGTGGTGTGATGTTGGATCTTACCAGGCCCATCATTATATATTCAGTAATCCTGACAGCTGGTTGTTAAAGCTTTGGCAGCTTGAAATTGGCTATGGTGGGAATATCAACACCACGGAAACTGGCAAAGGCTGCAAATTAGGACTTCTTTTTTGTTCAGAGAGCCGATTTACCAGAACAACAGTGTGTTTGAACTGGAAAAAGGAGGGAAGGGGTAAAGTCATTACAAGCAGAGGGGAGACATATTAAAATTAAAATATTATTTATAAAAATATGAGTGATATTTGATGTTGCAAAAGGTTTATTCTATTTAAGGCATAACTATTAATATAACCTTATTTATTAAGATATGAAAATCTCATATTTTATAATTCTTTTATATACTTAATTTGCCACAGATCGATGGGTCAGTAAAAGTTTCTCAAGGACAATTGTGTTTTGATAATTTTCCTCATTATTTTTCACAGATCCGTGCATGCACAGGCATCCTGCTGCACTCTCCTTGGGTCTTTCATGTTATTCAGGAAGTCTAATGCCAGCCTGCTTTTTATCTGTTTGTAGACACACTCTTCCCTTCTTCTTTGATACTTTTAGGATTCATATATTATGGTATAACTCCACACTTTCACTGTTTCCAGAAGGAGTCTTATTTTGTTATTTTAGCCTAATACTTGGTGAAGCTTTTAAATCTATAAATTTGCTTTTCTTTTTCACTTTAGGCATATTTTTCTGTGTTAGATCAGTTTCCTTTAGTCAAGTCAGAAAGAGCTTTCTTGTGTCGGGTCTTTATTCCATTTCCTCCATATCTACATTTTCTTGTCACTTTCACTTCAGTCCTTTATCTTTGGATTTAAGGTTCCTCAAAATTGCAGTGCTTATTGCCGGTCTGATTTGGTCACATCTATTATTATCATCTCTAGTGGGAATGTTAGTTCTCTTGCTCTGAGGGTTTCTTGAATTCTTTCATTGGTTTAGTCAGATTTCTTTGTATCTCTGCCTTTACCTAACATTGTTTACACTGTTGAGTCTTCACTTCACTTCACCTTCTTTCATGTTTTTGAAGACATCAAGCAGAGTTCACTAAACTGCCTTTTCCCTTTCTCACTGTTTTTCTCTGTTTGCTCATTCTTACACAGACGGAGATTCATCCAGACCTCCTGGCATTTTCCAAACCATGTTTTCCTTGGTTTCATTAGCCCGGATTGCTCTTCTCCCGGGTCCAGGCGCTGCCATACTTTGGCTGTAGAACCAAAGGCAGGTTAATTCGCACAGATCTTAGGACATTCGTTTCTAATGGTGGCTAGTGCAGAAAGGATGGACTAAGTAATTTTTTCCTTGGAGGAAGACATCTCAGTCAGTGCTCCTCAACACAGACCTCCAATGGCTTTGGGGTCGAGCCCTGGACATGAGGTATGGGAAGGCTCTAGCTGGCTTAGCAAAGGATTCTTTGGCAGCTGGAAAAAAAAAGCCACATGTTTTTTCTGGTCTCTTTACTTTTTGTGGCCAGAATTTAGTGCAAAAGAAGGGTAAAGGAAAAACATTTTTACCCCTGATTAGACTCACCTCCGTTGCTCTGCATGTGCAGCTGTATTATATGTTGTAGAGAAGGAGTTCTGAGCAGCAGCGCCATTGACATTTTGGACCAGAAAATTCACTGCTATGGGACTGCTGTCTGTTCACTGTAGAATGTTCAGCAGTCTCCCTGCTGATGGGCCGAGGTGTGTTTACTAGCATTACTTTTTGCTGCTGCACATCTTTAATCATTGATTAATCTGGCCAAATATTAATTGAGCACATAATATATGCCATGGTCTCTGCTGGGTCCTGAAACAACTGGAGAAAGACACTCTCCCTTCCATTTCTTAACATTTCAGACTTGCACGGTTTATAGAAATGATCACAGTTTCTTGAAATTTCTTGTTCTCTTGGCTTACTTAATAGACATTTCTTCTGGTTTCTCTTCCTACATCTTGACTAAAAGAGGACTTGTCAGTACCTTTCAAATGTTAATGTCATTTACAAATTTCCGAAGGAGGGGATGAAGCACGTGGTATTCCTTAATCTTATTTGATCTTGAGCTCTATTTTCTCCAAAGCATCTCATGAGATTATTAGTTTAGGTTAAGGTGCAAATTCTCATATATACCTTTGCTTATTATCTAAGGATTAATGACACTGATGTTTTTCAAATTAATATCTTCAGCTCTGATGTTTTAGAGCCCTAGACCCAAGTATTCAATTGCTTTTGCATGTCTCCAGGGTAACGTACCACAAATACCTCAACTCAGTACTTCTTTCAAGGTATCAATGGCCCCCAAGTGACAGAGTAAAATATCTTTTTCCTCTGTACCTTTAACACTGTTCTGAAATGAACTTTGCTCAATGTAGGTCAGTCATTTGTTACAATGCTGTCTCCCTTGTTAGACCCAGATGCAGGGTGTACATCTCTTTGTCACTTTTTTCCCAGAATTAGGAACAGAATGGGTACTCAGGACATGCTTTCTTTACTGTCAAATTTAAAATACAAAAACCCTGGAAAAAAGAAATACCATTGGCATCTCTTAGAAAATGTTTTTAGCTTATTTTCCTACATGTTAAAATTGAGGTTCAGGGATAGATTTGATGGTTCTAGGACCATAAAGTGAGGTGCTGGATAGAAGTAAAAAGTGAAAAATGGACAAAGAAGTAAGGTATTTGGATTTGCCAAAGACAAACTTGAATGATTTAATAACACTGGATAATGCAAGCAGTGCCTTTGGATAAATAATTGTGTCTTTTGTTTTTATTTTTGCTCTTTTTCCAGACCTAAGGATTTCACATGTTGGCTTGGGTCCATTGTGATGATTAAACATTTGTTTCTTAAAAAGGGAATCGATTCTTTTGTTCTGTGCTGTTCAGTTCAAGATTAAATCATGAGGGGATTTTAGAAGATGTACTGAAGTTTCATATGGTTTGGTGAGAACAACATGTCACTAGACAATCAGTCCTTTGTAATAGTGCAAGAAAGTAATAATTCTTTTTTTTTTAAATTCAAACTCCATATAGTTCTTCTGATTAAATCCAAACTAGAGTGAACAACAATGACTGGGTTTTGGGGAGATCATTCACTTCTTTGGCATAATTCTTTCCTGGGCCCAGAAATGCCATTTCTTTTTCTTTCCTTTTGAGACGGGCATGTTATGGGTCCATATATCTTTGTGATCCGTGCAGCAAGACAGATGGGGAAGAGATTCTGCCAAGTAATAGGAAACAATATTGAAAGAGCACCTTGAGGAAATTGTGAAGCAGTTTCTACTCTGTCAGGATTTCTAATTCCAGGTATTGTACTTTGGAACTTTTGTATTACTTTGATATCACTCATAAAATGTTCCAATTCTGAAGCTGCTATAGCCACAAAAATCAGAGATTTTTGGGCAGTGTATAAAAAGAAGACCACAGATTATAATCTGTTGATTATAAAAAAAAGCAGGTTTATTTTTTCTCAGCTATCAATATAGCTTGTTCTTTGTCAAAAAAAAAGTGAATGTTTGCTTTCTGTTCTTCTAAGTCTGTGTGAAAAAAAACCTCAGATGATTAAACCTGCTGGCATTCATATAGTCACTTTGTATTATTTGATCTCTGTCATTTACAAATGCCGATACAATTAGCATCATTCCAAATACAGATACTCCCATCAACAAAATAGGTAACTCCTTGTTGTTTTATTGATTTAGACCAAGGTCAATTTGCTCCATAGGAGAGAGAATTTGGCCAAACTAGACCTATGTGTACAATGTGATGAAGTGCTTTGTAATGGAGTTAATAGTGCTGAATGTACATTGAAATGCCAGTCAGTGGTTGTGTTAATTTAAAGTGGTTGGGATAAAGATGGTTATTTATGGAGGGGAATAGAGTGCTACTAAGGAAAGAGCGATGCTATATTCACTTCAATATTTATCATCTCTATGCTGACGAGGAAGCCTGAAGCACAGGACATTACCTTGGTCGGGTTATAAACATTATATGGATGCCCATGACACACATGTTATTCAAAATAAACAAGTAAGCATATGCAACAATTTTTTTTTTCCTAAAAGTGAATGAGCTAAAAAGAAAATGAAGACTATAAAACAGTATGGTAAGAGTCTGGTAGCTTTGGGAGTTCAGCGAATGGAGAGATTCATTTTGGCTCCAGGGAAGATATAGGTTTATTGATTAATATAGGAGGAAAATTGGAAGACATAGCAAACATTTCCAAAAAAGTAAAGAAAAAAGAAATGGAGGTATGACTACCTAAAATATTTACAGGCTGGCTATCCTGGAGGGCAGGTGAAGAGGTGATTTTAGAAAAGAATGCCAGAATCACAGATCAAGACCTGGCTTCATGGAGTCATTGAAATTTTCTGAGCAGTGATAAGTTACAATGATATTTGTGTTTCAGGAGTTTAACATGGCAGTTATGTTAAATAGTAGGGAGGAATTTAGAGGGAGAGAAATGGGAGGCTAATAAGATGACTAATAGGTAAATAAGAAAATAGGTAGCAATGGAAATGGAAAAGTTGAATGTAACAGACATTGCCAAAGAAGAATTATCATGCTTTATTATATTTATCAGATATTATTCTTTGTATACTCTGTATGCTGGAGTCGATTCCTTCATTTATAAAGTAATTATTTCAGAATTCTTAAAGATTGCAGTCAATTTTTCATAAACACTACTTTGTTTCTATGGCTAAAATACTTAACTAGATAATAGTAGATAAAGAGATAGCTATTATAAAGTGTTACAAATTTAATGAATATCTTGAAAACCGGTATAGAACTTGAGTTTTGGATTAGGCTGAGCACAATTATTATGGGCTTTGTAGTTTCCTTATATGAATTTGGGTGAGATTTATCTCTCTGAGCTGTGTGTTTCTCATCTATAAAAAGTTGAATAATAACATTTTCCATATTGATTTTTTATGAGGATGAAATAACATATTTAAAATGCCAAGACATATCTGCCACATGTAATAACTGTGCACTATATGTTAAGTACAGTTAATATGAGGAAACTAAGTGTAAAAAAGTAGAAGGCTGATATTATAAAGTCTATCACAGGTCTTTTATATTTTTTTATTTTTATAAAATTTTTACTAATTTTTCTAGCTTCAAGGACCCTACAGTCTTTTAGTTTTCCTGTTATCTCTCTCACATCTCCCTTAAAACCTGATTTGCTTGTTTATTCTCTTCCCTTTGACCTCTTTCTGTCAGTATGATCCAAAGATCAGATCTTGGATTTCTCTCTCTCACACTTTCCCTATGTGACTTCTCCGATGCTATGACTTTAAATAGCACCTATGTGCTGATAACTTCTGTGGTAGTGCTAAAGATATATTCTGAAATTCTTTTATACTTCTGCATCCAAAAGACTGGGCTTAATTCGATTTCCCTGAATATGGAATATGGACTGGACAGAGCTACTCTCTTTGATGGAATGTCATTTTGAGACCAGGGCTTGCATGGAGGGTTTCTCTCGTCTCTTGTTCTCTTTCTCTCCATCACTCTGTGTGAAGACGCGCCCAGAGAATCCCTATAGTGAGAACTGCAGTCTCCCGCCAACAGCCACGTGAATGAACCTGGAAGCGAATTCTCCAGGCTCAGTCAAGCCTTTGAAGTCTAGTCTAGTGATAACTTGAGCGCAACTTCATAAGAAACCTTGAGCGAGAACCAGTTGGCTAAGCCATATCTGGGTTTCTAATATTCAGAAACTGTGAGATAATAATTTAATTTAACTTTATTTGCTTTAATATTTTAAATTTGGGGACAATTTATTAACACAGCATTAGGTAACCAATGTAATCTCTAAATTTCTCTCCTCAGTTGGACCTGTCTCCTTAACGTTAGACTTACAAATCCAACTGCCACCTTGCTATTTCTGTTACCAGAGACCGTTTCTTGGTCTCATTGCAAGAAAGAATTCAAGAATGGATGCAAAAATCAGTTGAGCATGAAGAGTTTTATTGGAAAATAAGAGTACAGAGAAGAATGAAAGTACACATCTGAAAAAGTGGGTTGCAGACAGACCCACAGTGAATTGTGCCAAGGAAGCAATAGAGGGCCTTTCTATGTAAAGGAAGATGAATATTCACTAAGTGGGATTAGGTTTCAAAGTGAATGGGTGGGGTCTTCTTGGGAATGCGTCTTGTTCCACTCTCACGTGGGGGTGTTTTTGGCTATATTTGGTTGATATTGGAACTATCATGGCATGGAGAGGTATGATTTTTACTATGTTAATGATGGAGAAGTATAGTTATTACTGTGTTAACAAATGCATAGTGTGCATAGTGTATTTTGGCGTGAAATGTGGGTCAATTTCTCTGCGTTGTAAACAGCTGGTTTTGACTCATCTATTATCTATATTCTCTCTCCACATCCTATGAAAACAGTTTACATGGAATGTGTAGAATGTAGGCATCTAGCTGAATGTAAACACTGGCTGAAGTCCCCACCTGCCTTGTCTGCCCATGTCTGCCTATCTACCTACTCTAACATGTCTACCTAGATGTCTGATAGACATCTTGATTTCCACATGTCGAAAACTAAACTCATGTTCTTTGCTCTCCTCCCCACAAAGCTCCAGTATAACTTCTCCATGCCAATTGCTGGAAATTACTAAATTACTAAGTCTTGGAGAAATCCTTTTATGCTTTAACCCCAGTCTATCAGGAAATTCTTTTGGCTCTATATGAAAACTATATCCTGAACTGACTACATCATCATCTCACTGCTACCACTCTAGCCCAAGCCAATCTTCTTTGTTTCCTGGATTATTGTAAGAAACTCATTGTTTTTTAGCTTCTATGTCTTCCTCCTAAACAGTGTAGGTTCATCACAGAAGATAAAGTTGTCCTTTAAAAACTTGAGTTAAATTCCCAGTTCTGATAGTGATGGAGTTGCTCGTATCACACTAATCTTGCTACAGATAACAATTATAAACTCTGGACAAGTATAAAAATTTATATATCCTTAAAAAGGTGTGAAGGCATTAGAGGATAATCCAAAGCAGGCAGACACTGAGAGGAATCTGACATTTGAAAAAAGGATACCATACTGGGTAACAGTCATATTTGTGAAGCTTTTGTCCTGAGGGCAATACCAATTGATGTGCGGTGCAGTTAGATAAAACTAAGCAGAAGACACAGTCATTGACTTGCAATATTAGAGAACAGAGTGAGGAGGAGAAAGTCCAGAAAAGGAGCCACAGGTCAGGACCCCCAAATTTGTTGCTAAACTCTCAAACCTGTGGATGATTGCCTGAAATTCATATATATGGAGCATACACTAAGGAGTCCAGAGAAAATCAATAACTTGATGGCTAGAAAAGTCAAGCATAGGTTTCAGTTGCTGACCCATACAGCTGCAGAGTTTGGAGTTTGAGTCCTGCCACATAAAAGGCAAACACCTTAAGCTTTCCATTGGAGCCTATGAAATTCCCCATATTAGACATAAATATGTTCCCTGACTTGGCCAACTACTAAGAGAAAAATGGAAATAGCTGTGCCCCAATAAAGTATATAATCAATCTGTTACTGGGTGGTAGACTGTGCAATTCCTTGGTTCTTGTCTTCTTGAAGGAAAGAAGTCAGTTGAGAGACTCAGTAGAGGGTTAAAGCTGCCAGGGGTTTTTATTTAGCACACATCAATGGTGGGTGCAGCGATCTGAGTCATGACACCAAATATGTTCTGGGCTGAGTTTGTTCCCCTCGGTTCTTGTCCCCGCCGAAACAAAGAACTGAAAGCAGAGACACCATAGCAAAGCAGAGTGAAAACTTTATTTGAACACATTCCAGGAGAGGAGTGGGCCAGAGCCAAGGCAACCAAAGGCACTGGACTTTTAGGGGAGGGTCTATTTATCATGTCTTAGCCAGGAGGCACCTCTTTGATTGACAGGGTGAGGTAGTCTGATTGACAGTTCTAGTTATACACCCACTCCTCTGGGTGTGCATGTCTTTTCCAAAAATGCAGGGGAGGGTATGGGGGGGGAGTGGAAGCAAAACTGCAATTTTATTTTATATTATTTATTTTATTTATTTTTATTTTTTAATAATTTATTTTGGTATCATTAATCTACAATTACATGTGCAATATTATGGTGATTAAACTACCCCCTTCATCAGGTCCCCCCCACCAACCCCATTACAGTCACTGTCCATCAGCATAGTGAGATGCTATAGAATCACTACTTGTCTTCTCTGAGTTGTACAGCCCTCCCCGTGCCCCCCCACCTTACGTCTTCTAATCGTAATGCCCCTTTTACCCTCTTATCCCTCCCTTCCCACCCATATTCCCCAGCCCCCTTCCCTTTGGTAACTCTTAGACCATTCTTGGGTTCTGTGAGTCTGCTGCTGTTTTGTTCTTTCAGTTTTTTTCTTTGTTCTTATACTCCACATATGAGTGAAATCATCTGATATTTGTCTTTTTCGGCTTGGCTTATTTTACTGAGCATAATACCCTCTAGCTCCACCCATGTTGTTGCAAATGGTAGGATTTGTTTTCTTCTTATGGCTGAATAATATTCCATTCTATATATGTACCACATCTTCTTAATCCAATCATCTACTGATGGACACTTAGGTTGCTTCCATTTCTTGGCTATTATAAATAGTGCTGCAATAAACATAGGGATGCATCTGTCTTTTTGAAACTGTGCTGCTGCATTCTTAGGGTAAATTCCTAGGAGTGGGATTCCTGGGTCAAATGGTATTTCTATTTTGAGTTTTTTGAGGAACCTCCATACTGCTTTCCACAATGGTTGAACTAATTTGCATTCCCACCAGCAGTGTAGGAGGGTTCCCTTTTCTCCACATCCTCACCAACATTTGTTGTTGTTTGTGTTTTGGATGTTGGCCATCCTGACTGGTGTGAGGTGATATCTCATTGTGGTTTTAATCTGCATTTATCTGATGATTACTGATGTGGAGCATCTTTTCATGGGCCTGTTGGCCATCTGAATTTCTTCTTTAGACAAGTGTCTATTCATGTCCTCTGTCCATTTCTTAATTGGATTATTTGCTTTTTGTTTGTTAAGGGGCGTGAGTTATTTATATATTTTGGATGTCAACCCCTTATCAGATACATCATTTATGAATATATTCTCCCATACTGTAGGATGTCGTTTTGTTCTACTGATGGTGTACTTTTCTGTACAGAAGCTTTTCAACTTGATATAGTCCCACTTGTTCATTTTTGCTTTTGTTTCCCTTGCCCGGGGAGATATGTTCATGAAGAAGTTGCTCATGTTTATGTCCAAGAGATTTTTGCCTATGTTTTTTTCTAAGAGTTTTATGGTTTCATGACTTACATTCAGGTCTTTGATCCATTTTCAGTTTACTTTTCTGAGTGGGGTTAGACAGTAGTCCAGTTTCATTCTCTTACATGTAGCTGTCCAGTTTTTCCAACACCAGCTGCTGAAGAGGCTGTCATCTCCCCATTGTATATCCAAGGCTCCTTTATCAAATATTAATTGACTGTATATGTTTGGGTTAATGTTTGGATTTTCTATTCTGTTTCACTGGTCTGTGGGTCTGTTTTTGTTCCAGTACCAAATTGTCTTGATTACTATGGCTTTGTAGTAGAACTTGAAGTCAGGGATCATGATTCCCACTGTTTGATTCCTCCTTCTCAGGATTGCTTTGGCTATTCGGGGTCTTTTGTGGTTCCATATGAATTTTAGAATTATTTGTTCCAGTTCATTGAAGAAAGCTGTTGGTAGTTTGATAGGGATTGTGTTGAATCTGTAGATTGCTTTAGGTAGTATAGCCATTTTGACAATATTTATTCTTCCTAGCCAAGAGCATGGGGTGCATTTCGATTTGTTAGTGTCCTCTTTAATTTCTCCTAGGAGTGTCTTGTAGTTTTCAGGGTGTAGGTCTTTCACTTCCTTCGTTAGGTTTATTCCTAGGTATTTTATTCTTTTTGATGGAATTGTGAATGGAATTGTTTTTCTGATGTCTCTTTTTGTTAGTTCATCGTTAGTGTATAGGAAAGCAACAGATTTATGCCTGTTAATTTTGTATCCTGCAACTTTGCTGAATTCAGATATTAGTTCTAGTAGTTTTGGAGTGGAGTCTTTAGGGATTTTTATATACAGTATCATGTCACCTGCAAATAGTGACAATTTGACTTCTTCTTTACCAATCTGGATGCCTTGTATGTCTTTGTTTTGTCTGATTGCCATGGCTAGGACCTCCAGTACTATGTTGAGTAACAGTGGAGAGAGTGGGCATCCCTGTCTTGTTCCCGATCTTAGATGAAAAGCTTTCAGCTTCTCGCTGTTAAGTATGATGTTAGCTGTGGGTTTGTCATATATGGCCTTTATGATGTTGAATACTCACCGTCTATACCCATTTTGTTGAGAGTTTTAATCAGGAATGGATGCTGAATTTTGTCAGATGCTTTTTCAGCATCTATGGAGATGATCATGTGGTTTTCCTTCTTTTTGTTGATGTGGTGGATGATGTTGATGGATTTTCAAATGTTGTACTATCCTTGCATTCCTGGGATGAATCCCACTTCATCATGGTGTATGATCCTCTTGATGTATTTTTGAATTCGGTTTGCTAATATTTTGTTGAGCATTGTTGCATCTCCTTTCATCAGGGATATTGGTCTGTAATTTTCTTTTTTGGTGAGGTCTTTGCCGGGTTTTGGTATTAGAGTGATGCTTTCTTCATAGAAAGAGTTTGGAAGTACTCCCTCCTCTTCTATTTTTTGGAAACCTTTAAGCAGAATGGGTGTTATTTCTTCTCTATATGTCTGGTAGAATTCAGAGGTGAATCCATCAGGTCTGGGGATTTTGTTCTTTGGTAGTTTTTTGATTACCGGTTCAATTTCATTGCTGGTGATTGGTTTGTTTAGTTTTTCATTTTCTTGCTTGGTCAGTCTTGGAAGGTTGTATTTTCTAAGAAGTTGTCCATTTCTTTTAGGTTGTGCAGCTTGTTAGCATATATATGCTCATAATATTCTCTTACAATTCTTTGTATTTCTGTGGGGTCTGTCGTTATGTTTCCTTTCTCATTTCTCTTTCTGTTTATGTTTGTAGATTCTCTTTTTCACTTAATTAGTCTGGCTAGGGGTTTACCTATTTTGTTTATTTTTTCAAAGAACCAGCTCTTGGTTCCATTGATTTTTTTCTATTGTTTTATTCTTCTCAATTTTATTTATTTCTTCTCTGATCTTTATTATGTCTCTCCTTCTGGTGACTTTGGGCCTCATTTGTTCTTCTTTTTCCAATTTCAGTAATTGTGTCTTTAGAGTATTCATTTGGGATTGTTCTTCCTTCTTTAAATAGGCCTGGATTGCAATTTACTTTCCTCTTAGAACTGCCTTTGCTGTGTCCCACAGAAGTTGTGGCTTTGTGTTGTTGTCATTAGCCTCCATATATTCTTTGATTTCTGTTTTGATTTGGTCGTTAACCCATTGATTCATTAGGAGAATGTTGTTAAGTCTCCATGTATTTGTGAGCCTTTTTGATCTCTTTCTAAAATTTATTTCTAGTTTTATACCTTTGTGATCTGAGAAGTTGGTTGGTAGAATTTCAATATTTTTGAATTTATTGAGGTTCTTTTTGTGGCCTAGTATATGGTCTATTCTGGAAAATGTTCCATGTGCACTTGAGAAGAATGTGTATCCTGCTGCTTTTGGGTGCAGAGTTCTGTAGATATCTGTTAGGTCCATCTGTTCTAGTGTGTTGTTCAGTGCCTCTGTGTCTTTACTTATCCTCTGCCTGGTTGATCTGTCCTCTGGAATGAGTGGTGTGTTGAAGTCTCCTAAAATGAATGCATTGTTGTCTATTTCCTCCTTCAATTCTGTTAGTATTTGTTTCACATATGCTGACACTCCTGTGTTGGGTGCATATATATTTATAATGGTTATATCTTCTTGTTGGACTGACCCCTTTAAAATTATGTAATGTCCTTCTTTATCTCTTGCTACTTTCTTCGTTGTGAAGTCTATTTTGTCTGATACAAGTACTGCAACACCTGCTTTTTTCCCTTTGTTGTTCGCATGAAATATCTTTTTTCCATCCCTTCACTTTTAGTCTGTGTATATCTTTGGGTTTGAGGTAAGTCTCTTGTAAGCAGCATATAGATGGGTCTTGCTTTTTTATCCACTCTGTTACTCTGTGTCTTTTGATTGGTACATTCTGTCCATTTACATTTAGGGTGATTATTGATAGATATGCACTTATTGCCATTGCTGGCTTTAGATTCGTGGTTACCAAAGGTTCAAGGGTTGCTTCTTTACTATCTAAGAATCTAACTTAACTTTCTTGTTAAGTTATTGTGAACGCCGTCTGATGTTTCTTCATCTCTCCCTTCCTATTCTTCTTCCTCCATTCTTTATATATTAGGTGTTTTATTCTTTGCCTTTAGTTAGTATTTGGATGGTCTGCTTTCTTTGCTATGATTTTATTTTCTCTAGTGACATCTTTTTAGCCTTAGGCATGCTTCCCTCTGGAGCAGTCCGTTTAAGATATCCTGTAGTGGTGGTTTATGAGAGGCAAACTCTCTCAACTTTCGTTTGTCTGGAAATTGTTTAATCCTTCTGTCATATTTAAATAATAATCGTGCTGGATACAATATTTTTGGTTCAAGGTCCTTCTGTTTCATTATGTTAAATATATCATGCCATTCTCTTCTGGCCTGTAAGGTTTCTGTTGAGAAGTCTGATAGTCTGATCGGTTTTCCTTTGTAGGTGATCTTTTTTCTCTCTCTAGTTGCCTTTAATACTCTGTCTTTATGTTTGACCTTTGCCATCTTAATTACTGTGTGTCTTGGTGTTGTCTTCCTTGAGTCCCTTGTGTTGGGATATCTGTGGGCTTCTGTGGACTGTGAGACTATTTCCTTCCCCAGCGTGGGAAAGTTTTCAGCAACTATTTCTTCAAAGACACTTTCTATCCCTTTTTCTCTCTCTTCTTCCTCTGGTACTCCTATAATGTGAATATTGTTCCATTTGGATTGGTCACATAGTTCTCTTAATATTCTTTCATTCCTAGAGATCCTTTTATCTCTCTCTGCCTTAGCTTCTCTGTATTCCTGTTCTCTATTTTCTATTCCATTAACAGTCTCTTGCACCTCATCCAGTCTGCTGTTAAGCCCGTCGATGGCTTGTCTCATTTCTGCATAATCTTTCCTCACTTCTGTCACTTCTTCCCTCAGCTCTTGCACATTTCTCTGCAGATCTGTCAGCATGGCTGTGACTTTTATTCTGAATTCTTTTTCAGGAAGACTGTGCATGTCCATCCCTTCAGGTTCCCTGTCTGGGGTTATCTGCATCTGAAGCTTTGTCTGTACCATATTCCTCTGTCTTTTCATGGCTATAGAATTGGTTGCTGGTAGTTGCCACGTATATCACCAGGGCTCTTTATGACTTTAAAAAGGAAAAAAAAAAGAAAAAAAAATAATAATGATAAAAAGAGAAAGAAAGAAAGAAAAGAAAGAGAAGAAAAAACAACAACAACTAAAAAAAAAAAACCCACTGGTAGTGGATCCTGTGGGGATGCTGTAGGTGGTGCTGTTGCTCCACTATTCCAGAGCTGTGGCCCTGCTGCTCCGCAAATCCCTTTATAGCTCTGGCTGTGGTGGGAAGGAATGGGAGGCTGTTGAGCTCTGTGGGAGTCCTAAGTGTGGCCATCCTTTCCCAGTCGCCAGCTAAGGGGTCCGAAGCTCCCCAGGACGCCCAGCCTGCTGGGCTGAGTGTGCTGGGGCGATGTGGTCCTCTGCTGCGCTCCTGTCTCTTTAAGACTGCTGAAAAAATCACGCGCTTTTCTTCTTTTTTTTCCTTCCCAGAGCCGGCTGAACGCAACCTGGCACATTCCCCGCTGAGACCCTGTGCCCTCTGTCTCTCCAATCTCCGCTACACCGCGCGCTGTGTGTCAGCACTCCTGGCACAGATCACCGGGGCTGGTTATTTCGCGGGCCTGTACTTCCAGTCCCTCCTGGCTCTGAATCCTCTCCTCCTGCCAGTGCGCTGGGGTGGGGGAGCGCTAGGGACCCGCTGGGTCACAGCTCTGTATCTTACCCGCCTTGTGGGGTGCCGAGTCCTATCAGGTGTAGCTGCATGCTGTGCACTTTCCTGTGTATTCTGGTCTCTCTTTTAGGGATAGTTGTATTTGCTGTGTTTTCATGGATAAATATAATGTTGGGAGGAGATTTCTGCCGCTCCGCTCATGTTGCCATCTTCCCGGAAGTCCTGAATCTGCAATTTTATTTTAAGGAGATTATGAAGATGTGTTGTTTGGGCAATTCCAAGTTTTGTTGTGCCTGTGTTGTGATCTTGTCGGGACTGATTTGTCCTGGTCTGGGTAAGCAAAGAAACAATCTCCCTGCAAAGCCCTTGTTGCCTTTGTTGTCTTCAGGTGGGACTGTCTAACTGGGCAGTTTTTCCTACACCTTTATTTTCTCCTTTCTCAGATGCTCATGTCTATCTTTCTACCTAACAAAGCCTTCAAAAAATACAGTGTGATCAGCCAGTTATTTAAATGGCTCTTAGGGAAAAAAAAAAATCACTGCTTCTCACAGGAAGATAACATAATCCAGAACTTCTATCCACATTATCAAGTGTACAATAAAAATTTATTACATACAGGAAAACGTGAGCCATTATCAAGAATATCAAAGACATTAAAGTATCTACCATAAGGATTTAATTTAAAAGATAGTCATACAGATAGTGAACAGATGGGAAATATCAGTAGATAAATGGAAACTTAAAAAATCAAATGGAAATTATAGAAATGAAAAATTTAGCATCTGAAATAAAAAAAGTTCTGTGGATGGATTTGCCAAGAGATTGGGATAGCAGATAAAAAACTATGGTAGGTGGAACAATGATCTCCTAAGGATGTCTACACCCTAATCCCTGGAACCTGTGAATATATTACCATGATACTGTGATTTATAATAAATATATAGTTGATCTTTGTCCCAGTTTGTAGCTCAGAGCTTCTAAAACTCTAGGAATTTCCTAGTTGATAAGATTCATAAAAGTTAAATAGGTGTCTTTTGTTATTCTTAAGAAGACTCTTTCCAGCACACCAGGGTTTATGTTAGAATGGTGACTTTGAAAAGTCCCTTTGTAATCTAAGGATGGGGGCTCATTGCCAAAGAAACCAACCAGGATTTGAGAGTTGGAATTCTCATTTTCACCCTCTGCCCTCTGGGGAGGAGACAGAGGCTGGGGGATAAGTCCTCACCAACAGCCAGTGGTTAATCAGTCATGATTAAGTAATGAAGCCTGCATAAAAATCCAATAGGACAAGGCTTAGAAAGTTTCCTGGTTGCCGGGAGATTGTCGACCCAAAGGGGGAATGGAAGCTCCTGTCCTTTTCCCTGTGCCTTGCCCTATGCTGCTGTCTATCTGGTTATTCCTGAGCTACACAATTTTATCATACACCTGCAATCTGTTAAATAATTTTTTTTCTGAGTTCTGTGAGTCATATTTTCAAATTAATTGAATCTGAGGAGGGGATTGTGGGATCTTCTGATCTATAGCCCATCGGTCAGAAGCATAGGTAAAAACCTGGTGTCTTGCAAATGAGTTTCAGCCCCAGGCAAGTTCGCTATAGATTCACTGTGACCAAAGAAATTTACATCAAAGGGTTTTTGGGGTGAAAAGGTTATACCCAACTTTATTTCCAGGTGGCAGGTCAGTCACTAAAATCCCGTTAACTCAGAGTGAGTCTGTGTTATCACTGCTGCTTCGGATGCAGCAAGCCGGTCTCTGCCTCTGGGCCTCTCTGCACAGCCATCCCGCACAGCCATCCTCTGGGAATCTCCGCACAGTCCTCCCACACAGGCGTCCTCTGGGCCTCTGTCCTCGGGGCTGCCACCACTCCAGCCCTCGGCTCTGCTCTCCTACAGCCTTGCAGCCCCGCCACCCAGTCTCCGGCTGAGCACTGGGCGGAACCCCTTACATTAACACAATAATGTCTTATTGCCTAAAGGTGTGGAAGCGGTAGCACAGCAACAGGTCAGTTACATTTAAGTTCAGTGAGGATCCTGGCCATAGGAACCCCACTTTATTCACACCTGGACTTGCTACTGACATCCAAAATGGGCCCCTTAACTGTAGGATCTGATGCTATCTCCAGGTAACTAATGTCAGAATTGAGTTAAATTGTAGGACACCCAACTAATGTCACAGAATTTCTTGGTGTATAGAACCCCACCCCCACCCCCTGCCACCACACACACATCACACATATTTGGTAACCAGAAGTGTCAGGAATATTAAGTGTGGAATTTTGCTCATGGAATTAAGGCTACAAATTTCAAAATAGGGAATTTATCCTAGATTATCCAGATGGTCCCGATGTAATCATGCGGGTCTTTAAAAGTGGAAGTGCGTCAGAGATTTGAGACAGTGGAAGAAGACAGGAAAGATTTGAAGTGTGGGAGACACCAGGACCCAATGTTGATATCTTTGAAGATAAAGAGGGGATTACATGGTATGACAAGCAATAGCCTCTACAGACTGGGGGTGACACTTGGCTGATAGTCAGAAAGGGAACAGGGACTTCAGTCTCAAAGCCACAAAGAACTGAACCCTGCCAACAACCTGCATAGATTTACCCAGAAGTTTTAAGAAGGAACACAGCCTTACTGACACCTTGATTTTAGTCTAGTGAAACCTGTGTCACTTTTGTGACCTACGAAATTGTACGATAATGCACATATATGAGTCTAAGCCTCTAAGTTTATGGTAATGTGTGATGGCACCGGTTGAAAACTAATGCAAAAGGGTCAATAAAACTCAAAATAAATATAAAGAGTGTTAAAAAATAAAATTCAACTGAGTACATTTGAAAATCGAATTGGCTTTATTAAGCAATTCATGAATCGGGCAGCAACCCACCTAGCAAGTAGAGATGGTCCGCGGAGTTGTACAAAATGGAAGGTTTTCATAGGAAAGAGGGCGGGGCAAGAAGTTATTAACAAAAAAAGGAAGGGATTATTTCACACAAGGTCACCTTCCCACAGGGGCATGAGCAGGGGTTCTTATGCAGACCACCTCATCGTTTTTGTAGGACATGGAGCGGGCTCCTGTGACAGACAGATGGCCTCATTCATACTGACCAGAAAATCCCTGATTGGCTGCATTTCTAGGGGAGGTTGAAACTGCAGTTAGGTCAGGTATTTAGCCTCAGTTTGGTGACTGGGCCTAGCATAAGTGACTCCATTTTGGGCCTGTGGTTTTCTTTTTAAGAAGAGGAAGCAGGGGACAGAAAATTATATTTTAAAAATATTGACCAAAAATTCCCCAAACTTGGTAAACAATAAAAACTTATAGATTCAAAAAGCTTAGCTAGTTCCCAACAAAATAAATGCAAAATAAACCACACCTAGTTCTGAAACCAAAGAAACCAAACATAAAACTAAGCATAAAAACAAGACATTGAAAGAGAAAAAAGGAAATGCTAGAACCCAGACAGGAGTGCCACCTTTTGAATAAGCCCACCAGCCACCAGAGAGAGACCTAGGCTGCACCTTCCCTGGGCTACAGGCATCCTCCAGAGGACACGTCAGCAAGCTACAGCCCGCCTTTCCCCTGACCCCTTTCCTCAAGAGCTCCCCAAAGCCCTGGCCATTAAAAGCCTCTAGGCCTATAAGAGACACTTTCTTTGTTCAGCTCACCAGAACAGGCGGGTCCCTCTCAGGTTTAGCAATAAACCTGCTTGGGCCGTTGAGTTCCCATCCCCTCTTTTCCTTTCAGGAAATATACAAATGATGGCTAAACTGTCATCAGAAACAACAACAGTCAGGAAGCAACGGAGGCATTTTACATTTTAAATAAAAGGTGTTGGAGTAAATGGATAAATATATGGAATAAAGGGAACTTTGATTCCATTTCATACCACACACAAAAATAAATACAAGATGGATTATAGCCTTAAATGTATGTATAAAACTATTAATCTCTTAGAAGAAAAATGCAGAAGAATATTTCTATGACCTGAGAGCATCTGCAATGATTTCTTAGGATAAAAATATGTTAAGCATGAAAAAAAATAATTTTAAGTTAGACTTCATCAAAATTTTAAAAATTTGTGCATGAAAACAAACCAGTAAGAGATGGAAAAACCAAACCACTGACTGGGAGAATATATTCACAGTATATATATCCAACAAAGGAATTATACTCAGAATATTTACAGAACTACTTCAAATCCATACCAAGAAGACAAAGAACCGATTAAAGTTTATAAAAGAACTGAGTAAAATACCTCACACAAAAAAATACCTAATGGTCAAAAGTATATGAAAAGGTGCTGACATCACAGGTATTTGGTGTACCATTATACAGTATAGATATACCAGAAAAAATTTTTCGGTGTCCAGTGTTGGGAGGATGTGAAGCAGCTGGAACTCAGACATTGCTGGTGGCAGGGTAATGTGATAAATCTGTTTTGGAAAACTTACTGATAGTTTCTTATAAAGTTAAACACATAACAATCACTCAGCAATTCTATTCCTAGGTATTTATCTAAGAGAAATGAAAACATGTGTCTGCAAAATGTCTTGTACAAGAATGTTTATAGCAGTTTTATTTCTAATTGCCAAAAATCAGAAATAACTCAAATGTCCATCAAAAGGATTAAAAATAGCAAATTATGATATTTGTATAATGAAATACCACTTAAAAATAAAATAGATTCAACTACTGATATAAATAACATCAATCAATCTCAAAAACATCATTTTAAATGAAATAAACTAGACAGAAAAATACACATATTAATTATATTAATAGGCAGTTTAAGAACAGGTAAAATAATCTATGTTGAAAGAAATCAGAAAAATAATTGCTTATGGGGAGGGTCACGAAGGTACTTTCTGGAGTGATGAAAATTAGCTATATCGTATTTGGGCAAGTATTTGAATATTTACATTTATGAAAACTGACTGAATTGTACACTTCATTGTAAACTTCATTCAACTGTGGAGCTTTTACTATAATCATCATCAATAACGCAACAAAACAAACATAAAATGCTAACATCTATCTTTTGTTAAAAAATGCCATGATGGCTTCTTATTCCACTCAACCCAAAGTCAAACAAGATACAATGGACTAGAAAACACTTGCCGGTCTGGCGTCATTACCTGCCTCCCATTCTCCCCTTCATCTACCTGCTGCAGCCATACCTTGTTCCCTGCTGTTTTCTGAATATGATGCCTTAAGGACTTTGGTTCAGCTGCTTCCTCTGCCCAGAATGCACCTAGCACTAATATCTGCTTCACAAATTCCCATGCTTTTAAGTGTTTTAAGGATTTGTTCCTATCTTTTCTATGAGGACCATCCCGAGCAGACCCTTTAGCACTTCAGTTTGTTCCTCTCCACCCTTGATCTCCTTCTTATCTCTACTTTTCTTTAATTCATAGCACTTATCACCTTCTGATATAATAGCAATTACAATATTATTTTTATTGTTTGTTTGCCTGGGTATAATGTAAGCTGCACAATGGTTGACATCTTTATTCCTTTATTAATATTCCTCAGCTTTTAAACATATTTGACATATAATTGATGCTCATAGGAGGAAAACCACACACAGTATGAATCCTTCACAGTCATTCATTCATTAACTGTTTTTTAGCTCCTACTATGTGCATGTATTTGAGAGCAGAAAAAAAGCATTCTGTTTTTGGGAAGCATTGTGGAAACCTGAAGCCTGGGTTTTTGGTGTTTTGTTTTTTTACATAGTTACTTGGTCTTCATGTATTGGTTCTATTCGTTAGAGCATTCTACACAAAAATCTCTGGTTACATGAATCCATGAACCTTTCACAACTCTATTTTTGTTGCCAAAACACCAATATTCAGTACAAAAAACGTGTAAGTAAAGCTTGTGTTTTATGACTAAATATATTTTAGCCTAAACAGTTCTTTTTTCTTACTTCTTAAAACACAGGTGCTTGACAACTAAATATGAAGACCAAAGGGTATGAACTGAAAGTTTTCTTATTATAAAAAATGTATAAAAATTATTATATCAATTTTTCTAAGTTTTCCTTGGAATTTTGTATATGAAAATAAGACACAACTCAATTCCATATTATCTGCATCAAACTAATAACATACTGTTTCAAGATCGGTAGATATGGATTTAAGAAAAAATTATCTTGACATTCTTGTCTGGCAAATCTACTGAGAAAACAACTGTAAATCTTTTCTACCAAAGCTGTAAAAGAAACTTTTCCATTTTAGTTATATGTGTGTATGCATCTGGTGCCACTCGGAAGAAGAAAAGGAAAAATTAACAATAACGATATTAATTTCATCTCTTTGAAGCAGGGGTGTCATATGGAGATACATAAAGGTCACTTGCATACACCTTTCTTGATGGAAAGCTGAAATTAGGAGATTTAAGCATGTCATATCTGGTACTTAATGAGAGTTTTAATTTAACCAAAAAGGTGGCCAATATCAAGCGATGTTTTCCAGACAGATTCTCATGAGGTGCTTCGGATCCATGTCATTCTCTTTTGGTTTGGCAAATCATTCCACTAGTTCTTACATACCAAATTATGCCCTTGGTTCCTTCTTTCCCCCCTTCCCTCCTTTCTTTCCCTCATTTCTTTTATCCTCTACCAAACATTTACCAGGAATTATATTGCAGTCCTGGGAGACTTAGAAATACATAGTTCTTACTCATGTGAAACTCTCAGATCATTGGGTAGAATAGATGTGTAAAAATATAGGTATACTATAAATTAATATTTGGAAAGTAGATGTATATGTATATGTGTTCACACTGCAGTGTGAATGACTGGCTTTGAAGCCAGCAGGAGTTTGTCAAGGAACTTAAAGAGAATGCTGCTGAATATTACACAGGGCACAGGACAGTCCTCCACCCTTGTGACAGCAGAGTCTGGTGTCTATAATGTCAGGAGTATCCAGGCTCAGAAAACTTGTCAAAGATTAATGTGACCAAATTTGCTAGTTCTCTTTTTTTTTCTTTAATATATGCCTCAACCTTTCTATATCATCCTGTTTTTTGCTATGCTGGTGATTGTTAGTATTTTGTCTTTGAATATTTTACAGTATCAACTTTATGGTCATAAAATACTTTATTTAGCTAGTTAGAGGTGAAAAAATCATTAATACCTAGATAGTTTATAATATACTTCAAAATGTGAGGGTGATAAGCATTTTACAAGTGAGAAATTTGTAGCTAAAAAAATTACTCTACTTCACACATCCAGACATGAGACTGAATGTTAAGCCTTTTAATTTTAAGTCTCACTCTCTTTCCACTATTGTCCATGAAATTTCAGGTATTAATAAATTCATAACTAAGGAAAAAAGAGCTGGGAGTATAGAATATCCTTGGCTTTCATTCAGAAATTATTAATATGTCCCAAATCAAAAGAGATTAAAAATGAACTGCATTGTCTATATCATTGACATTATGTTGCTAAGAAGGAGAGAGGTTATTGGCAACTTCTAAACATAGACTACAAACATGGCTTATAGTATGATTTGGGTAACTGTAATGTGATTATATAAAATAATTTCCTTTTTTTTGGGAATACACTCTGAAGTATTTAGGGGTAAAGTGCCGTGATATTTGTGACCTACTTTAAAATGGTTCAGATGGGAAGAGAATGGTAAAGTTAATGTGGCAAAATGTTAGCAAGACATTAAGTGAGCATATATAGAGGAGCACAATTTTTGAAAATTTTCTGTCCAAATTTTCAAATTATTTTATTAAAATAAAGCTTAAAGAAAAGGAAATACATTGAATGTCTACTGAATGCCAAGAAGGGATTCAGGTAGGTATTTGGGATACAATGATGGATAATTTCAAGAAGTTTTAAGCCCCAAGTGAAAATAGGACATCACACAGGAATTACAAAATGGTATCACAAGTACTATAGCCTAAGTAGCTCTATTCTGGCTATTACTCTATAGGGCTGGTCATATTCTCTGCATCCACCCTCCCAGAGGGCAGTGGAGGATTCTCCACTGTAGCATGTTGCCCTTAGCCTTGCCCTTTATTCATGGTTACAGTTTTTCCCAAGTGATGGATCATCAAAGTGACCACAGCATCAGCCATTGATGGCCTGTGACCTATATCTGCAGCAGCAGAAATGGAAAATACATCAACGCACATGTGGGTAGCTTGAAAAGGTAACTATGGAGTTTAGTCTCTAGACATTCAATACTAACCGTACTAACTTTTGGTATGAGACACCCAGAGAACTATTCTGTTTACTGGAACAATTCTAGCATTTCACTCCCGTGTTTTTAATGGGGAGTGAAAAGGAATGGCTCAGTAAAGGAGCCTATCAGAGTAACCATCTGCAGGAAGGGAAGAGCGTGGTGCCGGCACCCCTATACCCATTTGCAGTCACTGCACATAAGGAGAGATGTGGCTGACAGTGGTGTCTGGATACAGTTTGGAGCTCACTGACCTGGTCTAAAGTTCTTATTTTACAGAGAAAACTTCTACCAAGAAAGGTAAAATATCTTCACTAAGATTATGCAACTGCTAGAGTGAGCTCTCTGTAATTGAAATTTTTGTAGGTTGGAAAATTGCCTAATAATGGTAATTTCACATAGTTCACAAAGTACTATGGTATGATGATGAGAAGCTTCTAATATACTCCTAGGGAAGAGTCTTTCTAGTAGGCCATGGTTTTTGCTTGAAAGTACTTTCTGGAAGGTTCTCTGTTTAAAGTAAAGCATCTTCTCAACAGCCAGAGCCCTCACATGCGATCACACTCCGTGTGCAGAGCATTCTTGCAGGGGCGCTAATCACGTACTTTCCAATGCATATGACAGAATCATCATGTCTCACATTGAAAAAAACCCACATTACATCCACTTTCTTTTGAACTTGATACTTTTCCTAGATATCTGACATCAGTATCCACCAATTTTTTCTATCCCCATTTCTTTATACAAGCGTACTCTTCAAATCTCAGCTTCTTTCCTTTTCAATATTTCTCTTTTCCACAATACTTTGTGGCCTACTAAGTGTCTTTCCCTCAGTAGCTTATTGCCTCACATACCTCTCTATCCCTCTTCTTCTCTTACTCCTTAATGCAGATCATCCTTTCTTCCCCTAT
This sequence comes from Phataginus tricuspis, assembly GCA_029783875.1. Classification (NCBI taxonomy): domain Eukaryota; kingdom Metazoa; phylum Chordata; class Mammalia; order Pholidota; family Manidae; genus Phataginus; species Phataginus tricuspis. Next base: position 2,726,274 of record JAQQAC010008864.1, read on the forward strand.
TCTCTTCCCTCCAGGAGCAATGTCATCAAAAACATAACTTGTTCAAACCAAATTTAAATTTATAGATCAGTTAATGTTCAACCGATAGCTCTTACCCAAAGTGCAGAAGCAGAAACACAAAACAAATTGCATAAGAATGGGACCTCTAGATACTCATGTTTTCCCCTATTTCTGAATATATGCATTATTGGATGTGATTTGAATTATATTTTAAAGGCCTATTTCATCTTACTGTTATATATACATTGGTTGGACTATTATGTTCCAGGACTGTTTTCTAGAAGGAGCAGTGGAGAGAGGAAAACTAGGAAAGCATTCATTATGGGCCAGAAGGAAAGTGAGAGACAGGGTCTAGAACGTGTACTTAAGGAAGTGTTGAACAACTTACATATGAGGAATATAGACAGCAGGCATGCAGGGACTTGAACTCTTCCAAGCAACAGTTTCATTCCCAGCTATGATGCCAACATAAGCTTTAGCTGAGAGATGTCTAGGTCTCTGCTGTTCAGGAAACATTATTAGTCCCAAAGTGAATTCTTATATGTAACTTTATTTTATTTATTTATTTATTTATTTATTTATTTATTTTACTATCACTAATGTACAGTTACATGAGCAACATTATGGTTACTAGACTTCCCCCATTTTCAGGTCCCCACCACATACCCCATTACAGTCACTGTCCATCAGTGTAGTAAGATGCGATAGAGTCACTACTTGTCTTCTCTGTGTTATACTGCCTTCCCTGTGTCACCCTCCCACATTTTGAGTGCTAATCGGATTGCCCCCTTTTTCCGCTTATCCTTCCCTTGCAACGCATCCTCCCCAGTCCCCTTCCCTTTGGTAACTTTTACTCCATTCTTGGGTTCCTTGAGTCTGCTGCTGTTTTGTTCCTTCAGTTTTTTCTTTGCTCTTATACTACACAAATGAGTGAAATCATTTGATACTTATCTTTCTCCAACTGGCTTATTTTACTGAACACAATACCCACCACCTCCATCCATGTTGTTGCAAATGGTAGGATTTGTTTTCTTCTTATGGCTGAATAATATTCCATTGTGTATATGTACCGCCTCTTCTTTATCCATTCATCTACTGATGGACACTTAGGTTGCTTCCGTTTCTTGGCTATTGTAAATAGTGCTGCGATAAACATAGGGGTGCATATGTCTTTTTCAAACTGGGTTGCTGCATTCTTAGGGTAAATTCCTAGGAGTGGAATTCCTGGTTCAAATGGTATTTCTATTTTGAGTTTTTTGAGGAACCCTCATACTGCTTTTAACAATGGTTAAACTAATTTATATTCCCACCAGCAGTGTAGGAGGGTTCCCCTTTCGCCACATCCTCGCCAACATTTGTTGTTGTTTGTCTTTTGGATGGTGGCCATCTTAACTGGTGTGAGGTGATATCTCATTGTGGTTTTAATTTGCATTTCTCTGATGATTAGCGATGTGGAGCATCTTTTCATGTGCCTCTTGGCCATCTGAATTTCTTCTTTGGAGAAGTGTCTATTCAGACCCTCTGCCCATTTTTTAACTGGATTATTTGCTTTTTGTTTATTGAGGTGCATGAGTTCTTTATATATTTTGGATGTCAACCCCTTATTGAATATGTTATTTATGAATATGAATATTGTAGGATGCCTTTTGTTCTATTGATGGTATCCTTTGCTGTACAGAAGCTTTTTTGTTTGATATAGTCAAACTTGATGATTTTTGATTTTGTTTCCCATGCCCAGGGAGATATGTTCATGAAGAAGCTGCTCATGTTTGTGTACAAGAGATTTTTGCCTATGTTTTTTTCTAAGTTTTATGGTTTCATGACTTACGTTCAGGTCTTTGATCAATTTTGAGTTTACTTTTGTATATGGTGTTAGACAATAATCCAGTTTCATTCTCTTGCGTGTTTTTGCCAACAAAAGCTGTTGAAGAGGCTGTCATGTTCCCACTGTCCATGGCTCCTTTATCATGTATTAGTTGACTGCATATGCTTGGGTTAATATCTGGACTCTATATTCTGTTCCACTGGTCTATGGGTCTGTTCTTGTGCCAGTACCAAATTGTCTTGATTACTGTGGCTTTGTAGTAGAGCTTGAAGTTGGGAAGTGAGATCCTCCTGCTTTATTCTTCCTTCCCAGGATTGCTTTGGCTATTTGAGGCCTTTTGTGGTTCCATATGAATTTTAGAACTATTTGCTCCAATTCACTGAAGAATGCTGTTGGTATTTTGATAGGGATTGCATTGAATCTGTAGATTGCTTTGGGCAGGATGGCCAATTTGACAATATTAATTTTTCCTACCCAAGAGCATGGGATGAATTTCCTTTTATTAATGTCTTCTTTAATTTCTCTGAAGAGTGTCTGTAGTTTTCAGAGTATAGGTCTTTCACTTCCTTGGTTAGGTTTATTTCTTGGTATTTTATTCTTTTGATGCAATTGTGAATGGAATTGTTCCCCTGATTTCTTTTTCTGCTAGTTCATCGTTAGTGTATAGGAATGCAACAGATTTCTGTGTATTAATTTTGTATCCTGCCACTTTGCTGAACTCAGATATTAGATCTATTAGTTTTGGAGTGGAGTCTTTAGGGTTTTATGTATAATATCATGTCATCTGCAAACAGTGACAGTTTGGCTTCTTCCTTACCAGTTTGGATGCCTTTTATTTCTTTGTTTTGTCTGATTGCTGTGGCTAGGACCTCCAGTACTATGTTGAATGAAGGTGGGGAGAGTGGGAATCCTTGTCTTGGTTCCATTCTTAGGGGAAAAGCTTTCAGCTTCTCATTGTTAAGTATGATGTTGGCTGTGGGTTTGTCATATATGGTTCTTATTATGTTGAGGTTCTTTCCTTCTATACCCATTTTGTTGAGAATTTTTATCATGAATGGACGCTGAATTTTGTCGAATGCTTTTTAAGCATCTATGGAGATGATTTTTGGTCTTCTTTTCATTGATGTGGTGGATGATGTTGATGGATTTTTGAATGTTGTACCATCCTTGCATCCCTGAGATGAATCCCACTTGATCATGGTGATGTATCCTCTTGATGAATTCATCAGGTTCGGGGTTTTGTTCTTGGATAGTTTTTTGATTATCAGTTCAATTTCATTGCTGGTAATTGGTCTGTTTAGATTTTCTGTTTCTTCCTGGGTCAGTCTTGGAAGGTTGTATTTTTCTAGGAAGTTGTCCATTTCTTCTAGGTTATCCAGTTTGTTACCATATAGATTTTAATAGTATTCTCTAATAATTCTTTATATTTCTGTGATGTCTGACATGATTTTTCCTTTTTAATTTCTGATTCCGTTTATGTGTGTAGATTCTCTTTTTCTCCTAATAAGTCTGTGTAGGGGTTGATCTATTTTGTTTATTTTCTCAAAGAACCAGCTCTTGGTTTCATTGATTTTTTTCTATTGTTTTTTCCTCAATTTTACTTATTTCTTCTCTGATCTTTATTATGTCCCTCCTTCTGCTGACGTTAGGCCTCATTTTTTTTCGTTTTTTCACTTTCAATAATTGTGAATTTAGCATATTCATTTGGGATTGTTCTTACTTCTTTAAATAGGCCTGGATTTTCAATATACTTTCCTCTTAGAACTGCCTTTGCTGCATCCCACAGAATTTGGGGCATTGTGCTGTTGTTTTCATTTGTCTCCATATATTGCTTGATCTCTGATTTAATTTGGTCATTGATCCACTGATTATTTAGGAGCATGTTGTTAAGCTTCCATGTGTTTGTGAGCCTTTTGTTTTCTTTGTACCATTCATTTCTAGTTTTATAACTTTGTGATCTGAGAAGTTGGTTGGTTCAATTTCAATCATTTTGAATTTACTGAGGCTGTTTTTGTGGTCTATTTTGGAAAATGTTCCATATGCACTTGAAAAGAATGTGTATCCTGCTGCTTTTCGGTGTAGTGATCTGTAGATGTCTGTTAGGCCATCTGTTCTAGTGTGTTGTTCAGTGCCTCTGTGTCCTTACTTATTTTCTGTCTGGTTGATCTGTTCTTTGGACTGAGTGGTGTATTGAAGTCTCCTAAAATGAATGTATTGCATTCTATTTCCCCCTTTAATTCTGTTAGTATTTGTTTCACATATGTAGGTGCTCCTGTGTTGGGTGCATAGATATTTATAATGGTTATATCCTCTTGTTGGACTGACCCCTTTATCATTATGTAATGTCCTTCTTCGTCTCTTGTTACTTTCTTTGTTTTGAAGTCTATTTTGTCTGATACAAGTACTGCAACACCTGTTTCTTTCTCCCTGTTGTTTTCATGAAATATCTTTTTCCATCCCTTCACTTTTAGTCTGTGTATGTCTTTGGGTTTTAGGTGAGTCTTTTGTAGGCAGCATATAGATGGGTCTTGCTTTTTTATCCATTCTATTACTTTGTATCATTTGATTGGTGCATTCAGTCCATTTACAATTAGGGTGATTATTGATGGATATGTACTTATTGCCATTGCTGGCTTTGGATTCATGGTTACCAAAGGTTCAAGTGTAGCTTCCTTACTATCTAATCATCTAATATAACTCCTTTTTTATGCTATTAAAAATACAGTCTGATGATTCTTTATTTCTCTCCCTTGTTTTTCTTCCTCCTCCACTCTTTATATGTTGTGTTTTATTTTGTACTATTTTGTGTTTCCCATGACTGATTTTGTGGATAGCTGATTTTAGCTTGCATTTATTTAGTATTTGGTTGGTCTACTTTCTTCACTATGGTTTTATTTTCGCTGGTGACGTCTATTTAGCCTTAGGAGCACTTCTATCTAGAGCAGTCCAATTGAAATACACTGTAGAGGTTGTTTGTGGGAGGTAAATTCCCTCAACTTTTGCTTATCAGGGAATTGTTTAATCCCTCCTTCAAATTTAAATGATAATCTTGCTGGGTACAGTATTTGGTTCACGGCCCTTTTGTTTCATTGCTTTGAATATATCATGCCATTCTCTTCTGGCCTGTAAAGTTTCTGCTGAGAAGTCTGATGATAGCCTGATGGGTTTTCCTTTGTAGCTGATCTTTTTTCTCTCTCGCTGCTTTTAATACTCTGTCATTGTCTTTGACCTTTGCCACTTTAATTATTATATGCCTTGGTGTTGCCCTCCTTTGCTCCATGGTCTGAGACACTATTTTCATCCCCAGATTGGGGAAGTTTTTAGCAGTTATTTTTTCAAAGACACTTTCTATCATTTTTTCTCTCTCTTCTTGTTCTGGTACCCATAAAATGTGAATACGGTTCTATTTGGATTGGTCACACAGTTCTCTCAATATCCTTTCATTCCTAGACATCATTTTTCTCTCTCTCTGCCTCAGCTTCTCTGTATTCCTGTTCTCTGTTTCTATTCCATTAACAGTCTCTTGCACCTCATCCTGTCTGCTCTTAAATCCTTCCATTTGTTTCATTTCTGCTATCTCCCTCTGGAATTCATCCCTTAGCTCTTCAATATTTCTCTGTAGCTCCATCAGCATGCTTATGACTTTAATCTTGAATTCTTTTTCAGGAAGATTTGTGATTTTGGTCTCACCAGGCCCTATCTCTGGTGCTTGAGGGATTTTGGACTGAACAAGGTTCTTCAGCTTTTCATGGTGATGGAAGTGATCACCAGCAAGTGGTGCGTGTGTCAGCTGGGAGAACAAAGTGCCTTCCTGCTTGCTGTTCTCCATGTCCATCTCTGCTGCCTGTTTGAGTCAACTGCACACAGAGAGGATTCCCTGGGTTAATCCCCTGAGATGCCATGGGTGGGAGGCCCTTGGGAACGCCTAGGGCACTGGCGGGGGTCACAGGCAAGCAGCGCGTGTTCCACTGTGAGAACAGAGCCCTTTTGTGCTTCCTGGACTCCGCAACAGTTTCCTTTGCCTGTGCCAGTCAACTGCAGGCAGTGGGTAGCCTCTGTTCTGGCCCAGTTAACCACATGGTAGGAGAAGCCTCCATGTGGTTTCTGTGGGTGTGGTTGCTCACTGGCTGCTCCGCAGCAATGACGCAGAAGCCTGTTCGCTTGTAGTGCTGGTGAGGGTAAATAAATGGCAGGCTGCTTATTGCCATGAGGGGCTTCGGTGCTGCATTGCCACCCAAGGTGTTTGTTGTTCACCTGAAGTTCCTTAAAGTTCCCAGCCTTCTGGGCTGAGTGTGCCAGGACGATTTTGTCTGCCTGTTAAATCCTTGTCCCTTTAAGACTTTTAATGTGCCCACTTTTCCTTTGTCCCAGGGCAGCCGGCTGTGGGAACCTTTTCACAGTCTTAGTCTCCAATTTTGCTTTTCTGTTCCTCTAATATGCAGTACACCATGCAATGTGTGTCTATGCTCTCTGCAGATTACTAGGACTGGTTATTTAGCTGTCCTGTGCTTCCACTCCCTCCCTGCTCTGATTCTTTTCCTCCCACTGATGAGCTGGGGTGGGGGGAGTGCTCGGGTCCTGCTGGGTCATGGCTTTGTATCTTACCCTTTTCGTGAGGTGCTGAATTCTCTCAGATGTAGATGTAGCCTGGCGGGTGTACTGTATCTTCTGGTCACTCTTTTAGGAATAGTTATATTCGCTGTATTTTAAAAATATATATGGTTTTGGGAGATTTCTGCCACCCCACTCGTGCCGCCATCTTTAGAATCTTGCCATATGTAACTTTATTTTAGGTGTTCAAATGTTATTTGAAGAAAAATCAAAACAAGTAAAATTTTGATCTATAGCTATTAATTTCTGTATTTCACTCTATTTGTAAGTTAAACTGCTACATTTTTTCTGCAAATGTAGGACAAATTTGATGTTTCATTGATTAGAAATATGCTTTCTAAGACTTTAGGTGCTATCCTTTGATAGCTTGACTGCTAGGCACTGTATTTCAGCCAAAATCCTAGTAACACTCTTGGGGGGGAAGGTCTGTTGCTCTTTGTTGTTGCTTTTGCTTTTTAAACAAATGACTTCCAGACTAGGAAGTCAGTATGAATAGATATATGCACTTCATTGCAGTTTTCTAACTATGGACTAGAAATAGTTTTGTATGATTTATTTTAGGTATTTTTCTTTTTTTTCTTTTTTTGATCAATATCAGCATAGATAACAAACATTCGGCTATAATAAACACTGGGAAAAGAAAATAACCATGAAGTATCATGACACACACAGACACACACAGACACACACACACACACACACACACACACACACACATACACACAAGGGTTATAAAGGTCTCTTGTGCATTGCTGTAGATCTTCATGATAACTTTTCTTTAAGCTTATAGATTTACTAGAAGTTGATAATGGGATGTTCGGTTCCAGTGCTTTATTTTTGTAAGAATTTTATCTACATTCCATTCACTTAATGAAAAACACATTTTCTTAACTTACCTACTTTAACAGCAGGACTCAAATTGCTGTAGGAAAGGAAAGAAAGTGTTGACAAGGATTTTGCCTAAAAGGACATTTTGGTTAGCATACTGTTTGACAAGATGTAGATGCAAGATGGTCAGACATCCTGGATTGTCCATTCCCATTTTAATTCAATTCACTTTAACAAGCAGTTTTTTAGTGGTCTACAAATTATAAGACATTAGACTGGACCCAGCAGGAGATAAACATATGGCATACATTTCTTCTCCTAAGTAAGTAGTTTAGTTTGTTTGGGTTTGGTACAGGCAATAAAACTTGTACATATTATAGGAGGCAAGAGTAAGTAGATTTTGTTAGAGCTGTTGGTACAGTGTTAAAGAGCTTTGGTGCAGTCCTATAATGTGAAGAGCTACTAGGAGGTGTCATTGTTTCAGGGTCAAGAGGTTATTAAGCCTTTATGGAGAGAGCTAATTTTGAAATGGACTTATAAAGGAGTGATGTTTTTAAAAGGAAAGAAAGAAAGGAATATTAGGAAGAGGGAAAGTGTAAACCAAATGCAGTTTTTCTTATTAAGGTATCATTGATATACACTCTTATGAAGGTTTCACATGAAAAATATTGTGGTTACTACACTCATACATATTAACAAGTCTCCCCCACACCACATTACAGTCATTGTCCATCAGTGCAGTAAAATGTTACAGAGTCACTACTGGTCTTCTCTGTGCTGCACTGTCTTCCTTGCGACACCTCCCACACACACACACACACCATGTGTGCCAATCATAATGCTCCTTAATACCCTTCTCCCTCCCTCCCAACCGACCCTCTCCTACCCCTCCCCTTTGGTAACTGCTAGTCCCTTCTTGGAGTCTGTGAGTCTGCTGCTGTTTTGTTCCTTCAGTTTTGCTTTGTTGTTATACTCCACAAATGAGGGAAATCATTTGGTACTTGTCTTTCTCCACCTGGCTTATTTCACTGAGCATAAAACTTTCTAGCTCCATCCATGTTGTTTCAAATGGTAGGATTTGTTTTCTTCTTATGGCTGAGTGATATTCCATTGTGTATATGTACCACCTCTTGTTTATCCATTCATCTACTGATGGACACTTAGGTTGCTTCTATATCTTAGCTATTGTAAATAGTGCTGTGATAAATATAGGGGTGCATATGTCTTTGTGAATCTGGGATCTTGTTTTCATTGGATAAATACCTAGGAGTGGGATTCCTGGGTCGAATGGTATTTCTATTTTGAGTTTTTTGAGGAACCTCCATACTGCTTTCCACAATGGTTGAACTAATTTACATTCTCACCAGCAGCATAGGAAGGCTCCCCTTTCTTTAAATCCTTGCAGCATTTGTTGTTCCTTGTCTTTTCTATGTTGGCTGTCCTCACTGGTATGAGGTGATATCTCATTGTGGATTTATTTTGCATTTCCCTGATGATTAGTGATGTGGAGTACCTTTTCATGTGCCTGTTTGCCATCAGATTTTCTTGTTTGGAGAAGTGTCTGTTCATATCCTCTGCCTATTTTTTAATCAGGTTATTTGCTTTTTGAGTGTTGAGGTGTATGAGTTCTTTATATATTTTGGATGTTAACTCCTTGTCAGATATGTCATTTATGAATATATTTTCCCATACTGTAGGATGCCTTTTTGTTCTACTGATGATGTCCTTTGCTGTACTGAAGCTTTTAAGTTTGATGTAGTCCCGTTTTTTCATTTTTGCTTTTGTTTCTCTTGCTTGAGGAGATGTTTTCAGGAAAAAATTTCTCATGTTTACATACAAGAGATTTTTGCCTATGTTTTTTTCTAAGAGTTTTATGGTTTCATGACTTACATTCAGGTCTTTGATCCATTTCGAGTTTACTTTTGTGTATGGGGTTATACAGTAATCCAGTTTCATACTCTTACATGTAGCTGTCCAGTCTTGTCAACCCCCACTTTTGAATTGGCTGTCATTTCCCTCTTTTATATTAATTGACCATAAATTCTAGGGTTTATATCTGGGCTCTCAATTTTGTTCCATTGATCTAGGTCTGTTCTTGTACCAGTACCAAATTGTCTTGATTACTGTGGCTTTGTAGTAGAGCTTGAAGTCAGGGAGCATAATCCCCTCCAAATGCAGTTTTAATTTTGTCAGCAACTGCGGAGCTTATGAAGACGTATGATAGAAACTGGAGTAGTGTTTTAGATGGTGATATGTAAGATGAAGTTCAAACAAATGCCTCAGCAAATCACATATGGATTTATGGGTATACTTTTCCTTGGTGAAATTTAACAGGCGCTTAATATAAGCCTCTGTATGATCTGGGTCCAACCTACTTATTTATTCTGCCACTTTTCTTCTACATACTACATAAAAAGAACACTGGGGACTTCTGGAAAGATGGCAGCGTGAACAGGGCGGTGGAAATCTCCTCCCAAAACCAAATATATTTAAGAAAACACAGCAAATACAATTATTCCTAAAAGAGAGACCAGAAGATACAGGATGACACCAGCCTGCAGCTACACCTGAGAGGACTCAGCACCCCGCAAGGCAGATAAGATACGGAGCCGTGACCCGGCGGGACCCAAGCACTCCCCCACCCCAGCGCACCGGCAGCCAGAGACAGAAAAAATATCACCTACAAAGGAAAATTCATCAGACTATCATCAGACTTCTCAACAGAAAGCTTATAGGCCAGAAGAGAATGGCATGATATATTTAACATAATGAAACAGAAGGGCCACGAACCAAGAAAATTGTATCCAGCATGATTATCATTTAAATTTGAAGGAGGGGTTAAAAAATTTCGAGAGAAGCAAAAGCTGAGGGAATTAGCCTCCCATAAACCACCTCTTCAGGATATCTCAAAGGGACTGCTCTAAATGGAAGCACTCCTAAGGCTAAAAAGAGGTCATCAGAGAAAATAAAATCATAGCAAAGAAAGCAGACCATCGAAATACTAACTAAAGGCAAAGAATAAAACACCTAGTATATAAAGAATGGAGGAGGAAGAATAAGAAGGGAGAGAAATAAAGAATCATCAGACTGTGTTTACAATAACTTAACAATAAAGTTAAGTTAGATTGTTAGATAGTAGAGAAGCTACCCTTGAAACTTTGGTAAACACGAATCTAAAGCCAGCAATGGCAATAAGTACATATGTATCAATAATTACCCTAAAGTAAATGGACTAAATGCATCAATCAAAAGACACAGAGTTACTGAATGGATAAAAAAGCAAGACCCATCTATATGCTGCTTACAGGAGACTCACCTCAAACCCAGAGATATACACAGACTAAAGGTGAAGGGATGGAAAAAGATATTTCATGCAAACAACAAGGAGAAAAAAGCAGGTGTTGCAGTACTTGTATCAGACAAAATAGACTTCAAAACGAAGAAAGTAACAAGAGATAAATAAAGACATTAAATAATGATAAAGGGGTCAGTCCACAAGAGGATATAACCATTTTAAATATATATGAACCCATCACAGGAGCGCCAGCATATGTGAAACAAATACTAATAGAATTAAAGGAGTAAATAGAAACCAATTTTAGGAGACTTCAACACACCACTCACTCCAAAGGACAGATCAACCAGACAGAAAATAAGTAAAGACACAGAGGCACTGAACAACACACTAGAACAGAAGGACCTAACAGATATCTACAGAACTCTACACCCAAAAGCAGCAGGACACACATTCTTCTCAAGTGCACATGGAACATTTTCCAGAATAGACCACATACTAGGCCACAAAAAGAACCTCAGTAAATTCAAAAATATTGAAATCATACCAACCAACTTTTTAGATCACAAAGGTATAAAACTAGAAATAAATTTTAGAAAGAAATCAAGAAGGCTCACAAATACATGGAGACTTAACAACATTCTCCTAATTAATCAATGGGTTAATGACCATATCAAAACCGAAATCAAAGAATATATGGAGACTAATGACAAAAACAACACAAAGCCACATCTTCTGTGGGATGCAGCAAATGCAGTTCTATGAGGAAAGTATATTGCAATCCAGGCCTATTTAAGAAGAAAGAACATTCCCAAATGAATAGTCTAAAGAAACAATTACTGAAATTGGAAAAAGAGAAACAAATAAGGCCCAAAGTCACCAGAACGAAGGACATAATAAAGATCAGAGAAGAAATAAATAAAATTGAGAAGAATAAAACAATAGAAAAAAAATCAATGAAACCAAGAGCTGGTTCTTTGAAAAAATAAACAAAATAGATAAACCCCTAGCCAGACTCATTAACTGAAAAAGAGAATCTACACACATAAACAAAATCATAAATGAGAAAGGAAAAATAACGACAGACCCCACAGAAATACAAAGAATTATAAGAGAATATTATGAGAATCTATATGCTAACAAGCTGGAAAACCCAGAAGAAATGGACAACGTCTTAGAAACATACAACCTTCCAAGACTGATCAAGCAAGAAACAGAAAAACTAAACAGACCAATCACCAGCAACGAAATTGAAGCGGTAATCAAAAACTACCCAAGAACAAAACCCCCGGACCTGATGGATTCACCTCTGAATTCTACCAGACATATAGAGAAGAAATAACACCCATTCTCCTTAAAGTTTTCAAAAAAATACAAGAGGAAGGAATACTTCCAAACTCATTCTATGAAGCCAGCATCACTCTAATACCACAACTGGGCAAAGACCTCACCAAAAAAAGAAAATTACAGACCAATATCCCTGTTGAACGTGGATGCAAAATAGTCAACAAAAAATTATCAAACCGAATTAAAAATACATTGAGGAAAATACACCATAAAGTGGGATTCATCCCATGGATGCAAGGATGGTACAACATTCGAAAATCCATCAACATCATCCACCACATCAACAAAAAGAGGAACAAAAACCACATGATCATCTCCATAGATGCTGAAAAAGCATTTGACAAAATTCAGCATCCATTCATGATTAAAACTCTCAACAAAATAGGTATAGAGGGCAAGTACCTCAACATCATAAAAGCCATATATGACAAACCCAGAACTAACATTATACTTAACAGCAAGAAGCTGAAAGTTTTTCTTCTAAGATCGGGAACAAGACAGGGGTGCCCACTCTCTCCACTGTTATTCAACATAGTACTGGAGGTCCTAGCCACAGCAACCAGCCAAAACAAAGACATACAAGGCATCCAGATTGGTAAAGAAGAAGTCAAATTGTCACTATTTGCAGATGACATGATATTGTACATAAAAAACCCTAAAGACTACACTCCAAACTATTAAAACTAATATTTGAATTCAGCAAAGTTGCAGGATATAAAATTAACACACAGAAATCTGTTGCTTTTCTACACACTAATGTTGAGCTAACAAAAAGAGAAATCAGGAAAACAATTTCATTCACAACTGCATCAAAAAGAATAAAATACCAAGGAATAAATCTAATGAAGGAAGTGAAAGACCTACACCCTGAAAACTACAAGACACTCCTAAGAGATATTAAAGAGGACATTAACAAATCGAAATTCATTCCATGCTCTTGGCTAGGAAGAATAAATATTGTCAAAATGGCTATACTACCTAAAGCAATCTACAGATTCAACGCAATCCCTATTAAAATACCAACAGCTTTCTTCAATGAACTCGAACAAATCATTCTAAAATTCACATGGAACTATAAAAGACCCTGAATAGCCAAAGAAATCCTGAGAAGGAGGAATAAAACAGGGGGAATTACACTCCCTGACTTCAAGCTCTACTACAAAGCCACAGTAATCAAGACAATCTGGTATTGGCACAAAAACAGACCCACAGACCAGTGGAACAGAATAGAAAATCCAAACATTAACCCAAACATTTACAGTCAATTAATATTTGATAAAGGAGCCTTGGATATACAATGGGGAGATGACAGCCTCTTCAGCAGCTGGTGTTGGAAAAACTGGACAGCTACATGTAAGAGAATGAAACTGGACTACTGTCTAACCCCACACACAAAAGTAAACTCAAGGTGGATCAAAGACCTGAATGTAAGTCATGAAACCATAAAACTCTTAGAAAAAATAATACGCAAAAATCTCTTGGACATAAACATGAGTGACTTCATGAACATATCTCCTTAGGTAAGGGAAACAAAATCATAAATGAACAAGTGGGACTATATCAAGCTGAAAAGCTTCTGTACAGCAAAGGACACCATCAGTAGAACAAAAAGACATCCTACAGTATGGGAGAATATATTCATAAATGATGCATCTGAGAAGGGGTTGACATCCAAAATATATAAAGAACTCATGCACTTCAACAAACAAAAAGCAAATAATCCAATTAAGAAATGAGCAGAGGACATGAATAGACACTTCTCCAAAGAAGTGGGACATGAAAAGATGCTCCACATCGCTAATCATCAGAGAAATGCAAATTAAAACCACAATGAGATATCACCTCACACCAGTGAGGATGGCCAACATCCAAAACACAAACAACAACAAATGTTGGCAAAGATGTGGAGAAAGGGGAACCTTCCTACATTGCTGGTGGGAATGCAAATTAGTTCAACCATTGTGGAAAACAGTATGGAGATTCCTCAAAAAACTCAAAATAGAAATACCATTTGGCCCAGGAATTCCACTCCTAGGAATTTACCCTGAGAATGCAGCAGCCCAGTTTCAAAAAGATAGATGCACCCCTATGTTTATTGCAGCACTATTTACAATAGCCAAGAAATGGAAGTAACCTAAGTCTCCATCAGAAGATGAATGGATAAAGAAGATGTGGTATATATACACAATGGAATATTAATCAGCCATAAGAAGAAGACCAATCCTACCATTTGCAACAACATGGATGGAGCTAGAGGGTATTATGCTTAGTGAAATAAGCCAAGTGGAAAAAGACAAGTATCAAATTATCTCACTCATATGTGGAGTATAAGAACAAAGAAAAAAACTGAAGGGACAAAACAGCAGCAGACTTACAGAACCAAAGAACGGACTAATAGGTACCAAAGGGAAAGGAACTGGGGAGGATGGGTGGGAAGGGAGGGACAATGGGAAAAAGGGGCATTACGATTACCAGATGTAATGTTGGGGGGGGCACGGGGAGGGCTGTACAACGCAGAGAAGACAAGTAGTGATTCTATAGCATCTCACTACACTGATGGACAGTGACTGTAATGGGGTTGGTGGGGTGGACCTGATGAAGGGGGAAGTTTAATAACCATAATATTGCCCATGTAATTGTAGATTAATGATACCAAAATTCATTATAAAAAAAGAACACTGGGAAATTATAAAATCATAAGATAGGCACAGAATTATAAGTGGAAAAAACAGCTGAGGAGAAACAACACTTTGAGAAAAATCCTTAGTGAGAGAGTAAGAGAGAATGATGTAAGAAACACTTCTCAGCTCAGCTTTGGAGTCTAGCATAATCCTGGTGCCAAAATTTGCAAAGGACAATAAAAAGGAAATTAAAGGCTAATGTTGTTTATGAACATGGACTAAAAAAAAAAAAATGTCAGTTGGGTATGTATAACTAAAAACCAGTCATATAGAGAAAAAAAAAAGCCCAAGTTGGGTTTATTACAGGAATGCAAGGTTGGTTTAAAGTTTGAAAATTGATCAGTGTAATTCATCACATTAATAAAGGTAAAAACTCGTATGATAGTCTCAACAGATGCCAATAAATATTTGATAAAATTCAATACCCAGTTATAATAGGAACTCTCAGCCATCTTGAAATTGAAGGTAACATTCTTAATCTAACAAGGGACATTTACAGTTCAGAAGATGTTGCTACAGAGATTTGGAGAGTATTTTTCATGGAATATTGTGGTGACTGAAGCCTAAGAAGGAATTAAGAATTGGTGGACTCAATGTAGATTATTTTTTATAAGGCTTGCTATAGTGGGAAAAAGAGAAAAAGAGTCATAGCTCCAGGAAGATATTAATAAGGGTTTCTTTTACTTTAATATTTTTGTTATTTTGATAACTGAACGACTTATCATTCCCTAAATAGACCATGTGGTTTTACTCCCTAAGCTTTACACATTGTATATCCCTGGGTACTAATAGAAAAGAGATGCCACTTAAAATATTTAACTGGATAGAGCTAAATGTAGGGACTCTTTACAAGGTTTGGGAAAGGATAGGGTGACTGACCAAAGATGCTGAGGAACATAGGGACTTGCAACATTGGGAAAATGTTGCTACCCCTAGACCTGAAGTTGTTAACAAGTATCAGTGAGAATTCGGTGGCCTGGCATGTTTAATACCCTGAACTCTCTTTCTTCCTCCCGCCCAACCCCCCACTATCCTGCTATTGGCTGATACCAGCAGAAGCCAGAGGGGAAGGAATCCTGGGGAATGCAGTCCATAGAGTTCACTCTTCCAGGTCACAGTGAGATGTGAAGGAAAGAGATACAGAGAAGCAGATGAAGAATAACTAATACAGACATGCTGTTCTCTAACTGTAATGTCCTTCCCTACTTTTCCAACTGGCAAAATCCTGATTATTCTTCAAAGCTCAATTCATGAATAACATTCTATATGGACTCACAGCGCTTCCCAAGAAATTAGTTGGTCTTTCTTCTATTTGCATATATGTATCTGTTACTAAGAATATTTATCAACTCAAATATGTGATAGACACAGGAATAACCTATATTAATTACTGTAATATTTATTTGCATAATATTTTAAGATACATAGTATTTATTTAACCACTGAGGAAGCTTAGTCTTAGGTGGTTAAGTAACTTGTCCAAATGTACAGAGCTAGTGATTGGCAATTTTGCCAAGTGCATACTGTCTCCATCACGCTATGCTCCTATGGTGCTTTGTGTACAGATCAAACAGAGCGCTTGGCACATTGTATTCATTGAAATTCAAGCAAGAAAAACTTGTAGCAAATAATCTCAGGATATCAGCAGGAAAGCACTTCACCATGGTGCCTTTCATCACTAGTAAAGTGTGAGCTACTTTAAGACAAAAGGGTTAGTGTGGGTTCAAATATGGTATCTGTTCCAGTGACAAATGGAGTGATAGCAGAGAATGGAGTCAGAGTTCTTAGTATATAAGGTAGCTCTGTTTCTGTTGCAAATGATAGAAATCCTCCTTAAAGTAGCTGAAGCAATAAAAGAGAATGCGTTAGTCCATATAGCTAGGAGGTCTAAAGTGAACCTGACCTTAAGATGAAATAAATGAATCTAAAAGTTCAAGGGTTCACACGATGTCTTTAGAGATTCTTCTCTCTTCCTATACTGGTTTTACTTCTTTTAGCTTTTCCTTGTAGAGTGGCTCAATTTCTCCTTCTGACAAGTTGTCTCTACTCCCACTGGCAGACTTAGGTTTATATGGCCCTGTTTTACCACATCAGTTGAATGAGAACTTCTTTACAGTATCTATTTATCAATGGGAAGGCATCTGGTTGGCCTCACTTATTTCTCAAATGCTCACCACAGGGTCTATTACTGTAACAGGGAAACTGGTCATGATACTTGGTCATTCTTGGGTTACACATTCACTACTAAGAATGGGAGAGTAACTCTAGGATGCTAGAAAAATAATGAGATGCAATGAAAAATGTGATGGGTAGTCCCCCAAAATAGGTATTTCAATCCTTACCCAATCTTCTTACCAAGTCTATTTTCAAATTAAATGCATTCTTCTTTCAAAGCATTTTTTGTTTGTATTCTAGTTCTTTTATCCAGCTTCTCAGGAAATAATTAGCCTGATTCTAATCATTACAACTAGCACTATGGTATTTTCAGCCTTATTAAAAATCCTACTCATCATGGTTAATTTGGCACAATGTATCTATCTATATTATGGTTTACCCATGTCATCAGTCTTTTATAAGCTCAAGAATGGCTTCATCCTGAACAATGTGTTTGTAGCTCCCAAAAGAGGTGATTCCCCACCTGAGGCAAGTTTTCTATGAATTCAGTGAGGCCAAAGAAAGGCAAGGGCAAAAAGTTGGGGGAAAGTGAGTTACCATATTTATTCTCACTTTAGTCAGAGGCAGCTCAGTACACATGGCCGGCTTGAATGCACTCCCCAGGCCGGCTACAGGTTCTGCTCCCCAGCACGGGCTTAATCCTCTCGGAGTGGGCCTCCGTCTGTCCTAGCTCCCTGCCCTCCAAGCTCCCTGGTCCCAAGCTGGGGCTTACTTCTCCAGGAGAACCAGGCTACACTGCTCTCTTTACACAATCCCACATGTTACATCTGGATTAGTAAACAAGTTGATAAATGTTCTTTTTCTAAGAAATCCAACCAAATTTACATATTCCTAAAACAAATAAAATCAACATAATTCAAATTTTATTTCCATACTTTAATTTGTGTTCTTGTTGCTATAACTTTAATGTAGACTATGGCTGGGTTGTAAGGTGTTTTGTTGATTTGGTTATCCCAACATAAATACCTATCTAGTTAGAAACACAGATGTTGGTAGAATTAGCCATGGGATATGTGCTGGCATGGGCAGTGTTTAATAGTTTCTGCTCCGATGGTGGTGTTATTGCTATTGATTTAGAGGAAGACATTCAGGTCTGTATTCTGGAGTATTTTGCAAGCAGCACTGATTAACATGTACAGCTGCTCTTACTATATTTTCTTGTAGTACAATGAAATTAATAGGAAGAAGAGCACCTGAGGCATATTAATTAATAGTTAAGAGAAAAATGTTAACCTGTCTGCCACCCTTATTCCTCCAACTGGATAGATAATAGGTTTCCATTAATAAAGTTTAGCATGCTGCAATGCTGTGTGTACTGTGAATTGCATTTCTGTTCAGAGCTGAGAAAACTTAGTAAAGCATGCAAAACCCCCAGATAGTACCAGATTTTGTTTTTGTTTTTCCTTGAATTCTCTCTCATATGCCATGTGATGTTTACAGGGACTTTAAAGCACCCAGACTTCGGTACACAGAAAAAGAAAACTTTTATATTGACAACGAGCCGAAAAGATTCCCCCAGTTCTATGTGACCAATTGTGTAAAACTGGTAAATCTGCCTCTACTGTTTAAGGTCTTCCCAGTATCTTACTGACAGTTGAAGAAGCAAGATGAATGCCTAATATTCAGCTTGTTTAGAGAGAACATTTCTAATCCTAATGAAAAACTGGAATATTATCTTTTGATGAGGCCTACTATTCCAGTGACACACAGGACCATAATAATCTACCATTAGTGAATGAAGGTAATAAGTGACACTTCACTTATTCTCAAGATATCATTTTAATGGAAGCTTTGGAGGGAGGGGTTATTTTACATCCATGGTAAAAAAAAATTGAGAGTTAGGTATCAACCCTGCAGCTATTATTCTCCAGTTACTTTATTAAATTACAGATGTGTGAAGGTCTACCAGGCCTGTTTAATTTGTGCCCCTGGCTTCTCTTGAAGAGCAAGGACAGCTCACATTTCCATGATGTAGCATGAACAGGAAGCTTATTTTGTTTGTTAGTTGAGCAGAACTTGAATAGAGTTTTTTGGAAAGATAAAACGGAGCTTCCCACGGAGCAGCCTCATTTTCTGCGGTTCTGCCATTGCCGTCACCATATGTCTCCCCGCATTATCACAAAGACATCCAACTGCTGGGGTTATTTCTGTTTCTAGTAAATAGATGCTAGTTGAATTTCAAAAATTATCTTTATGCTTGTTAAATTTCCCTATGAAATAATTACCAGTACTAATGTACAACAGTTTTGATTACCTAAGCTCAGTTAGAGGAAATGACATTTATAAAAGAGAAGGATGCACTAGGGGTGGGGGACCGTAAAGGTAGATTGGAAACAGAATATAAAGGTTAGGCTATAGTGTTTGGAATTAATTCTGGTTCTCTGGAGAGCCCCTCCTAGGGACTGGCCTTGGTCTCTGGGTATTACTGCAAATTCAAACTTAAGCCATATGTGAAGGTTCCTTGGAGAACTTCCACTGTCAGAACTATTACCAGGCCTCACCCCTGATGTGCGCGTGGGGGCTGCCTCCTCTGGCCAAAGGATCGTGTTACTCAGATCCCACGTTTCCGTTTAACTAACACCCGCATCCATCCTCCTGCCAGCCTCCTTCTGATGTATGTAGAAACTGCTACTGTGTAAGCCAACTGTCTCTTGCAGTAGGCTCCTCTAACTTTTCTCATAAATGTAGTGCATCTAAGCAATATAACCTGTTTTATAAGCTTTGTGCATATGCCTAGTATACATGAAGAAATGTGTTAGAGTAGTGATTAATAAGAATTCTAGAGTCAGAATATATTGGTTCAATTCCATGTTCTGATAATTACTTGCTGGGTGACCCTGAAAAAGTTATTTAACCTTCATCAGTCTTTGTAAAAAGAGGATAATGTATGGGCCTCATATAGTTATTTCAAGGAGTCTTTGAGTTAATACCTGTAAAGCACTTACAACTGTGCACAATACACAATAATATCTCAGTAAATATCTGAACTATTTCTACAGGTTTTGAGCTGCTGAGAGTCCTAACCAAATAATATGGATTAAAGGAAAAAGCAAGGAAACATAGTTTCAAGTCTTGGCTCTTCTGCTACCAGCGATGTAAACCTGGGCCTCTCTGAACCTGTCTCTACATCATGAGAGTGCTCACCGGGCAGATTCGGGCTGCAAGTAATAGAATACCCTACTTAAAATGGCTTAACAAATAGGGGAAGATACGGTCTTGTGTAACCAGCAGTCCAGGGGATGGAGGTGCAGTTTGTCACCCTCTAACTCTTTTCTACTCTTTGGATTTAGCTCTTCCTTCTTTGCAAATTTGCTTCAGTCTGGATGCTCTCATGGTCCCAAACTGGTGGCTGGGGCAACCTGAGCAAGGTGCTCTCTTTTCCTGTCTAAAAGAAGAAAGAAAGATTCCCAGCCAACCATGAAGTACACATTCTTCTGTTTATCTTTATGTTGAGGACACACAATTACCCTTAGGCCAATAGCAATAGTTAGAAAACAAGGATAGAATAATTATAATTCTTTTTTAGAAGGGTTAAAGGTGAAACTTCAATAAAATAAGGTTTCTATCTGGAATGAGGAAGGGGGAAATGGATATTATGCGGGAAACTAAGTATGTCCATTCTAATTTGTTTTGAATATTAAATATGATAATGTAGTGAAATTATAGAGCATGATACCCAGCTGCTGTGCCAAAATACTAATTCATCTTTTCTCTTGGTTGCAAGTTTCTTATTGATAAACCTTTATTAAACTGATGTTTTATCTGGCTGATGATGGATTAATTAAAAAAATATGAAGGTTGGGGGTAGAAGCTGGAAAGAGAGACTTAAGATGAGTAAGAACAAATTAGAAGGTTATTATAGTAGTTCAGATAAGAAGTAATAAACTCTGAACCAGGGAGGTGACAATTAAACTGGAAGACAGTGATAAATATGAAAACATTATGAAGGTAGAATTTATAGGATTAGTGACTGATTGGTAGCAGGAGATGGTGAAAGAGGAAGTAACTTATGATTTTGAATCTGAATGCTAGGGAGGTTACCAATCTCTTTACTATAGTGTTAGGAAGAGCTGGTTTGGAGGGTGTTTTGGTCCATGGGGTGTTTTGAGTTTAAGGGTCTGTCAGAATATCCAAACAGATAATTAATGACATTCTTAATTTAGTATGGAGATCAGACCCTTTGGGTCATTCAGATAGGGGTTTTAGATTTGGTGAAATTCCAGGAAGGATTGTGCACATCCAGTAGGAGAGGGTCAAGAAAAGGAATTAAGAATAAGCTATATTTTCAGGTAGGAAGAGAAAGAATGATCAGTCAAAGATACACAGATAGAGAACAATAATAGATGCTGACGGATAAATTATTTTGAACAAAGGAATATTCAACAGTGTTGAATGGCACAGATGTTTCAAGGAGTTTAAAAATGTAGGAAAGACATAAGACTTAGTGATTAGAAGGTGAATGCCACCTTGGAGGGAACAAATTCAATCACATCAGTAGTGAAAGTTAAGAAATTTGGAATGCTAGAGAAAGAGTACAGGAATAGCTAGTCTTTCAAAAATTTGGTACTAAAGAGAAAACATGAGATGGTAAGGAGAGGCTGCTATAGGTTTGAGGGATTGTTTCTGTTTAAATTCAGAGAGAACTGAGACGTTGGGAGAAGAAACAATCAGTATAAGAGAAAAGAGTAAAGATACAGAAAATGAGAGAGGCAGTGACAGAATCTCTCTTACTTTTCAAGAACTTGCTGTGTGGCAGGCATGGTCACAGTTCCATATTTCAGGGCAGAAGCTGACGTTGTGGTATGTGAAACGACCCGCACAAGCTCACGCACCTGAAAGGGGCGTAGCCACGCTGTGAATCCACGTGTGACCACAAACCCCACACCCCCTTCTCTCTGTTCTGTGGATTCTTGGTGGGGGGAGTGTCTGAGGTCATCAGAAGTACCAGTGAAGAGAGACGTCCAGGACAAAAGGAGAAAAAGAAAGTGAAGGTGGGGAAGAATTTGAGACGAAGGAGGAAATTTAAAAGTGCAAGTGGGAAGGCCTTAACTTGCTCATCCGAGTCCTGCCCTCAGATCACAAGGGCCAGGAGGATTTCTCAGCCTTAAAAAAATAGAGAAGTTTTCCAACAATTAATGCATATCTTACCCTTTCACTACTTATCAGGGCAAATTTAGCGGTTGTTATATATGAATTTTTTTCTTTAGTAAAGAATGATTTGTTCTACATCTTCAAAAAGAATTTGAAATCTGCAGGAATGGCATGTAAAAGGCAAACACTTGTAAATATTCACAGAGTGACTGATTGGACTCATGAAAACTTCAAATACCCAGTAGTCCTCCTTTATCTATGGGGGATGTGTTCTGAGACTCCCAATGGATGCCTGACGCCAGAGATAGGACCAAACCCTATATATATTATGCTTTTTCCTATACATATGTTATACCTATAATAAAGTTCAATTTATAAATTAGGCACAGTAATAGATTAAAAACAAAAATTAATAATTTACAAATATTTACAAAATAATTTACAAAATAGAACAATTATAACATTATAGTGTAAGTTATGAGAATGTGGTCTCTCTCCATCTCAAAATATCTTATTGTACTGTATGCACCCTTCTTGGGATGATGTGAGATGATAATCGTCTGCATGATGAGATGAAGGAGGGAAGTGATGTAAGCTTTGGGACACAGCGTTAGGCTACCAAAAGGACGCCCACCTGCTGCCTGAATGTGGTTGCCTGTGGGCGACTGAAACTGTGGAAAGCAAAACCATGGATAAGGGAGGACTACTGTACAGCTCTTCCTCCATTTACAATGGGGTTACATCCTGATGAATGCATTCTAAGTTGAAAATATTTTACGTTGAAAGTGCATTTAATACACCTGTCGAACATCATAGCTTCGTCTAGCCTACAGGTGGGCAAAATCATCTAACACAAAGCCTATTTTATAATTAAGTGTTGAATACTTCATATAATTTATTGAATACTGTACAGAAAGTGAAAAACAGAATGGTTGCATAGGTTCAGAATGGCTGTCAGTTTGTTCACCCTCATGATTGCCTGGCAGACGGAGCTGCAGCTCACTTGCCCAGCGTCTTGAGAGATGATTGCGTTACGGAAAACCTGGAAAACCTGGACTGGATTGCTGATGGAAGAACCAAGCAGCACTCGGTCTTGGAGGTTTTACTTTGCACCGGCGGGCTCAGAGGGGAGTCATCTCCCAAGGTCTGAGCCCTGAGCACAAGCAAGGGGAGCAATTTATATTATTTTGATATGTGGCATTTCGGCCTGCGCAGGGCACAAGAGGAGCCTGGAGGAGGGGAGGAGGGAGCTGGGGGTGCTTTGCTGACTTTGCCAACTGGAGGTAAAAAGCGGTTTGCTGACCTTGACGGCTGTGTTGAATATTTTCCTTATCAATTGTATTGTGTATCACTAGCCTGGGGAAAGATCAAAATTCAAAATTCAGAGAATGGTTTGTACTGAAAGCTAATTACTTTCACGCCATTGTAAAATTGAAAAATCATAAGTTGGGGACTATTTGTACACATACCAATGGCATGAAGGGATACTATGTTGATTGCTGTTTTCATACTTTCTTTTACCTAATAACCTTACTTAGTCAACTGGACATTTTTCATCATTGCCTCAGGGAAGAAAAACACAGTAGAAAGAAGAGAAAACCAGGGGTTAATTCTTAATTTTTGAAGTTCCAAAAGCTGAGGCTTCAGAAAGTAGGTAGAAAATGTGGATAATGCAAAACGGTGAAAGTGACATAAAGAACATTAAAGCTCTGCCTCAACTTGTCTGTCACCAGTGTCTATGGCCAGACTAGATGACTGCTTTCTTTGATACAGGAAGAGCTGTGGGGGAGACATGAAAGGGGAGCCAAGAGGGAGCTGATGCTGTGGTCCCTAAGAAACCCGGACCTGGCGTATGTAAGGGGAACAACCACCCACAGGGATCTGAATATTGAAAAGCAAAGAACGTGTCTATGGGCTGAACTCAGAGAGGAGGTCCTGGCTTAGTATAACTATGTAATGTATCTAGACAGAAGGATCTGTAATTGATTAGAGGTTTTAGCATATCACTGGGATGTAAAAAAATAGAGTGACTCCTGTGTATAGGAAAGCAGTGCAGGAAAGGCAGATCCCTTAGGGAGGCTCAAGTGGGTTTCCCCAGCTTCAACATGAAGCATGAGAAACAGATTGTCTAGAGAAGAGTTGCAAGAGTTAACCACGAGGGAGAAAGCCAGTTCTGAAGGATACTGAGGATAAGGGATGACTCAGGATGCTGGCATGAAAAGATGGTGTGGGTATCGGTGAATATCCACAGCGACCTACGGTGGGCATACCCATACAGAAATAACAGATTCATAATTTTCATGAGTTTATATTTCGTAATTTTAAAGAGCTAGAGATAAATGTATAGCACTTTAATTCAAATGTCTAGTGCAACCTTGAAATTCAACAATACGCTAAAACCTAGTAGCAAAAATGTTTCTAATACTGTGATTAGTTGTCATACAAATTCATAGAGGAAGTAGAAAATATTAAGGTACCTGGATAGGCAGGCACATTTTTAACACCCAAATGATAATTTTATAAAGTTCTCCAAAACACTTTCCTTGAAATTCAGCTATAATCATGCTAAAGGGAGAATATATTTAACAGAACCCTTTATTTCCTGCCATTCTAAATTGTTTTTAAATTGTTTCCTGTAGGTAATTATTTTATTTCTCAGGACACTGTAAATTCTTGAGGACAGAGTTTGGGTTCCTGCCAGTAGTTGAGGCAAACAAAAAGAGACCTGCCTTCAGGGGGAGCCTAGCTCCAAAGGAGGTCCTGGGGACCACAGGGGTAAGACCCAACACTGCCCATGTCTGTGCTGACAGGAAGAAGAGATGGGTTGTTTTAAGGGATGCAAACCAAGTTTGGAGCCAGAAAACCAGTGCCCGAAGTAAGTGCAAAGGCTTTGGGGATGACTTGTGGTGCAAAGTATGTGAGAGAGGACACACTTGCTGTCAGCACCCCTGTGCATCAGACCCAGAAGAGCCCAGGCTTATAGCTTTCAAACCTCACTTTACCAGGGAACTTTTACAGGAATTAGGAAACTCGATTTTAGGTATAAATTGATCTAGTATGGTAGAAAGATCCCAGGTTTGGAAGGAGTAGGATTTGAAGTCTGACCAAAGGAAAACAGCCTCTTGACCTATTTTCTTCAAGTGTGAAATGAATTTAATCATACTTTTTTGACCATGCAGCATTACTTAGGTGATCAAATAATATATGAGAATGTATTTTTGGAAACTGTAGTGTTATAAATGTTATTATAATTATTTTTTAATTTATAATTTTAAAACTATTATAAGGAAAGTACACATATTACAGAGAACTTTTCAGAAATCAATTACCTAATCAAACAATTGCATAATGCCTTCACCCCCCTTCTTCTCCCATGTAGTTATTTCATTAATTGATATCCCTTTGTGAGTAGAGAGGCCGGGGAAAGAAAGATCCCCAAGTCCCTGGACCTTGGCCCACAGACCTGGCAGGATCAGGCCCTGTCCATATTTTCAGCCTTGGCTCGTCCCTTGCTCCCCACCTGCCAATCAAATAGCAACTTTCATCCCTGGAAAGAAGTAGGCGGGTCCATGCCTCCCTGACTTTAGCACATACTCCTTCTCCTGCCTGGATTCTTTTCTTTAGTTCTTTAGTGTATCTACCATCTATCTAATTTATCATCTACCTGTCTATTTTGATTCATATTCATTCTGCCAGATCACTCAGGTAACTCCTCCTCAGCAAAGTGTTGCCCGACCCCCTTTATATTCTCCTGCTACAGGTGATGACCTCCCTTCTCATGCTCATTCTTCCTGTCTCAGAAAAATGACGTCTCCTCAGGGAATATTTCGCCTGTCTATTTAGAGTCTGGGCCAAAGTTCCTCCAGGGCAGAGAATGAATCTGGTAACTTTTCACTAGAAAGTCAGTTCCAAGAGAGGTGGGGCTTGGTTTTTATTCATTGCTGTATCCTTGGAAACTAGAGCAATGCCTGAATTCAGTAGGTGTAGGTGCCCAATAAATACTTGTTGTTCCCTGGATGGTCTTTTTGGCAGGTGATGGGGAAAAGATTGATAACTGAAACTCTTGACTAAAATTGGGATTTTCTGTTTTCTATTTTGAGAATTCAGTGTACTTTTATATGGTGGTAAAAATGAATATGTTGTATTTCAGCGGAATTGTAGACTTTTTTGTTATTTTTGTGTCAAGGAAAAAATACTCAAATTTATCAGGAATAAAAATGGGTGAATAAAATTTGTCCTGTGATTGTGCTATAATAGGAATGGTCATCACGTACCCTTACTGCCATGATGCTTTGAAAGCCATAGCAAATTAGAGCACGGATTATACCAAGAGTTTTCTATTGGCAAAATGAAGTTAAACAAAAAATAGAGAATCATCTTGCTATCATATAAAAATTACAATTTAGAGCAGTATTCCTGAAAAAAATGTGCTTTGGTTCTGAACTGCTGTAGGTAATTTCTTTAACTTCTTGCTTTCTTTCATAGTTACATGGAAGTTTTAGCCTTGGGAAAAATTTTTTTAAAGTCATGCTTATTCTTATCAGAGAAATGACTATGTGTCTTATTGGGAGTTTGGAAAGTTTGTTTTGCAAATCTGCCACCATGTGCCATATATCATTGGCTGCAGAGCTATTGGGACAGCATTGATTCGATTTGAGCATGAGGCCTGATAAATTTTTATCAAGTGCTGGAAATTCAGTCAAATAGCACCTGCTACAGCTCAAGGAGAACCTGTTAAACTGAAATTAATGCTATGTTTCTCTTCCAAGCAACTGATTTCATTAACAAAATTAGATTTCTTGGAGGGATAATTGACACAATCTGGTAATTCAGAGACTTGTCATTAAAAATTAAGCATATAGGGAAACAACATGAACTCAACTTCTGCTACCAATCCCTTGGCAGCAGAACATCCAAAGCAAAAATCTCAGAAAGAGGTGTCAGTAGTGGGAGAAAGCTTAAAGAGGATATTCAGTGAGTTCGCTCTGAATCTCTTTGGTCTTAGCACAGGATAAAA
The DNA here is from genome assembly GCA_029783875.1 of Phataginus tricuspis. NCBI lineage: Eukaryota > Metazoa > Chordata > Mammalia > Pholidota > Manidae > Phataginus > Phataginus tricuspis. The sequence continues at coordinate 2,753,144 of JAQQAC010008864.1, forward strand.
CGCTGATGATTATTTTTCTCTCATGGTAAAAGTGTGTTATATTTCGTGAATGTGTAATTTTATTCAGAATATTGTTGAGAACTTTTTAGTATTATTTAGAGAAAAGTAATAAATTTAACTTTACCTTGTCTAAATAAATGAAGACCTTTTCAAGTTTTCCCCCAAATCCATTAACTCTCAAATTCTAGGAGAGGATATTATGACTTTTTTGACCTCGATAATTTTTTCTCATAATAAGAATTGTCTTATCTCATGTGAAGTTCTTAAATATGATAGATATGTGCCAAAGAGTCAAGGAAAATCTTCACAGGTTCACAGGGAGAAGCTTTAATGCTTTATTATTCTGTGCCTTAGCTCTTGTTCTTTCTCCCATTTTGAATCCTCTTTTCTATACACTTTATGTCTACCCAGAAACAAGGTTACTGCTTCTCAGTATCATCCCAGCCTGACTGACTTATTGATGCTCTTTGCATTTATTTTTGAAACCCCTTACTTGGCATCTAATTTCATATTGTGTTTACCTTTCTTTTCTAGTTTTACTGTTTATTATGTTTTCAGATTGTTCTCCAGAAACAGTGGTTCAAATTGTGGCACTAAATGTATTTGTTTGCCTGGCTCTACCAACATAGGGCTTGTCAAAAGAAGGCTCAGAGTCATAAATATTGAGAAAAAGAAACAAAGAGTTGACCTAAAAAGGACAGTTAGTTTTCCAAATAACACAATACCAAATATTTAAAAAGAAAATCCTCTTCAAAATTAGGAAAGTTTCTGAGTTCATATCAACCTGTTCAAAGTGCAGCAATTTTGTGATGTTTATTATATTCACCAAGGTCAAGACAGCTTCACAATCTATGTAGAAAAGATGAGGGACAGAATTTTTTGTTTTTGTCAGGGAGTCCAGGTTTACCCAAAATGTTCAAATTTTTATTATTAGAGGGATCAGAACCAGTGAGGATTCCTACTTTGTTTGGTGCTTTTCCTAGAGCATAAAGAGGTCTTTTGACTGGGGTACATGAGTGTTTACTCCAATTGGAAGTAAGGCAAAGTGTTAGTTTTGACCAGTCCTTTATGGCCAATGGCTTCCCACTATGGTGCCAACTTGAAAACATAATTTGCTTAATAAGTTTCTAATTCAGTATCATTAATATGATCTTTTGTTTCATTTGACCAGTTTGCAACAAAGATTTGACTTCTGCTCAGTAGGACTAAAAATCTGGAGCTGCAGACTACTGAGCCTTAAAAGTTAACTTTCCTCTGGAGGCATTTCAAGGACCTAGGATTGTAATTTACTTTTATGTTACTAAAGACTTTTATTGTTGTTATCAATCCCATTGAGATTAAGAACCGAGAACCATCCTATTCTTCTCTATCAGGTTTCTCCTGCAGAACCTATAACTGTCATCCTTCTCTGAGATCCCATTTTTACTGGTATTTCTGGCCTGCCAGAGGCAACATTCTTTACCACCTACAAGGTTGGGATTTCATAAGCCGTGGAGCAGGTGTCAGGCCATTTTTCCTACAAGAATTTTGAAGGCATCATTTCTACATGTGAAGCATAATCCTTGCTTCTCAATACTAGAAGATATGATTAACTGACACAGTTCAACAAGATTTTTTATTTGGTTAAAGTTACAGATTTGTCTAATTATATTGTGGGAGGAAAGAGGCTACATTTTTATAGAATGTATTTAAGTAGTTACGTGGTCATGAAACACAAAGTAAGGTAATAAAGCCACTACTCATACAATTCAAGTATTGTTATTTTTTAATGCAAGGTCAGTTCTTGTAGGTCATTATTTTCTAATTTCCTGGTGATTTGTTAGCATATTGTCTTTCTCTAGCTATAGTTCTTTCTTTGGATTTTTTCTTTTGAATTCTGAGGGTTCCGGTGGAAAAAGATACCATTTACAGTGTGTTCCTTACAATTTGTATAAATGAAACATTCTATATTGAGGATTAGATGTAAATAAAGAATAAAAACATAATTTTAAAAACATACATTAAAATACAATTGTATTATTAAGGAAATCAGTTAATTTAGTCTATTGAGACATAAATGATTGATTCCTGTTTGGTTGAACCCGAGTTAAAAAGTCTCCATGGTGATGGTCTGGGAAGCAAATGTGAGTTTATTCCTTGTAACAGCAATGGTCAAATCTACCTGCTACAGTCCTTTGCTGAGGTTCTTCTGATGTTTTAGAACACTAGATTTTTTATTTTTCTTTTATACTAGAGCCTTTAGACAAATGTAAGCAAAAAAAGAAGAAAACTTTTGTGGGCAATAAGGCTAAATGCCTGTGGCTATTTTATTATAATAGCCAAAAGTATTAGAATGGAAGAGAATGGTCTGCTCTGTTCAGGTATGATATATAATCAATTTATGAGGATTTGATAAATTATCATCCTGATAAAGTGAGGCTGTTAATAAATCTTTTGTCTTTAATTTCTACCATTAAGTGCATTATGAGTATCACCAATATTAATAGGTTATAATACATTAAATAGGTATTTAGATCTAAAGATAATAGGGCTTCCAATTTCTGGTTCCAAATGTAAGTAGCTTAGAAGTTGCTCTCCATCCTAACAAGTAAAAAGTTAAGCAAACTGAAAGTTCCATAACTTTTCTTAGATTGTCAAAATCCTGCCCCTAAACCTAAACTGGAGAGACATTCAGGCAAATACAGAAAATCACAACCTAATAGAGCAGAAACCCATTGACTAGAAACCTCTGTGGGAACCAGTGTCAGCCTAGAGAAAGCCTTTGGTAACTGTTGAGTTGCTGGAGGCTCAGAGTAGAGAAGTTACAAACTCCAGAGGACCCAGCCACAGGGAAGCCCTGTACTTCAGTTAATTGTGCTTCCAGGAGCTCAACCAGGTTCTCACAGTAAATTCTCTTGTGCTCTTGGCAGGCAGAAGGTAAAAGTAAGCATTCTGAAATCCATTGAGAGTTCTATGTTCTTAATAATGTCTGTTCTCAGGAGAAACTATTTAACCAGAGTCTAACCCGCTGGGGTTTTAAATCAGAGCCTAACTGACCTAAGGGCAAGAATGACATACCCAGCTCCAGCTGGTGCTCGTCATCCCGTCCCACTGACGGGGTGGGAGTGAGAAGCACATGTAAGGTTTACCGTCCGGAGGCACAGGCTCACTTAAAGACTGAGACCTCATCATAGGGCCATTTCCCCTCCCCTCACACCTTATCACCACATTACTAAAGGCCTATTTACAGCAGTTCCTGTTACCCTGTACATGAAGGGCTAACCAGAAAAATCACAAGGCATATTATAAGGCAAAAAATGGTTTGAAGAGACAGAGCAGGCATCAGAACTAGACACGGCAGGGATGGTGGAATTATCAGACCAAGAATTTAAAACAACTATGATTAATGTGCTCAGGGCTCTAATTGGTTATATAGATAGCATGCAAGGGCATATGAGCAGGTAAGCAGAGAGAGGGAAATCCTAAGAAAGAGCCCAAGAGAAACGCTGGAGACCAACAACCCTGGAATAGAAAGCATTGCCTTTGATGTGCTGTGAGCAAACTGGACATAGCGGAGGAACCAGTCTTTGAGCTTGAGGACACCTCAGTAGAAACCTCCAAAACTGAAGAGTGCCCAAAGACAGAAACACCAAAACAGAGTACTCAAGAACTGTGGGATGATTGCAAAAGGGTACAACATATGTGTAACTGGAGAAAATTCCTTTGAAATACCAAAGGAGAAAAAAGGAAAGGAACAGAAGAATTATCAGAAACAATAATGACAGAATTTCCCTCAAATTCATGTCAGACACCAAACCACAAATCCAGGAAGATCAGAGAACACCAAAAAGAAAAAAATGCCAAAAACATTACACCTGAGTGTATCATATTCAAACTGTGGAAAGCCAAAGTTAAAGAAAAAACCTTAAAGGAAGTGAGAGGGATAATACACCTTACCTATAAAGGAACTAAGAGAAGAATTACATCTAACTTCTTAGAAACCAAGCAAGGTAGACAAGTGGAGGGAAATATTAAGCGTGATAAAAGAAAAAAGAAAAAAAAACCACTGTCCTGGAATTCTGTAGCCTGAGAAATTATCCTTCAAAAGTGAAGGACAAATTAAGACTTCCCAGACAAAAGAAAATTGAAGAAATGTGTTCCTGATAGACCTGACTTGCAAGGAATGTTGAAAGATATTGAGAGATAAGGAAAATAATATAGGTCAGAAACTGGGATCTATATAAAGTAAGGAAGAGCATCCAATAAGGAATAGTGAAGGCAAAATAAAAACTTTTATGTTTATTCTTAGTTGATCTGATTGTTCAAAATAATAATACCAACAAATGTATTCAATCATATATGCATATGTATGTGTGTGTGTGTATATTTATAGGTATATATTTATATATGCTCATATAAAAGTGAAAATGAATGACCAATGACACAAGAAAGAGGAGGGAGGAACTAGGATTATTTTGTTATTATAAGGTGTTTACACTCCCTGTGAAGTTGTATAATGTTATTTTAAAGTTGACTGGATTAGTTGTAAATGTATATGGCAAACTTTCAGGCAACTATTAAGTAAAAAAGTGTAACAGATATGCTAAGAAAGGAGAGAAAAAGGAATCATCTAAAATCCCATTTAAAACCACAAACAGTAGAAGGAGTGTGAACAAAGAATAAGGGCAAAAAATAAGAAAGCAGTAATAATTATGGTAAATATTGATCAAACTATAGGAATAATCACTTTGAATATCAATCAAAATGCACCAATGGTCTAAATGTACCGATCAAAAGCCAGAGATTGTCAGAGATAATTAAGAAACAAGCTCCAACTCTTGTTGTCTACAAGAAACTTACTTTAAACACAAGTATCAATAAAAGTAAATGGATGGAGAAAGCTATACCATGCTAGCACTAATCAGAATAAAGCAGGAGTAGGTATTTTAACTTCAGACAAAGCAGACTTCAAAGCAAGGAAATTTATTAAGGATGAAGAAGAGCCTCACACAGTGATAAGTGGGTCAATTCTCCATGAAGATGTAATAGCCTTAAGAAATACATTCCTAAGTACAGTATAAAAATAGGTGAGGTAAATCTAAAATATATATATTAAAAATTAATTTGTTGACAGTAACTTTGTGAGTCTTGAACATTAACATGATTATAATTATTTTTCTTGGAAAAAACTCACAAAAACTGAAATATATTTATGTGAATACTCTTTACCTGTATAAAATTCACCTAAGAAGGATGACATTTTTCTGTTAGAAAATAAATCTAAACTGTGCAGCTCTCCTAATAGTATTGAGCTTATTGAACACCTGGAGAATGTCTAACAAAGCCAATGATTTTTAATATATCTTTTTAAAAGAATGATGAAATAAATCTCTGTGTTTTACTTTGTGATCTTTTAGGAAACTCAAACATAATTTACATCTAAAAGAAGTCTTAATAGTTTTGTCTTGAAATTGGAACCTGAATTGAAAATGATAGTCAAGAACAGTCATCAGAGAGATAAGATTGGACGTATTATCACAAATACCTAAAGATGAAAGTTAACCGGCAATGTTTTAAAACCTCGGTAAACAGAAATAATTAGCATGAGTTAAGCATTTTCAAAAAATAAAAAAAAAACCTTAGGTAAATCATTTAAGAGTATGCTAAAATCCACAGAGACTTATTGTGATTGTAAGAACTTTTGGTTACTGAGCAGAGTATAACTTGGCTCTTTTCACAAAGAAAGCAAAGATGTTACTTACTCTTTTGGATATCATCTATATAACAGCATACAATAAAGAATTCATTATTTTTCCTCATAAATAAATATCACATTTATCCAACTTTGTAAAAAATTTCAGCACATTTCATGGCTCCTTTCAAGCTCATTATTTCTAAGTATTATAAACTCAGGCAAATGTCCATTTCTCGTACCTTCTACACTTATGGTACAAACCATCAGATTTGTATTTTCTTATCTTCTTTTACATTCTGGCATATTTTAATTTAAGACTAAATTATTAACTTTTATCCCATAATTAATATATGTTCCTTATCTTATCTACATATCCCCTTACTGTCCCATATTTTTACATTTTTCAACAATGAACATGAACTCTAACCCAGATTCATTTGTCTTTTTAACCTGTTAACTTATAGCCACTCCTTAATTTAGTATACAAGAACTCAGATATTTTTTAATTAAGTTGTCTATATATATAAAGATTATTAACTAACTCAAGTTGAGATTAAAGATCTTGAATTAACTAAAGACTTGGAATTCCAAATTACTTGAAAATTTAGGCTAGCACACAAAATGCTTATGATTTGTGGCATCATATGCATTGATCTCTTTTGATTAAGACATTATTTATTAATTAATTTAATTGAAGACAAAAGTTTGCGATTTTCTAAGTGATTTTAGATTATCTGATGCACCAAACCAGAAGAGGAAATTCAGGAAATCCAAAATAGACTAGTCATTGGTGAGCATACCCGGTCCCTGCGGCACCTAGAATATTGTGCTAGCATTATTTTTACATGGTGGTAAAATCAGGAAGAAGACATAGAATTATTTTAAAAAGAAAGTTACTAAATCAGTCTAAGTTGTTTAAAAGTAATGTTTTTCTTCTTATTTCCTAATCTGGTAACTGAGGGCATTCATTAAATCCACAGATCAAGGCTTTTCTTAAAAAAACTATTTTGAGATAATTCTATGTTCACATATATTTGTAACAAATAATACAGGGAGGTCCTGTGTACTCTTTACCCAGATTCTCCAATGGTAATAACCTGTAAAACTATAATGCATCAGTTTTATTTGGATTTCCCCAATTACTCTTATGTGCATGTATGTTAGTTCCGTGAGTTTTATCACATCTGTGAGTTTGTGCATCTACCACCAAGATAAAAAAAAAATCCCACTACCTCAAGAATCCTGTCCCACCCTCTCCATTCCATTGCTAATCCCTGGTAAACTCTTCCTTCTTCACCCCTGCCATTTCTGACCCCTCACAACCACTAATCTGTTCTCCATTTATATAATTTTGTCATTTCCAGAACATCATATAAATGGAATCAATACAGTATGTAACCTCTTGAGATTGGGTTTTCTCAGTATAATTTCCTGGAAATTTGTCTAAGTTGTGTGTATCAATAGTCTGTTTCTTTTCATTACTGAATAGTAGTCTATGGTGTGGATGTATCGCAATTTGTTTAATGATTCATCTATTTAAGATCATCTAGGTTTGTTCCAGATTTTAGCTATTATGAGTAAAGCTGCTATGAACATTCAGATACCAGTTTGTTTGCTTTTTTATGTGAATATATTTTCAATACTTTGGGATAAATGCCCAAGAATTTATTACCAGGTACTCTGGTAATTGCATGTCAGTTTTACAAGAAACTGCCTAACTATTCTCCCAAGTGGATCTACATCTTACATTCCCACATGCAATGTAGGAGTGATCCAGAGTCTTGGCACTCTTGCCAGCATTTGGTGGTGTCACTATGTGAGCCATTCTGACACACGTAAAGTGACATTGCATTGGGCTTTAATTTGCATTTGCCTAATAATGATGCTGAACATCTTTTCATATTATGATTTGAAATTTGTATACCCTCTTTACTGAAATGTCTTTTTATATCTTTTGCCTATTTTATAATTTGATTTTTTGTCTTCTGTGAGTTTTGAGAGTTGCAGTTACTAAAACTAGACAGTCGTCCTTTGGTGGATATGTGTTTTGTAAAGATTTTCTCCCAATCTGTAGCTTGTTTTTTGTTTTTTTTTTTATCATTTTAACAGTGTCTTTTGGGGAGGAAAAGTTTAAATTTGTCAGTTTTTCATGGATCATGTTTTGGTGTCAAGTTCAAGAACTCCTTGTGTAACCCTAAATCCTGAGGATTTTCTCCACTTTTTCTAAAAGTTTTATAGTTTTATGTTTTAAAGTGATTCATTTTGAGTTCATTTTTGTATGAATTGTGAGGGTTATGTCAAGGTTTATTTTTTTGTCTGTGTAAGGCAAATCTTTTAGTTTGTCTTATTTTGAGTTGAAGCTATAATCAGAAAAAAAATACTTAAAAAAGCCAACACATTTAAAGCATAAATCTCTTCCTAGAAACATTATAAGTTTATACTCTTGTTTTTCAGATGAAACCTGCTGAAGCCATAGCTTTCCCTTACACACTTGCTGTCTTAGAATCAGGTTCTGTACATACACAAGGTTGTTCCTCCTTCAATATCATCTACCTGGACTTTGTAGGGGTGAGGAGCCAGTAGTGCCACCTTGGCCATTTTCTGTAGACAAGAGACCAGACATGCAGACACAATCATTCAAGAGAGATTCCTTTATTGCTATTTCCTCCTAGTCCATGAGCGAAAAGATCAATCATCTGTTGCTTTTTCTATGATTCTTCATAATTTCTCTCATTTTCCTTCTCTTGTAATTGTAAATTCCTCTTCTTTGTACATCAAACTTTATGGCAATATGAGCAACAATAATGATTAATTATCAAACAGTTATTTTGCTTTTTAAAGCAAAATATTATGTAATTTTTCTCTGGCTCTCCCAATTGTTTAGGTAAGGTATTATTAGTTTTACTCATTTTTCAGGGGAGCATAGAGGCCCAGGAAGCTTTCTTATTCCAGTGCTTTCTCTTGTTCCACTGCCTTTACCTCTCCACAGTCGTCCCATAAAATAAACTATTGCTATGATATTGACATGTGTTAATCTGCTACAATTTAAAAATGGGTGAAATTCTTAGGTTCCTTTTATCACTACCTTGCCTCTAAACCTCTTGAATTTATTAAATTTATCTCATTCTACTACTATTTGCTGCCCCTCGAATGCATAATAATAACCCTGTTTCCATTTTTCTTCCTTATGGCTCTGGAAGACTTAGAATTTGCCATTCTTGTTCTTGTCACTTTAATAGCTTCCCTGTTGCCTAACTTCAAAAACATACCACTGTTCAAAGAAAACAATTCAGCTTTCAGAATTGAATACATTCATATCCTAGGCGAAAGGTGAAAGTGAAGAATTCTATTTGTTTGGTTGTTTTCTAGTTGAGTTTGAAAGCAGCCCCTTGGACCTTTTCCATTTGAAATTTTGTTGTCTTACATGTTTCAGAATATTGTAAAACATACTCATATTCCTGTCTAAACATGTAAGTATAATGTATTATTTTAAGTGGATACATATTAGTCTGATTGTACTTTGTACAATAAAATTAAGTACTTAAACTAATGTATTTAAAAATAGAAGGGGTGCTTTTCCATACCTTCAGTAGAGTTAACCATAAATCAACCCACACAATTTTAAAAGCAAACAAAGCCCACTTCATACCTCTCCGTGCTAAGTAACATTCTCTGTACGCAAGTATAATAGCTGTTCTCCACTGACCTCCATTGCCTCTACCTGAATACCTTAGAACATAGTATATTTCTCCCCTTGTTCCCTTAACAACTTTAATATCTAGCTATCTTTTTCTTTTTCTATTCTTCTGTAGAGGACTTTTTCCCAGATGAACTCATTCTCTCCACAAAAGCTTTCTCTCTTCCTCCTCATCCTTCCAATTATTCTGCCCATTTGGAATATATTCCCTCTTTACTATAATCTTTTCAATCCTAGCCAGAATTTAACACTGATACTAAAGCATATTTTCCTAGAAAGTCTTTTTGATCATCCTCCCTTCAATGTTCAGTCATCTGTCCTTCTGTCCATCAGTTGCAGGCAGTCGTGAGTACATGTGTCCATCCATTTTCCAGTAACTCAGCAAGTATTCACAGGGCACACAGTATGTGGTAGACATCATGGTAGGCTTTTGAGTTATAAAGACATATATCAGGTGCAGTAGGAATACAGACATAATTTATATTAAGGGAGTTGAGTGAAGACCCACTTGGGTGGCCACTTGAAGAATCAGGAAAGATTGAAAATTGGAGAAATATAAAGAAAACATTTGAGACAGAGGCAACACTGTGAATAATGCTGCGGTGAACGTGGGAATGCCAGTGTTTCTTTGAGGTACTGATTGTCTTTCCTGAGGGATTCTTAGATCATGTGGTATTTATATTTTTAGTTTTTTGAGGAACTACCATACTGTTTGTCATAATGGCTGTACCAATTTACATTCCTTTTTTAAACAAGCTTTCCTTTTTCTCCACATCCTCAACCACACTTGCTACCTTTTCTTTTTTTCCTAATAGTTATACTAAAATGTATGAAATGATATCTCCTTGTGGTTTTGATTTGCATTTTCCTGGTGATTACTGAAGTTGAACGCTGTTTCTTGTGTCTGTTTATCATTTGTACATCTTCTTTGGAAAAATCCTATTCGGGTCCTTTGCCCATTGTTTAGTAATTGAGTTTTGTTTTGTTTTGATTTTTGCTCTTGAGTTGTGTGCATTCCTTATATTATTTGGATATAAGCCCCTTATCAGATAAATGGTTTATCTCTCATTCCACAGGTTGCCTTCTCATTTTGTTTATTGTTATCTTTGCTGTGCAGAAGACTTTTGGTTTGATATAGTCCCACTTGTTTAATTTTACTTTTCTTGCCTAAGATTTTGGTATCAGATCCTAAAACTCATTGCCAAGGCCAATGTCAAGGAGCTTGTCCTCTATACTCTAGGAGTTTTATGGTTTCAGGTCTTAGTTTTAGTCTTTATTTCATTTTGAGTTGATTTTTGTGTATGGTGTAAGATAACATTCTAATTCAGCTGATCAAAACTGGGCTGGGTGGGGACTCCTGTGGGGACTCCCACCCAGAGCTCACCGAGCAGTCTTACCTTGGGCCGGACCTCTCTATATGGCAGCTGGATTCCTGGCATGAAAGCCCAAGAGAGAGCATTCACAGGGAAGGTGCTCCAAGACACCAAAGCAGAAGCTGCATGGCTTTTATGACCTAGCTGTGGAAGCTACACTGAGTCACTTCTGTAGTCTACAAAGTCTACTGGTTGAAGCAGCCCTCTGTAGTCTGCCCTACCAGATTCCCGGGGAGAGAAATTAACTTCACAGCTTTATGAGGATGGTAAAGTTATACTGTAGAAGAACATGGAAGAAGGGAAATCTGGAGAAATATAAACTCATAGTTATTATTGTAGCTGTGGCAAATTGAGGAGGGTTTTTAATTAATACATTATCTTGGAGTGTTCTAAGTATATTTCTATAGGAAGAAAACCTTAAGGAAATATGAATAGTTTGGAACATTGAAAGGAAGTTGCAACATACTCACACATCACTGGTAGAGATTATAGCATTGCAACTTTGTACTTACACATTTTTAATTAATAGGTTTTCTTTCTGAGCTCTTGACAACAGCACAAAATACCATTTGTTGCTACTTTTTCAAATGATAAATTGGGTTGTTACAGATTTTCATTTAAGTTATTATTAATATCTCCTATTACTGCAAGCTTCTAAGTACTTCATTTATAACATCACTGGTGGTTTTTTTACTTACATTTTATCAGGGTGGCTGGCTAGAAAGACAGAACATTCAATATGCAATAGAGATAAATGATGGCAGAAAAATGAATTCTGAGTGTTGCTTGAAAACCACAATTCCTTCCATTGAGTTGAGACTCTAGAACTGGCCACACTTAATCAAAATCTATTCACTTTTTATGTTTTTACTTTTTCTATCTGACCCATTGAATAGGAAACAATAAGATTGCTACCCCTTTGGAAATCTCAGTTTAAAGCATTCCCTTTTCTAAGGTATACACATACACATGCACATGTAATTTTTTTGGTTTGTCTATTTCTTTATGTTCCCCTACCTGTTATCAGAATAACATCATATTTTCTTAAGTATGTCATTTTTTTCTTGATAAGCTTTGTTGACAAGTTCTTTTCATATCTTATTTATCATATAGAAAACTTCTTAGCTGAACCAACAAACCATTTCTTAACATGATTATATATATGCAAAAAAGAGGTTCCTGTATTTAAGGTAGTTTCCAATTTAGCTGTGAAGGTAAATCACGCACAGTCTATCACAGGAGCAAAAGGAAAACAACATGTATAATGATGAACATTTATCAACTATCCTTTCTTCTTATACTTTTCTGTGTGTTTTATGTGAGGGTAGTTGTGGGTGGTAAAAGGACAGAATGGAATTATAATTTCAAAAATAAAATGGGATAAGATAAATTATTAGCAATTGCTACATTATTATACTTTAAAAGAATGTTCCTATGCTTTTATCATATAAGTAATATATGCTAATATAGAAGATTTGGAAACCATAAAAGACAAAGTAAAATCGCCCAAATTCTCCCATTTCAGGGGAAACAATTCTTAATATTTTAGGGCATTTTCTTCTAGAATCCAGTGTCTATATGTACATACATGTGTGTTTTACATAGCAGTTAGGGTACAATTCAGGGTGTTTCACTGTACTGCAGAGGCTAGAAAGCTAGAAAAAATTGTATTTTCTAAGTGCTTTTGTAATGTTTGGACGTAAACTGGTTTGGGCAGTTGGCCTTGTGGGTTCTGTAGTGTTTAGGTAAGGCTGCCACGAGCAAGCACAGCCCAGGAGATGTGTTCGCCGCACCGTGGGCTCCTGGGCGGGCTAGTGAGAGCCGTGGCCTCTCTAGATCTCTGGATCGCTGGGTGTCGGCTGTTCCAGAGTGGCTCCTGGGTCTGATTTTCAGATAGTAAAGCTGAATACAAGTCCATAGTTGGGCGAGGTTGGCTATTTTTATTAATTAGAATGATTCAATCACTGTAACAATAACCCCTAAAATTTCACTGCCTTAAAACACTTTATTTCTCTCTCTTACAAATAGCTCAAAGGCAGTGTTCCCTGCCGGCTAACATGGCTCGGCATCCTCTAGGCTCCATCATCTTCTGCATCCAGCTAGTAGAAGGAGAAAGAGCTTGTGGAAAAAGTACATGCACTTCTTAAAATCCTGGCCCAGAAATGATACACATAACTTCTGATCATAGCCTATTGGCGAGGACTAGGAAGGAACCTGGCTTTTCCTATATTCAAGGGAGCTGGGAAATGTGGTCACTGGGCAGTCATTTCCCAGCGACAACTCTGTATTAAAGAACGGGGGCATGAAGCTTGTATCTGCTACAGCGGCATCTTCTGATGTCCGTCCCAGAATACCAGACAATGGAGCCCATTCCTGCATCGCCAGCAATGATTTTAAAGCCTCTGTTTCCTTACATTAAAATTCCTTCTACTTATAGTAGATAGAATGGTTTCTGCTTTCTGTAACAGATGTATATGCTATATCACTGGTTTTGTACCTTTTAAAATTTATATTCCATCAAAATCAATTTCTAAGAGCATTTAAAAAGTATCTCAAATGCTACAGCCATGACTTCAACTATTTTATATTGCAGAGAATTATGAATCTTAGTCTGACTTTCTTCTCTTATTATGAACATATTTCCTGCCTAGATTTAAATGTATTATTGAAATTAAAAAATTTTGACAGAATGTGTCTTGAGTAGTTTTCCTTGGGGTACATTTATCCTTTTTCTTTAGTGGTCTCTGGGCTTTATTCATATCTGGGAACTTTATGCCAACCTTAAATATATTGGGTTGTTTCTTTTTCAAAGGACATAAATTTTTTTGTGAGAAATTTTTTTGTGTAATTTTGAGGTTGAATTTCTGTCATATTTATAATTTTCAATTTAATAAACCTTGTAGAATAAAGTTGCTTTTTAATTATGTACATATGTATTCAATAAAAATTCAACCTAAATGCTTTCCAAGGTCTGCTTCTAAAACAGTAAGTTTTACTAGAAAGAATAGACAGCTTTGTTTGAAACATTTTATATGTCTAGGTAAGGGTTATCTAAATAGACAGTGGAACATCCTTACAATGGAAGGTAATATAATCCTTAAAAAAACAAACTTTTCAAAAAGCAAAGTAACAAAAGAGTTAACAACTGAGGAAACTCATTATATAGTCATGTGAATGATCTCATATTTTTTTAGGGATAAACTCAAGTTCTAGGGGGATGAAAGGAGAAAATTTATTTATATTTGAGTCTGCATAAAATACCTTTTGAGGTTTACAATAATAATTGATACCTTTGGTTGCTCCAGGGGATGACGGGGTGGCTAAGAACAAGATTTGGGGAGAGATTTTTGCATTACATGCCCCTTGTGTTCTCCTTGAATATCGAACTATGTGTTAGTATAGGCTGCCCAAAAAATAAAGAATCAACAAACACTGTGTGGTGACCCAGGGATTATATCACTGATGTTGAATAGTCTCAATCTGCAGATCTTTCAGTGAAACACCCTCTCAGGAGAACAAACATTCTATATGCACATTAAGAGCTTGCACCGTGTTAGATACTGGGGATACTAATAAGAATGAAGACAGGTCTACTTAGAAATACCTGAAAGTCTAGGAGGGAAAGCAGCTATGTAAAAAAATCATGGTAATAATTTGCTAAGTGCTATAATATAGGTCAAAAAATTATTTTGCTGTCCATATCTAGCACAGGGAAATCTACATATAGACAACACCCTGCAAACCTGAAGCAGTAAGGTTAAGTTAGGTTCTAGGCTCCTTGACCTCAGTGCCAGATATCCAAGCTTGTATAGCAACCCCTCGTGGACCTAACTGGTCTTCCCTAATGATTTGTCTAGGAATCAGGAAATTTGGGGTCAAACTCTTCTCCAGATTTCTAGGGTTGTTGTTCTGGAGGAATATTATGGACTACTTCCACTATAGTACTAAATGTTCCTACTGAAACTTTCCTAAAGAATTGTCATCCAGCGTGGGCCTCTGCTGGTGAGTAGTGCACCAACCACCTCACAAGGCAGCCCTTGCCAACAACTCCTGTATGTTCCTTTGTTTTACCTTTTCTTCCCACAGAAACTGACTGAGTCAGCAGAAGGTGACCTCCTGAGAGTTCGTATAGCTCAGTAGTCTGGAGCCCGGTCTGAAGTTAGGCTGCTCAATTTGGATAGTTGTTTTCAGAAATTATAAATATGTGAATTTATATCTCTTTGCCTCAGATTTCTCATTTGTATCAGGAGGATAAGAAAAATACCTACTTTATGGAGTTGGCGTGAGGATCAAATGAGACAGTCATACAAAGTTCAAAGCAAAGGGACCAGAGCACAGCAAATGCCTCATAACTGCTGGTCCTTGTAATTTTCATTACTGTCTGCAGGTTTGGTCCTATCCTAGTCTCAGGATAGGCCTAACCAGGGAACCACAATAAACAACTTCAGTCCCACCCATCCCAGTTAGTACTCTTTATATCCAGAGCCAATAAAAAGTAGTGTATTTGGAAACATGGTAAGTAAAGAGGTGAACACAAGGGAGAAATAAAGGCATATTAATGAATAAAAGTTTATTTCCAGATCATTTGCTTAAGGGTGTCAGACAGGGGGCAATCTATCCCCAGTGAAGATGTTGATGAAGCTG
Organism: Phataginus tricuspis; assembly: GCA_029783875.1. Lineage (NCBI taxonomy): Eukaryota > Metazoa > Chordata > Mammalia > Pholidota > Manidae > Phataginus > Phataginus tricuspis. The sequence goes on from JAQQAC010008864.1 coordinate 2,768,532, forward strand.
TGGTCAGATGACAGAGAAGTAGTGTTGAGCAATAATTAAAAACTCAGCATCTTCTGTCAGTCAGAACCTAGTTCAAATTCCAGCTCTACTTTTTCCTGTCTGTTTCACTTTGAGGCAAGTTAATTAACTGATTCAAGCCCTGGTTTCTGAACTGTAAAGTAGGGGGTAATAATACAACCTATATCATGGGATTTGTGTGAGACTTAAATGAGATGATGACTGTAAGCCCCTTAACAGAGTGTCTCCATAGCACAGCAGAGAAAGGAGGAGAGCTGACTAAGTGGTCAGAGTGCCCTGGAAGAGACGTCTAGGGAGCAGGGGGGTATGGGAAATAACAGGGATTGAGATGCCTTGCAAGAATCATCCTGTTGGACGAGTGGCTTAGTTTCCTGGGTTCAGGAATTCCTTATTTGACTATAGGGCAGCAGTCTGAGCAGGAGAAACAGTAAGAAATCTGACCTAAGTTGGCTTTTGCCCCAGGAGATTCCTTCTACAAATTCAAAGTCAAAATAGAAGTTTCCCAACCATTATTTCAAGCTTCTCAAAAGTTGCAAGCATACCTACATCCTTGACAGTCTCTTTTTACCAGTTTTAATTATGAGATTGCCTTACTGTGATGATCTCATTGTGTAGCACTCAAGATTTCAAGTTGCTTTTCTCACGTGTTATTTCATAGTACAAGTAAGTTTCCCCACAAACATTATTTTGTGGTAGCTAAATCCTTGTGGTATAAAGAAAGAAAGAAACGAGGGGCCCAATTTGTTCAGAACAGCTTGAGTCCTACTGGAGGAAGACTGTCAAATAAGCCACCACCTTTAACAAAATCCAGAAGTAAGTCATATGAGAGAGACAGGGGATTCAGTCACACCAGCAAATCTTAAGTTTGAAGGGTGGAGAAAGAAAAAAATAAGGCTTTCCAGAGGGTCTTCAGATGAGTCAAAGAAGGATAGCTATTCCTGTGAGACCCTAGAATTAGCATAAGAGAACCCATTTTAACAAAATCTAACTGTGTGAACCTAAGTGAAAGACAGAACAGGGCTGACTCTGTTCTTGGTGCCTAATCTCTCAGTGAGGCCTAAACTGGGCTGGAAGAAACCTTGAAAAGTCCCCTGAGCACAAGAAGGCAGGAAGGTCTTATCTCAAGGCCGGCCATCTGTGCCCAATGCTCCAGGCGTACGAGATGTACCTGTCTTAAAAACACGGACAAATGGCCACCGGGGCCTGTGGACCCCCACCCTAGATGGTTCCCCCAGCAATGCTTCTGCTCCTTGAAGATAACATACCTCTACCAGTTAAAATTGAATAAGTTTGCATCCTTCATTTACATGAACGGACCCCAGTGAGAACTAACAACCACCCACCTGACCATAGATAACATACTTTGCAAGTTACATCATTACAGTCAGGCCAGCCGAACTTAGCCAATAACAATTGTTTAACTTCCAAAATCCCCAATCAGCTTATTCCTAGTTAGAAACTCCCTCTTCCTGAACCTGTAATGCATAAAAAACTTGCCTACCCTGAGCTCAGGGCTCACATTCCTGACCCGCTGCGTCGGTGAAGGGTGTGAGTCCAAGCTCGAGCTTGAAATAAATGACCCTTTTGTGTTTGCATCGGAATCAGCTCCTTGGTGGTCTCTCGGGGACTCGCGACTTGGGCACAACAATTCCGTTATAGGGAGGGCAGGAAGAGAGACACAGTGAAGTGTGTGAACGTGGTGTTGGGGAAACTGCCAGGATTTGAGCAGGTCCCGCAGAAAGCACAACAGGAAAACTGTGAGAGAAGGAGCCTAAGGAATCAGCAGGGACCGGGTATTGTAGGTCGGATATGTATGGAAGCAGTTACTGCACCAGTCTGGAGAGTTTAGGAATGCACTGAAGATTTTAATCTAACTAGGACAGTGAAGTGATGTGATCCACTTTGAGATTCAGAAAGCCCACACTGACAGATGTGACTCTAACAAATGCAACTTAATTTTATAGAGACTGCTTAATTTACTTGCTGCATATGGAAGATGACAATTCAGATGAGTGAGAACCTAAGTCCAAATTCTAATGTACACACTCTCTCTGTCCTTGCTGACTAACTCAGAAAGAAGTACATATTGAAACTAAAAGGAAAAAGACAAATGATGAGATCGAAGCCATCTGGGAAAAAGACAACATATCATTCTTGCGTGCTTAAAGAGAGAAACACTGTTGCAAGAAAAATAGGTTTGAGAGGAAACAATAGAGAGCTTTGGAGAAAACGACAGGCTGGACCAAGAGAAGCACAGGAAACAGAACAAAGACCTAAGCAAGAAGAAAAAGCTGTTTTACTGAAAGGTGGACGTGGGGCAGGAAGTAACTGAATGATCCTGACACACGTCATCAGCCCTTACTTGAGTCAAAGAAAGGGTGCAAAAGCTTTTTGCCAGTTCTTATAGAATCTCAGTTTTAATTTGTCTTTTCATACATCCTGCAATATGTGAGGCAATCTGTAAGAATAAACGTGTTTGTTACAGTCTGTATAATTTTTCTACAAACAAAAATGTCTTCATCAGTGTTTTAAACGTGTTACAAAATATTGAACTCTTTGTTAAGAATTCATATGAACTTTGCAGTAAAACACTTAGTAATGGGTAGAATCTTAAAAGGATTTGGTTTTGATGAGCAGCCATAAGTTTAAAGCTCATCTGAAACTAAGTTGTTAAGACATTTCATTGGAAACATAAAAGAGCAATTTTCGATGAGACTGTCAGTGTTTTCTGATTTGATCCGCTTAAGAGTTCTCTGGGCCTTACAAAGGCATTATGAACAATATGACATCTAAACACAGTGGAAGTGGGTGGGGGGGTGCAGTGGGGAGCTGCATTTGTTGTATAGGCTGAAGGATTCAAGAAAGGCTCCACATTCTCTCTCCTTGCCCAGGTTGTCAATGCTTGAAATTCTATCCCAAGAAACACACTATTTGTTTTTTCTTTTTGAGCTAAGTATTTTTCAGTCCTTGTTGACCTAAAATCCAAATATCGCTTGATGTAGTTAAGGCCTTTATTTGTTATCTTCTGCATATTTAATCATGTGGAAGCATGGAATTGTGGTCCAAAATAAGCTTACAGGTCCAGATTTATCTGTCTCAGCCCAGACAGTTTAGATAACTTGTCCACAATGGCTGCTGTAGATGCAGAACGAGCTACATTCATACGCATCCTGGATGGTCACTTTTACTTAGTGACAGTGGATTGTTTTTTTCTGAGAAACAAGGGCCAAGGGCCAGAAGGTCCTGGAGTTCATGTGCGGACAGAGGGACAGAGTGGGTGAAGCTGGAAGGCAAAAATGTAGGAGGGATTTCAACTCTTTCTCAGTTTAATACTGCCTTTGGTTTGGGAACATGCAGAGGAAAAGGGTAGTTTGGCATAAAGTCTACTCACAGTTTGGACCATTCCCTCCCAAATAGAAAGTATTTACAATTTTTAACATGGGTTACTGTCCATTTTAAAAAGGGCAAGCTAACTTGTCTGGGATGTTGTCTTGCTTTTCACGATTGTCTCAGGCAACATACTTTCTCTGCTACAGAGCGGCAGGGCTAAATACAAGACTGCAGCCATGAAATTCAAGTGTTTTCTAAGTATTTTCTTCTTCTCCAGCTGTGTTCTCTGATTAGAGCGTTAGCATTTAGAACTCTTACTCTCTGAATGGCCCTTATATATATTCCAGTGACCAGGAAACCTGCAGCTTTCCCCTTATCCTTTAAAGTGCCATTTCAGTGCTTTGAAAACATATCATCCATCAGTGGTATCAATATTTTTCAAGCTGTTCTGGCTACTTGCACAAATAATGAGCATGCAGAGCTGACCCAAATTCTACTCAAGAACTGCATAATATAAGCTAATCATTTTATAAAAAATGCATTGAGTTGCTCTCTAATAAATTCTGAAAGGGCTACAAGATAAAATGCACACCATGTCAGCTCTTTAATATGACTCAGTGTTAGGAGAAATATACTTCCTTTTAATTTTTTCCCATTCCCCATTCCCCAACTTCTCTCCTAAGTAAGAGTTTCAGTGCTTATTGTGAAAAAAATGTAAACAGTAGATATAAATATAAAAAGTAGTAGTACTTTTATCAGACCAAATAGACTTCAAAACAAAGAAAGTAACAAGAGACAAAGAAGGACATTAAGTAATGATAAAAGGGTCAGTCTAACATTAGGATAGAATTATTATAAATATCTATGCACCCAACACAGGATCACCTACATATGTGAAACAAATACTAACAGAATTAAAGGGGAAAATAGAATGCAATGCATTCATTTTAGGAGACTTCAACACACCACTCACTCCAAAGGACAGATCAACCAGACAGAAAATAAGTAAAGACACAGAGGCACTGAACAATGTCTTAGAACAGATGGACCTAACGAATATCTACAGAACACTTCATCCAAAAGCAATAGGATACACATTCTTCTCAAGTGCACATGGAACATTTTCAAGAATAGATCATATACTAGGCCACAAAAAGAACCTCAGTAAATTCAAAAATACTGAAATTGTACCAACTAGCTTCTCAGATCACAAAGATATGAAACCATAAATAAATTACTCAAAGAAAATGAAAAAACCCACAAACATATGGAGGTTTAATAACATGCTCATAAATAACCAATGGATCAATGACCAAATAAAAACAGATGTCAAGCAATATATGGAGACAAATGACAACAATAATTCAACACCGCAAAATCTGTGGGACACAGCGAAGGCCATGCTAAGAGGAAAGTATATGGCAATACAGGTCTACCTCAGGAAAGAAGACCAATCTCAAATGAACAGTCTAAACTCACAATTAATGAAACTAGAAAAGGAAGAACAAATGATGCCCAAAGTCAGTAGAAGGAGGGACATAATAAAGATTAACACATAAATAAATAAAATTGAGAAGAATAAAACAATAGATAGAATCAATGAAAGCAGGACCTGGTTCTTAAATAAAATAAACAAAATAAATAAACCCCTAGCCAGACTTATCATGAAAAAAAGAGAATCTACACACACAAACAGAATCAGAAATGAGAAAGGAAAAATCACTACAGACACCACAGAAAAACAAAGAATTATGAGAGAATACTATGAAAAATTATATACTAACAAACTGGATAACCTAGAATAAATGGACAACTTTCTAGTAAAATACAACCTTCCAAGGTTTCCCAGGAAGAAAAAAAATCTGAATAGCCCAATTACCAGCAAAGAAGTTTAATTGGTAAACAAAAAACTACCTAAGAACCAAACTCCTGGACCAGATGGTTTCACTGCTGAATTTCATCAAACATTCAGTGAAGACCTAATACTCACCCTCCTTAAAGTTTTCCAAAAATTAGAAGAGGAGGAAATACTCCCAAACTCATTCTAAGAGGCCAAAATCACTCTAATACCAAAACGAGGCAAAGACACCACAAAAAAGAAAATTACAGACCGATATCCCTGATGAATGTAGATGCAAAAAAATTCAACAAAATATTAGCAGACCGAATTAAAAAATACATAAAGAAATCATCCATCATGATCAAGTGGGATTCATCCCAGGGATGCAAGGATGGTACAGCATTCAAAATTCCATCAACATCATCCACCATATCAACAAAAAGAAAAACAAAAATCACATGATCATCTCCATAGATGCTGAAAAAGCATTTGACAAAATTCAGCATCCATTCATGATAAAAATTATTAACAAAATGGGTAAAGAGGATAAGTATCTGAACCTAGTAAAGGCTGTATTTGTCAAACCCACAGCCAACATTATACTTAACAGTGAAAAGCTGAAAGCTTTTCCTTTAAGATCAGGAAGAAGACAAGGATGTCCACTCTCTCCACTTTTATTCAATATAGTACTGGAAGTCCTAGCCACAGCAATCAAACAACACAAAGAAATAAAAGGCATCCAGTTTGGTAAGGAAGAAGTCAAACTGTCCCTGTTTGCAGATGACATGATAGTGTACATAAAAGACCCTCCATTCCAAAACTACTAGATCTAATATCTGAATTTGGCAAAATTGCGGGATACAAAATTAATACACAAAAATCTGCTGCATTCCTATACACTAATGATGAACTAGCAGAAAGAGAAATCAGGAAAACAATTCCAATCACAATTGCATTAAAAAGAATAAAATACCTAGGAATAAACCTAACCAAGGAAGTGAAAGACTTATACTCTGAAAACTACAAGACACTCATGAGAGAAATTAAAGCAGAAACCAATAAATCGAAACACATCCCATGCTCATGGATAGGAAGAATTAATACTGTCAAAATGGCCATCCTGCCTAAAGCAATATACAGATTCAATGAAATTCTTATCAAATTACCAACAGCATTCTTCAATGAACTAGAGCATATTGTTCTAAAATTCATATGGAACCACAAAAGATCCCGAATAGCCAAAGCAATCCTGAGAAGGAAGAATAAAGCAGGGGAATTATGCTCCCTGATTCAAGCACTACTACAAAGTAATCAAGCCACAGTAATCAAGATAATTTGGTACTGGCACAAGAACAGACCCATAGACCAATGGAAAAGACTGGAGAGCCCAGATATAAACCCAAGCATATATGGTCAATTAATATACAATAAAGGAGCCATGGATATACAATGGGGAAATGGCAGCCTCTTCAACAGCTGGTGTTGGCAAAACTGGACAACTACATGTAAGAGAATGAAAGTGGATTATTGTCTAACCACACACACAAAAGTGAACTCAAAATGTACCAAAGACCTGAAAGTAAGTTATGAAGCATAAAACTCTTAGAAAAAAACATAGGTGAAAGTCACTTGGACATAAACATGAGCAACTTCTTCATAAGCAAAAATGAACAAGTGGGACTATATCAAACTAAAAAGCTTCTGTACAGCAAAGACACCATCAGTAGAACAAAAAGACATCCTACAGTATGGGAGAATATATTCATAAATGACATATCCGAAAAGAGGTTGACATCCAAATTATACAGAGCTCATGTACCTCAACACACAAAAAGCAAATAAGCCAATTAAAAAATGGGCCGAGGAGTTGAACAGACACTTCTCCAAAGAAGCAATTCAGATGGCCAACAGGCACATGAAAAGATGCTCCACATCGCTAATCATCAGAGAAATGCAGATTAAAACCACAATGAGATATCACCTCACACCAGTTAGGATGGCCACCGTCCAAAAGACAAACAACAAATGTTGGCGAGGATGTGGAGAAAGGGGAACCCTCCTACAGTGCTGGTGGGAATGTAAATTTGTTCAACCATTGTGGAAAGCAGTATGGAGGTTCCTCAAAAAACTAAAAATCAAAATACCATTTGACCCAGGAATTCCACTCCTAGGAATTTACCCTAAGAATGCAGCAGCCCAGTTTGAAAAAGACATATGTACCCCTATGTTTCTCACAGCACTATTTACAATAGCCAGGAAATGGAAGCAACCTAAGTGTCCATCAGTAGATGAATGGATAAAGAAGATTTGGTACATATACACAATGGAATATTATTCAGCCATAAGAAGAAAACAGGTCCTACCATTTACAACAACATGGATGGAGCTAGAGGGTATTATGCCCAGTGAAATAAGCGAGGCGGTGAAAGACAAGTATCAAATGATTTCAGTCATCTGTGGAGTATAAGAACAAAGAAGCTCAAGGAATAAAACAGCAACAGACTCACAGAACCCAAGAATGGACTAACGGTTACCAAAGGGAAAGGGATTGGGGAGGATGGGTGGGAAAGGGAGGGATAAGGGTGAAAAAATGGTCATTATGATTAGCATGTATAATGAAGGGGGTGGACATGGGGAAGGCAGTATAGCACAGAGAAGACAAGTAGTGATTCTATAGCATCTTACTACACTGATGGACAGTGACTGTAAAGGTGTATGTGGTGGGGGCTTGATAATAGGGGGAGTCTAGTAACCATAATGTTGTTCATGTAATTGTACATTAATGATAGCAAAATTAAAAATTAAAAAAAAGTAGTAGTAGTGCCCCAAGAAAAGGTCCCATCCAAAGAAATGCTTACAGAATCTTTGATATATTTCCTCAATGGTAGGTGTTCATAGACACGCATGTATAATGTGGGTCCATGATATATATTTTGTTCTTTAACCTGCATTTTCTTATAATAATATGCTATGGGAATCTTTCTGTGTTAAAAAGGAAACCTGTGTCATTATTTTTAAGGGTTGCACACCCCATGATATATATAACTAGCAACCTATTGATGAACATATAGGTTGTGTTTCAAATTTTTCATTATTACTCGCTGTGAAGCACCCTTTTCTGTCCAAGGTATGCCGTTATAACACCCAAATAACTGCCACTGTCTCTCATGTTTGCCTCCCTAGTTCTTCCTGTCTGTGCCATGTAGCTGGCTCTTTAATCTGCTCCGTGCTGTACCTGGCACTGTTGGTATGTATTTTAATATGTCTTTAGTTTTTCAATGTAGTACGTAAGCCTGGAGGAGAATGGAATTAGGTCTTAGTTTCTTCATTCCCTCTCCTTTAATGTGTAATGTAGACCAGTGACATAATAGGAGATTCTCAAATATTAATGCTGACAGATTGATTTTTTATTTCAGTTTTATTTGTAGCCTCTGGGAAGTTTCTCATATTCTAGGCTTTTTGCTGATTTATTTTACTCCATCTAAATGTATCTATTCTTTAACTTATCTCATTTAAATATATGTACCTGAATAACAAGACAGTTACAACATTTAACCTATATGAACAAATAATGAAAATACAGAACAAATATAGAACTTACGATGTTTTAGGATGTTCTGACATATACTAATTCATATTCAGACAATAGCTCTTTGTTCCTCATAATGGCCAAATAACGTGGGCTTAGTCAGTAACTTCATTTTATAAATGGGGAAACTGATGCATAGAAAGATTAAATGATTTCCCAAACAAATAGTGATATAACTAGGATTCCAGCCATGAAAATCAGGCTCTATATCTATGCACTTATCTACACAAATGGCTTCTCAACTAGCTGATGGTGTTTCACGGACTTCAGGGACTCTTCTGGTCCAATGTATTTGAGCCATTACCATTACAGAGACCCGAGGAGACAGGATCCAAGCAGTAGGAACTTCAAGTATTGCAGTGCAAGGAATGGAAATGCTTTGAACAGGATTCTCCTTAGATCACACAGGAGAGGAACCTTCACTTGTATGGGGACACCCTTAGCATATTGTAATCTCAAATCTATCTGAAAAAGAAATGCCACTAATATTCTAAATGCAAAAAGAGATTTCAAAACTGTCCTAGTCAATGAGGCTGCAGATATGATACCCCATATTAGTGGCTCCAAATTTATATATATACTGTAATTTGATGCCATATTCAACCCTAAAGAATCACACAAAATAATCTGTTTGCAGGATAGGTTTGATTGCAGATTGCTGGAACAAACATTTGGAAAGGATCTTCCTACTTTGTTTACTACCAGGGAACATACACTGGGTGTGAACCCGGATCATTCGCACCTCTTACAATCCAATTTCTCCTTTAAAATGAGCTGTTGAAATTTTAGAGCATGGAGAGAGATAAATGAGTCAGTGGCTAGTGGCAGGGTCTTCTTTGCTCTACATTTTCCTTTGCAGGGTCTTAGGGCAGATGAGAATGGTGCTCTTCACAAAGCCAAATGACTTCACCAAACCTTAGTTTCCCCTGATCTTAAAGATTTTGGCTATGATGTATATTTTAGATGCAAAATATCAAGGTGATTTTGAAAGTAGTCAGAAATGAACTCTTCTATGTGCTTTTGGAAACAGGAAAGGTAAATTCTAGGATGGTTTTGGGGGTTCTTTTTAGCTGCTAGCTCCTACAGAACTCACGTACATTTAGATGGTAATATTGCCTCTGACTACAACTAGCTCAGTGCTTCTCATCCAGGGCCAATGTTGGCCACAGGGAACATTAGGCAATATCTGGAGATATTTTTGATTGTCACAACCAGGAGTGGGGTCAGGAAACTGTGTCCCACTGGCATCTAGTATGCAGAGGCCAGGCCTAATGCATTTTCATCCTAAAATGCACAGGACAGACTCCACAGTACACAATCATCCAGCCCTAAATGTCAGTAGTGCTGTAGCTGAGAAAGCCTTGACCAGCCAATGTGTGGAGAAGACCTAGGCGGAGCAAAAGATAATGACATATGGGTCTTTTCTTTGATTTCCACGCAATCTCATTTTGTAAAGTCAGAAACCTGTGTAATGACAACCCAATGAGCTTCAAGAATATATTGCTAAGAAGCCTTTTAAACTAGCAAGGTAATTTAAGTTTAATGAGCCCTACTACCTTCATAAATATCTCCCCCAAAACTTTCTTTCAAAATACAAATTGAATTATGGAACTTATCTGCTTCAAAAACTTTAATATGTTACTCTCAGGACAAAACTATACTCTGTAAATGGCCCACAGGCCCTGTTTGGTCTGGTCCTGGCTCATTCTCCAGCCTCCTCTCAGCCCCCTTGTCTGCTATTTTCCCACCACAGAGCCCATTAGCTACTCAGATGCATGAAGCTTGTTCCTACATGGGGACTCAACCCACATTCTTCCATTCTTCCTTCTACTTAGAATATTCTTTCCCATCCACAGCCCTCTTTGTGAACCTATGTGTGTCAGCTTAAATCTTAGCATCTCTGTAGTACACTGAAGCTCTCCCTAATCCAGAGCAAATTCTAGGCATTATTATAATACTTATTACATTCCTAATCACATGTTTTTGTGAGTTAATGTGTCAGTGTTTGGTTCCTCCTATGACTTTATGACCCATGAAAGGGAAAGTTGATGATGCTCTTTTTTTTCTCTTTTAACTTGCCAAAAAGTATTGATTGCTTCATTTGTTTGTATATATTTACTGGGATGACAAATGTAAATATTATATATATATATACACATATAATGGTAAAAGCAGATAACATGAGTTCTACTCTCTTAACAAGTTTTTAATTGTACAGTACAGTATTGTTAACTATAAGCACACTGTTGTACAGCTGAGATCTAGATTTATTCTTACAGTGCTTTAACACCACGTATCTCCAGTGTCTAACTTAATGTCTTTCCAGAGTAGGTCCTTAATATGTATTTGTTGGATAAATAAAAGAATCTGGCTTTGAGTCATAGAGGAAGATGATGCCTCTGCCCTTTTCTCTCAGTCCCCCAGATATAACCACAATACGGTGCCCCAGGACAGGAATTTCTCTATTGGGTACAGAGAGCAGAGGTCTTTAACAGGGCTCCATCCTTTCTCTGTGGCATAAATAGATAACTGTCCAAAAGGAAAGAACATTTGCTCAGTGCTGTGGGTTGGGACATTTAGACTTGGTGCTTTTTTCTGCTGGTTTGTGCTACGATTACATCTAAGAGAGGTGGCTGCTTCTGTCTGGAAGAACAAGGATGAAAGGACAGGACAATTCTTTTTCAAAGTTTGGGATTAGAATGGCAGAGCATCTCTGCTCAAAATATGCATTCGGTTAGAGAAAAGCAGTCCTAAATGTTATCCACACTTCAGCTGATCTTTGATAGGAAGAATCTTATTAGTACCAATGCCCGTGTAAGTTGAGGGTTTTGATTGACAAGGATTTAAAAAGAACTCAAGACCTCGTGAAACTGTCTAGTCTGTGCATATCTATCTTGGGCCAAGAAGAATTTTATTAGAATTTACAGATGGGCTAATCTGGTTAGTATCAGGATAACCTGGGTGCTGTTAGCCTGGGCCTCCTGGCTGTTTATCATCAGCACATCATCTTTCTTTTTCAGAGAAACTGGGACTGACTGGGCACACTTAATTCTTTGAATAAAATAATAAGGACATATTTTCCTTTTTTTATTTCTCTAAATGCCTGACCTGCATTTTACCTTTTCTTTTATCATGTAAAAGAACATTGTACTCTACTTATGGTTTATTATAAAGAGAGATCATACGTCTGTGTGTAGGTATATATGATCTTTAGTTTCTATTGGGTCAAGGTATCCTACATTAAAGAAATATATACTCTTGGTGAAAATCTTTTTATATATTTGGTTCAGGCACAGCATTTGATTTTATAAAATGAATAAACTAAAACTAAATTGGCTTGTAGTTCTCCAATCCAAGAAGCTAGAAATAATTCTTTTAAAGGAGGTTATTTTCAAATATGAATTCCTTATAAAATGCTTCTGCTTTGTTTTGGCTCAAATCCTAGCCATATAATATTTTGATTTCAGATCATGGGTTTTACATATTGATCACGGCCTAGTGACTAAAGTCAACAATGTCTGATTCAAAGATATTTTCTTTATTGATAACAAGAAAAGTTTCTTAGCAGTCTCATGTTGCCCATTGAAATAAATAGAGGGTACAATATCACTGGTCATGCTAATTATTTAAATGTGGCATAAATTAGCAAATGTGTATTTTGTCATCAGTATCATTACTTTGAACAGTAGTATTGTCATCACCATGATTGTCAAGAGTTTTCCGTTTCTTCCTTCTCATCCTCCCCTCTCAATTCACAAAAGTCAGGGTGAAAGAATTTGCCAAAGGAATACCTTAATATCTACTTTAGCATATGGTTATAATACAAAACTTATTACATAAGTTTATATTAATAAAACTCATTAATAAGTCATAAAAAACATCTTATAAGTTGATGCATTCTGCTGAAAGATGTTAAAGGCCTGTTCCTATAAGCAGACTATGACTTCCCTGTATTAGATTTTTGCTCCTGCATAATAATTGCCATAAACTTCATGGCTTAAACCAACACAAATTCATCATCTCGCAGTCAACCCATGAGTTGACTTCATCTTCTCCTCAGGGTCTCCCAAGGCTGCAGCCAAGGCGTTGACAGGGCTGTGGTTTCACACGAGGCTCAGAGTCCTATTCCAGTCTTATTTGGGTCATTGGCAGGATTTAGTTCCTTGCAGCCGTACAGCTGACCCCCTATTTTCTTGCTGGCTGTTGGCAGGGGATGACTTTCTGCTTTTAGAGATCCCCCATGAACGTTCTTGCCTCTTGGCCCTCTTTGACACAACAATTTGCATCTTAAGCCTTTCTCAAGATCAAATCTCTCTCTTCTAGAAGAGCACGGTCCTTTGAAGAACTTACCTGAGTAGGTCAGGCTCATGTAGGATAATTTGTTTTTTGATTTACAAAAGTTGACTAGCATACTCTCTAACCTGCCTATCGGATTCTTCAGCTCTTTCTGATAGGCCTCTGCTGTATAACATGATAGCGAGAAGCCGCACAGCTAATCAAATAAAGTGAATTAAAATTACATAAAATTAAGAAATCAGTTTTTTGTTGTTGTCGTTGTACTAGCCATATCCTACATTTCCAATAGTCACATGCAATCAGTGACTGCCACAAAGCAGCAGATAGACTACTTCCACCATCACAGAAAATTCTATTTGGGGTCAAGGTGTTAATAGTTGGTATGGGTTATCACATCTATATCATATAAATACTAAGACTCTTATTGTCTTAACTCAGAAGAATGATTAAAACTAGAAATTTTAGACATGTGAAGGTGTGCAAGAAGGGGTGTATTTTATGAGAATATTTTAGTATGTGTTAAGTCATGCTATAGAGGTGGTGCATTTTGGTCCATTCATGTTCTCAGCTGCAGGGACAGTTTCCTGCTGTTGTCTCTCCTTTTTGTGGTGGCTAAATGCAATAATAGAAATTTCCATTATCAGGGAAAGTCCTATTGGAGAGTGCTTTGGAGAAACCCATAAATATGATAAACCTCAATCTAGAGGGCAGCTACCATAGTGCTGTCTAATGGAGTATTCTCAGATGATGAAAATGTTTTCTATCTTTGCTGTGCAACAAGCTGCCCAATATGGTAGTCATCAACTACATGTGGCTACTGAGCTACTGAAGAATGGTTACTAAGGAACTAAATTCTTAACTTTATTTTAATTACAAATTTATTAGGTAAATAATTAAAAATTTTAAATAGATACATGTGACTAGTGGTTACCATACTGGACAGTGTCTAGGATACTACACAATATCAATTACTGGAGTCCATGTTGGATACTATTCTGTCATTGGCTAATACATCAAATTTGGGAGCTTTTAAGGCTGTGGTAGGAAGATGGTTGGGTAGGCTTGGAAGGGACAATATAATGCTCTTAACTTTTCATTATGTTTGAGGTAATTTTGAAAGTCCAAGAAAAGAGGTTGAAAAGTAAAATCTCCTAGTTTTGAATCTTATTTTAGATTCAAGTTAGCTTTTCATCTGCAGCAATATGTCTGCCTTTCGAATGTTATAGCTTTATTCAGCTGGAAGAAATCTTCTCACAATGTTTTCTCCTTGCATTCACTTGCCTTTTGCTTTGTTACATTTAATTATATCACCCCTTAAGGCAGATGGGAGGGAAAACATCAAGTAGATATGTTCCACTTCAGAACTTGCGCTTCCCCAAAAGGTATAATTTGTAACTTACTAAACACAACCCCATTGCGATTTAATTAACAAGTCACAGCAAAAAACAAAATAGTAAATCTGTGATTTATTTCAATATGATGAAAATGGCAGATTTCTCTTAGATGAGAATTAAAAGCGAAATAAAATCAAATATAGCTCAGTGTTTCATCTCTTGATGTGCGGATGAACTGTCAGAAAAGCACACAGTGCCTGTCTCCATGGAATGTACACCTATTTCTGGGATGAAAATCTCCAGCGTGCTAATGTGGTTAGGTATCATTTCCAGATGCTCAGTTTTTCAGGAACTGGACCAAATATTGAGGCAGCAGGGCGCCCATAATGATGGCTATCTCTGTATTAACAACATGCAAAGTCTGAGTCAAAAATAGTTAGGTAAGCGCGTTTTATAGTAGAATTTTACTATAGTTAGAATTTGGCATTTCTACTATATATAGTTTGAAAAAGAAAATCCCAGTACTTCTGTTTGTGATAGGAATAAAAGGAGAGTGTCTGCTCCACCTTTTTTTTTTTTTTTTTTTTGCTTAGGGATCAGGATGTCACATGCGACATGAAGTGTCATAGCTGTGGATTTGTAAGAAAGAAGGCATCCCAGAGCTTGGCTCCATATGTACCACAGTGGTTAAAGAAGGCCACTTTGGGCACTGGCTTTAGTACAGTTGTATGTTCCAGTTCCAGTTACCAACTAGAGCTATAAAGAAAATGAACTTAGGGAACAGAAATTCTGAAAAGTTCTGTACTTTCTATAGCACTGAAGAACCAAGGAACATTTCCACTCACCACATTTTGTGTCTTGGTGCCTAATTTTTTCCCCCTTGAGCTACAGAGTGATAAATAGGATCAGGGGGGTGGTAACGTGCAGCAGGATAATGGTATTTTGAAATGTCACCTAAATCTTTTTTCTGGATAATTCATTATATGACATTCTTCCTTGAAACCTTGCACCACTCACATCAGGCTATGAAGTGGAGACTTAAGCCCATGGAAAATAAGAAGGGGAGGGTGGATATAGCTGGAAACAAACATTTTGACTGAGTCAACAGAAGGATTTTATTAAAATTTCCAGCAGACACAATGGTCTGAAAACAAGATGCAGTTTAACTGCAGGAAGCAGGAACTTGAGGGAAAAATGGTTTTGGAATTTACTTATCTTGGTAGATCCAGAGCCATGTGGAACCCCACAGTGGGAGATTGTAGGATGTGAAATAAAGAAGGATTTTTAGTAGCAAAGAAGGTATAAAAATACTTCCTGTCCAGAGCTGAGGAATTCATGAAGGACTGGGAGGGGAAAATAACAAATGGAGACCTAAGCATAGTCTATGCTTTACCCCCTCACCATTCACTGCCTGCTTCCTACTTCAGAGCTCTTGCAGGTGCAGAAAATAGAGACCCTGACAGTCTGAGGAATGTGAAAGAGGGTCCTGAACAAATGTGGGGCTTTAACTTATTAGTTCACTCATTCGATTGTGCTTTGCACATTTTAGGCACTATACACTCTTAATTGGAGTGAGCTTGGTAGACTATGAGGGGAAATAATTAGAAAGAATGAATCCAAAAACTTTTGAGTGATACTCTTAAAGGGGAGGAAAGGTATGGCCAGTATCTGGAGCAAAAGTAGAGGCAAGAGACAGAGTTTTGTGCTGTTTTTAAATATTTTAAAATTTATTTTTAAGATGAAATGAATAACATGTTATATTTGGGTTAGAATGACTCAGTAGAGAGAAGAAACAATTCATGGTAACAATGTTACTGAGTAAATGAAAGTGGATGAGAAAGGATGGCTTTGCTGGAAGTACAGCAGGGACACTAGAATTGTGGGCAGATGTAAAAGGAGGATCAGAAATGAGAGCAAACAGGCATGATCTGAAGGTTATAATTATGTAGAAATAGTGGATTAAGTATTTAGGAAGCTAAATTCCTCCTGATTTTGAAGGCATTAGAGGAGTCCAGTGGTCTCAGCTGGGGTGACGCTGTCCCCCCTGCCCAGGGTGATTTGGCAGTGTATGCAGACACGTTTCTTGTCACACCTGGAGGGGGAAATGCTCCTGGTATTTAGTGCGTACAGGAGGGTTTTTGCTAAATAGCCTACAGTGCAAAAGGGAGCCCCTGACCGCGGAGGACTGCCCCGCCCAAAGGGTGGATGGGCCAAGGCCGAGCGACTCCACAAGACCCGGTCCACTTGATCTCTGCCAGAACCGGAGCTACTTCTACTGGTGCGGTTGATTTTGTTTGGTCCTTATAGCCGAACAAAAAAAAAAAAATAAGAGAAAGCAGCGTCAAGCCAGAGCATTGAAATCTTTCCTTTTAAAAGATTTCTGGCCATATGGCACCCTGCAGGGAATTCTCCCATCTAAAACATGGAACTTTTGGCTTAACTACGTGGCTCGGGCCACCCTCTAAACTGCAATTTGCGTTGAAGTGGTTCGCTCAATTCCTAGCCAGCCACACCAATCCAACTAAAAAGTTCTGTGAAAAACGAAGGTCTACAGGTATTCTGGGTCAGCTGAGAGCATTAGAATTGGATTTTGTAGTGAAAATAATCTTCTTTTAACACTCTTTTAAGTCACACATTTAGATGCTCACTTTTCTTTTCTTAGTTTAAATGAGTAATGGAGATGCAGTTTCATAAATTCTATGGTTACATCAAAAACACCATTATTTAATAATTAACAAAATAAGCCTCAGACAAAATAAGGATTTAAAAACTTCCTTATTTCAGATGCAAATGCCACATTAACTGGCACATATTTCTGTAGGATTTGAACTGAATCCTTCACCACAAGGCAGCTGAGTGAAAGGAATGTGGATAACAAAATGATCTGAAAAACCAGAAAATCAAAGTATTTACTAACTTGAAAACTGATGTGAAACATCATCATTTTATGCTTAAGTAAGATTTTTAGAACAGTTTCTAAAAGTAGTCTAAGTACTAGGGCCAATGTGAATGTTCCTGTCTTTGATAACCTGTCTTATTTTTCAGATTCACTGGACTGTAATATCTGCAAGAAAGGATAGACAAACCAATTAACCTGTACATCCTAATATTAGCTTTAGCTAGTTACACATAGTAACATAGTTAAGCTATGTAAAAAAATGACTGACTCGAAAAAATATCAGTCTGAAATAGAGCATATAAATGTGTTCATTATAAACCACCTCAACATCTTTTTAAAAGAATGCAAGGCATACATAATACATAAACATAAAAATATTTAGTTGTGTATGCCTTAACACTGAACAATGACTGATTTCTCTACATTCATTCCTTTATTTTCAAACTCCTTTTAAAGAGTTTTCTTTCTTATGTCACATTGGTATTTAAGGCACTTGTCTATATTTGCCGACTGCCCACTATATGCAGAACACTTGGTCCTGGGGATCAGTGGTGAGTCATATACTCTAATTGGTTTAAGGGGTTTACAGACTATCAGGATAGATACAGAGAGAGAAGTAAACAGGTAACAACAATCCAGTGTGATAAGGTCTGTGGCAAAGATAACCATGAGGATGCAATGTAAGACTTGGAAGTTTTCTGAGAAGGACAAGTTAGTGAAATTCTAAGCTGCTCTCTGTATAATGAGCAGTAGCTGCCTGGGTGAAAGGGGTGAGAGAGAGGAAGAGGACATTTCAGGCAGAGGGGACAGCATGATCAAATACGCAGAGATGAAGTAGAGCGTGGTATATTGGCAGAAATGTCAATGGTTTAACATTAGTTTAGGAAAGGAAAAAGACCAATGGGATTGTGCTATAGTCAGAATGTATCCTTACAGAGTTCATATGTTGAAATCCTGACCCCCAAAGGTCATGGTATTAGGAGGAGGGGCCTTTGGGGGTGATTAGGTCATGAGGGTTGAGTGCTCTTGTAAAACAGACCCCCGCAGAGCTTCCTAGCCCCATCTATCAGAGGAAACCAGAGGTGCCTACTGTGAACCAGAAAGAGGGCCCTCACCTGATCGTGCTGGCACCCTGATCTTGGACTTCCAGCTCGCAAATCTGTGAAAAATAAATTTCTGTTATTTATAAGCTACCGTATCTGTAGTATTTTGTTATTGCAGCTCCAACAGAATTACAAATTGTTGAGGACAGGTAATCAGGGGCCGGATCAGCAAAGTCACTTTATCCTGAGGGTCCTGGGGAGTCACTAGGAAGTATTATCTAGTGAATAAACTTGACCAGGCTTCTAAAATAAAAGATCTAGAGCAGCAATGTGGAGAACATATTAGAGAAAGACCAACTCAAATCAACAATTCTATTATTTATTTCCTCAAGCCAACCAGCTCACTAATAAACACATTCTGACTGATGATATACATATTGGCAGAAGTGGCCACTAAACAACAACAGCAACAAAAAATGGGATGTTACAACCTATAGCACTAAGTTTGGAAAAATAGAATATTTCACTTTTAAAACCATCTTAAAGTGCTATTAAGAAATGATATAACAAGAAGAAACAAGATGCACTGAAAATTATGTCTTACACAATTCAATACCGATACTAAACATACTCACTGGCAAATATACACATTGGTAAATAAAATACACAGTGAACTCTAAACAGTTTATTTCATTACAGAGAATAGAGAATAAATGATAAGAATTAGGCAAAATCTACTCACATAGCTTTTGAAATTTTTCTTCTTAAAGTATTAATAAGTTGTTTCTTTATAAATTGTTTTGTTGCTACTTATTGTTGCTAATTTAGAGTATTAGATACCAATGAGTTATGTGCGAATTCCACATATCTTATCCACCAATTTATTCAATTTTAATAATGAGAGGAATTAATGTTTCTCCATGGAATTCAAGATCCTAACATAACTTGTGACAAGAGATGTCTTGCGCTAATATGTTGCTAATACTGTTTTTTTTAAGAGAAAGACAGAATGCATAGGAGATGTTTTCAGTTCTAGATGTAAGTTTTGATTCTTCTCAGGTTCTATATTTTTTGTTCTGATAAACCAAACTACAGTTGTTTCCTAAAATAACAGAGTGAATCATAAAATCACACTGAAGATGATTTTAATGTACTATCATGACCCTGTATAATGAAAACTGCAAAAATATTGTTCTTTAAGTAGTCTGATACTTTCCAAAACTCTCTTCTTTAAATGTTGTAGCTTAGAGATGGAAACAAGCCACTTTACAATAACATGCTGTGTGCAGACATCTCTCTTCTTAATTTCAATTCAAAGAAAACACAAAAATGTTCAAGCACAGCAGAAATTGTGAATTAATAGGATCTGCAATTAAATCTTTCTTGCAATATAAACTGTGCCTATGACTTAACAAAGAAGATGTCAGTATTGTGAAGGTCAACGTTGCTTGGCATCAAATAGATTAAATGCTGAATTGTTTATAAACATGTTAGAAAAGTGCACGGATGTAAAAGTATTCTTATGCAGAACTTGACACTGAAAATAACACTTTCTATTTAATTAAATGTTGAGAAGGCATTTATAGACACCAATGGACAGCAGTTTTCTTAGATTGTGTCTAAAATGACCTTTAATCTCCTTTGCAGTAATTCCTTCCCACCTGAAATATTTGATAAAGAAGGATATTTGTCAGTAGATACATTCATTACAATTTCAGCTTGGCTTTGAACTTTGTGATCTAAGTGAGATGTTTTTCACAGCATTTCTTGATTATTGTTTCTTTTGGATATTTTCTACCTTTTCCTCCATATATGGTGCAGGTTATAGGTAAAAGTTTTCACCTTTGGGAAGAATGGAAAATCAGACATGGAGATAAAATCAAGGGCACCTTATTATGACCACATGAAGCTCCCCTACTCAAAATATCTCAGTATTTTCCCACTGCTTTGTGGATAAAGATTTCAATTCATTGGTGTTTCTTTCCATCAGCCAGCCTTTCCAGCATTGTTGAATTGTTCACTTTAGATAAAATGGCTCACTAGGTGTCTTGTAGGTACATGTTGTTACTACCTTTGTTTTATGTTTGTTTTATTTTGTCTCTTTATAGTATTTCATCTGAAAGAAACACCTTCCCCCTTCTTTTTGTTTGTGGGTCCTGATGAAAAGATACTTACCTAAAGCTACCTCCTCCTCATGACGCCCATCCAGGACTGGTTGATTCTTTCTCTCACATAATTAAGAGAAATACACAGATTGAACCTTGAAAGAAACCACTGCTGCTTCTTATGAAGCTGTGTCTCCAAGCTCCTGTGAAGAAGCCATACTCTTGGTCAACTATTTAAATCAGACCACAAAGGATCTACTGAGATGTTTCTTGCTTTTCTGGTTTTGGTCCTTGACCCTTGATTCACAATTAATAACTTAGTGCTCAAGAATTTATGATTTTTAGGAAAATACACACATTCAGATAACCTCTCTCAGAAAAGTCACCCCAAGCATCTTGGATCAATAATATCTAGTAATGAAGCTTCACATCCCTCAAAGTAGTCATGAAGCAGAAAAGGAGATTGAGCTTCTCTCCAAGCACTTATTTTCAAATTATTAAGAGCATTTGGAGTATGGGAGTGCTTGAGTATTGAGAGGGTTGAGGAGGGAAAGAGAGGTGTCCACCTTGCCTTCAGAGATCCTCTTCTTTCATGGGGGTTTTATAATTTTTTTCCATAGAAAATTTCATTGAAATAAAGATTACCACGGATTAAAGAAAAACAATTTGCTCTAGAGATTGAAATGAATCGCTAAATAACTAACTTTGTTCATCCAAACTCAACTTTCCATAAAGCACTCGATTCCATTAAGTTCATCCTGACCTCCCCCCGAGATATGGCTTCCTTTGAACTCCTCTGGCAATTACCATCTGAGCTCTGGAGTAAGACAGTCTAAACTATGCCTTGTTTTCTCCTTCATTATCCTATAATATGAGGATTATAATAGCATCAACCTCAAGGATCTGTGGAAAGAATTGAATAAATTAAATTACTAGCACTAAATACACAAATCATACTGTTATCTATTATTATTATTAGCTACTTAATTTTGTTCTACCTTATGTAACTCATGTGCTGTTACCTTAAATTGCTTTTTCATTTTATCATGTAATATTACATGCCTTCGAGCAGTTGACATGTGTGTATATATATGTATGTATATATAATAATATAAATAAGTATACATTTGAGAAACAGAATTTCCTCAACATAATTGAAACTATTATGTACATTTTCCCAGTGCATACCTCTTACTTTCTGCCAGAAATTTTATCATAGTTGTATCTCTAAGAACAGGTTTTTTTAATTTAGTATTTTTAAAGTTTGTATAAGTGGTGCCATTACTTTTCAAAAGCAATTGACTTTTATTCCTCAACATTTTCTTTGTGAATACCATATATATTATTACATAGAGCAGTAGGTAATTTATTTTTGCTGCTGTAGACTGTCTCATTTTATGAATATTATTTATCTGATTTCCAATTGAGAGAAGTTTTGGTTTCCTCTAGTTTTTTTCTTTATTAAAGTATCATAAATATACACTCTCATGTTGGTTTCAAATGTACATTGCTTCAGTTCAACAGTCCTCATGATCAACTTATATCAATTGACTATAGATGTGTGGGTTTTTATCTGGTTTCTCTATTCTATTCCATTTATCTATGGGTCCGTTCTTGTGCCAGTAGCAAATTGTTTTGATTACTGTGGCTTTGTAGTAGAACTTGAAGTCAGGGAGTGTGATCCCCCAGCTTTGTTTCATTGAATTGGTTCCTTGAGAAAATAAACAAAATAGACAAACCTCTAGTGAGAGTCATCAAGAAAAAAAGAGAGTGTATACACATAAACAGAATCAGAAACAAAGAAGGAATAATCACAATGGATACCACAGAAATACAAAGAATTATCAGAGAATACCATGAAAAATTATATGCTAATAAATGGTACAACCTAGAAGAAATGGACAACTTTCTAGAAAAATACAACCTTCCAAGATTGACCCAGGAAGAAACAGAAAATCAGAACAGACCAATAACCGGAAATGAAATAATGAAATTGAACTGGTAATCAAAAAACTACCTAAAAACAAAATACCAGGTCCAGATGACTTCACAGCTGAATTTTATCAAACATTTACAGAAGAGTTAATTCCCATCCTTCTTATAGTATTCCAAAAAAGTAGAAGAGGGACTACTTCAAACTCATTCTAAGAGGCCATCATCACTCTAACACCAAAACCAGAAAGACACCACAAAAAAATAAAATTACAGACCAATATCCCTGATGAACATAGATGCTCAGGATTGCTTTGGCAATTGGGGTTCTTTTGTGGTTCCATATGAATTTTAGAATGATTTGTTCTAGTTTGTTGAAGAATGCTGTTGGTATTTTGATAGGGATTGCATTGAATCTGTAGATTGCTTTAGGCAGGATGGCCATTTTCACAATATTAATTCTTCCTATCCATGAGCCTGGGATAGCTTTCCATTTATTGATGTCTTATTTAATTTCTCTCATGAGGGTCTTGTAGTTTTCAGAGTATAGGTCTTTCACCTACTTGGTAAGGCTTATTCCTAGGTATTTTATTCTTTTTGATGCAATTGTAAATATAATTGTTTTCCTGATTTCTGTTTCTGTTAGGTCATTGTTAGTATATAGGAATGCAACAGATTTCTATGTATTAATTTTGTATCCTGCAACTTTGCTGAATTTAATTATTAGATCTGCTATATTTTTGGTGGAGTGTTTAGGGTTTTCTATGTACAATCTTATATCCTCTGCAAACAGTGAAAGTTTAACTTCTTCCTTGGGATGTCTTTTTTGTATTTCTGTGGTATCCATTGTGATTATTCCTTCTTTGTTTCTGATTCTGTTTGTGTGTACATTATCTTTTTTTTCTTGATAAGTCTCACTAGGGGTTTATCTATTTTGTTTATTTTTTGTTGTCTGATTGCCATGGCTAGTACTATGTTGAAAAAGGTGGTGAGAGTGGACATCCTTATCTTGTTACTGATCTTAGTGGAAAAGCTTCCAGCTTTTTGCTATTAAGTACAATGTTAGCTATAGGTTTGCTGTATATGACGTTTATTATGTTGAGGTACTTACCCTCTGTACCCATTTTGTTGATAGAGTTTAACATGAATGAATGTTGAATTTTGTCAAATGCTTTTTCAACATCTATGGAGATGATCATGTGATTTTTGTCCTTCTCTTTGTTATTGTGGTGTATGATGTTGATTGCTTTACAAATATTGCACCATCCTTGCATTCTTGTAATAAATCCCACTTGGTCATTTTTGACATATTTTTGAATTTGGATTACTAATATTTTGTTGAGGATTTTAGCATCTATGTTCATCAGGGATGTTGGTCCATAATTTTATTTTTTTGTGGTGTCTTTCTGGTTTTGGTGTTAGAGTGATGATGGCCTCTTAGAATGAGTTTGAAGTAGTCCCTCTTCTACTTTTTTGGAATACTATAAGAAGGATGGGAATTAACTCTTCTGTAAATGTTTGATAAAATTCAGCTGTGAAGTCATCTAGTATTTTGTTTTAGGTAGTTTTTTGATTACCAGTTCAATTTCATTATTTCATTTCCGGTTATTGGTCTGTTCTGATTTTCTGTTTCTTCCTGGGTCAATCTTGGAAGGTTGTATTTTTCTAGAAAGTTGTCCATTTCTTCTAGGTTGTACCATTTATTAGCATATAATTTTTCATGGTATTCTCTGATAATTCTTTGTATTTCTGTGGTATCCATTGTGATTATTCCTTCTTTGTTTCTGATTCTGTTTATGTGTATACACTCTCTTTTTTTCTTGATGAGTCTCACTAGAGGTTTATCTATTTTATTTATTTTATCAAAGAACCAGCTCCTGGTTACATTCCTTTTTTTCTGATGTTTTATTCTTCTCTATTTTATTTATTTCTGCTCTTACCTTCATTATGTCCCACCTTCTACTAACTTTGGGCTTCATTTGTTCTTTTTCTAGTTTCTTTAATTGTGATTTTAGACTGTTTATTTAGGGATGTTCTTGCTTCTTGAAGTAAGCCTATATTGCCATGTACTTTCCTCTTAGAATTGCCTTTGCCACCTCCCACAGATTTTGGGCTGTTGTGTTTTTGTTTTCATTTGTCTCCATGTATTTCTTGATTTCTGTTTTAATTTATTGATCCATTGATTGCTTAGAAGCACCTTGTTTAGTATTTGTTTGTAAGCTTTTTTGTTTGTTTGTTTACTTCATACCATTGTGGTCTGAGAAGGTGCTTGATACAATTTCAGTCTTTTTGAATTTACTGAGGCTCTCTTTGCAGTCTCGTGTGGGATCTATTCTGGAGAATGTTCCATGTGTGCTTAACAAAAATGTGTATCCTGCTGCTTTTGGGTAGAAGCTCCTGTAGATATCTGTTAAGTCCATTTGATCTAATGTATTGTTCAGTGCCACTATTTCCTTATTTACCTTCTGTCTGGTTGTTTTGTCTATTGATATGTGTGGCATATTATTGTCCTAAAATGAATGTGTTGAAATCTATCCCCCTTTCAATTCTGTTACTATTTGTTTTACATATTTAGGCCCTCCTATATTGGGTGCACAGATATTTTTAATGGTTATATCCTCTTGTTGGACTGATCCTTTTATCATTATTTTAATGTCCTTCTTTGTCTCTTGTTACTTTCTTTGTTTTGAAATCAATTTTGTCTGATATAAGTACTGCTAATTCTGTTTTTTCTGCTACCATTTGCATGGAATATCCTTTTTCATCCCTTTACTTTTAGTCTATGTATATCTTCAGCTCTGAAATGAGTCTTTTGTAGGAAGAATATAGATGGGTCTTGCTTCTTTATCCATTCTGCCATTTTGTATCTTTTGATTGATGCATTAAGTCCATTTACATTTAAGGTGATTATTGATAGATATGTATTTATTGCCATTTTATTAATTGTTTTATGGTTCTTTTTTATAGTTCCTCTCTATCTCTTTCTTTCTCTCTTATACTCTTCTCTTGTTATTGATGGTTTTCTTTAGTGTTGTAATTGGATTTGTTTTATTTATTTATTTATTTACTGTGAGTGTATTTATTGTAGGCTTTAATTTTGTGGTTACCAAAGGTTCAAGGATGGCTTCCTTACTATATAATATTCTATCTTAAATTGCTGATTACTCCATTTCAAACACAATCTAAAAGTACTTTTTCTCCTTCTTCTTCTTCTCCCACATTTTTCATATTAGATGTCATAATCTGCACTTTTTGTGTATGCCTTGACTGATTTTGTGTATAGTTGATTTTGCTTCTTTTGTTTTAATTTTGTACTTGCTTAGTAATTAGTTGGTTTACTACTTTACTACTTTTACTGTGGGTTTATTTTCACTGGTGACAGCTATTTAGGCTTAGGGACTGTTCCATCTTAGCAGCTGCTTTAACATATCATGTAAGACTGGCTTAGTGGTGGCAAATTCCTTCAACTTGTTTTTATCTAATTATTGAATACCTGCTTCAAGTTTAAATGATCATCTTGCCTGGTAGAGGATTCTTGGTTGGAGGTCCTTCAATTTCAGCACATTAAGTATATCATGCCAATCCCTTCTGGCCTGTAGAGTTTCTGCTGAGAAGGCTACTGATAACTTGATGAGATTTCCTTTAAAAGAAATCTTCTTTCTCTTTCTGGCTGCTTTCAATGTTCTCTTCTTATCCTTGATCTTTGCCATTTTAATTATTATCTGTCTTTATGTTGTCTTCCTGGGATTCCTTTTGTTAGGAGATCTCTGTATTTCCACAGAGATCCTGAGCATCTCTTGCCTTCCCCAGATTGGGGATATTTTCAACAATTATTTCCTTAAAGAGACTTTCTATTTCCTTGTCTTTCTTTTCTCCTTCTGATACTCCTATTATGCAAATATTGTTTTGTTTGGATCAGTCACATGGCTCTCTTATCATTATTTCATTCTTTGAGGGTTTATTTTCTCTGTTTTCCTCAGCTTCATTGTTTTCATGTTCTCTAATTTCCATCTCATTCACCATCTCCTCTACCTGCACTAACCTTCTCTTAAATCCCTCCATTGTGTGTTTCATTTCAGATTCTGTATTCTTCAGCTCTGAGTGGCTTTTCAGATCTTCTGTCTCTTTATTGAAGTCCTCCTTGAGATCTTGAATAATTTTCTGTAAATGCATGAGCGTATTTATGACTTTTATTTTGAAATTTTTATCAAGAATACTGGGGGTCTCCGTTTCATTTAGCCCTCTTTCTGGGGTTCTGTCTTGTAGTTTTGTTTGGATCATATCCCCTGTTTACTCATTTTCTAAGAGTTTCTGTGTTTTTACCTTTGTATTAGATGTCTCTAATATGCTCCCTGGCCTATAGAGTAATAGCTTTATGCAGAAGGTGTCATATGGTGCCCAGAAGCTCAAAATTCTTTACTCTCTAGTGCCTAGTTCTATTTTGTGGGGGCCTCAGCTGCTGGCATGCAGTGGGCCAAATGTCTTTCTGTCTGTACTGGCAGTTTCCTTCAGCCGCTGCTTTCATGATCAATTTAGGAGTCTCTGTTGAATTTGCTGACCTGCAACAATGGCAGGGCTGCAGAGGTAATGGGGTGGGCAGGCCGATGTGCAGCTCTGCCCAGGATGGACGTGCAGCACTGGGTTTGGACACCTGCAGGGAGGAAGGAGCTCTTGAGGCTGGCTTCTGCAGGTACCTTCCCAGTTGGGATGAAATAGTGCCAGTGAAGCTGGGAAAGTCTCCCTCTACCCGCCATACAGCAAAGTCTGATGCTGCTGCTGGGCCAGATGGGTTGGCTTCTGGCAGCATGCATAGGGAGGAGCCTCAGGGCTGCATTGCCAGCAAGGGGAATGGGGCATCTGGGGATCCCCTGAGTCCCTGATCTGTTGGGCCAAGGAAGGGCTGGGGAGGTATCACCCACCTGCCCTTTCTCCTGGGAAGAGAGTTCCATCTAACCCTCACCCCTCTGATACCTCTCCCACTGCTGGCAAGTCTTTCAAACTTCCATCCACCTCTGCTTTTGGGTCTCAGGACTTGTGGAGCATGTCTGTCTTCCACACTGGCAGGAGTCTCAGCTTCCCAGGGGGTCCCACCTGCCCCTGGTGTCCAGCCCTGCTAATCACCAGAACTCAATATAATGCGGACTTGTGCTTCCAAAGCAGATCTCCTGGGCCAGGTGTGTAGTGATCCTGGACTCCTAGTTCCTCCCTGCTCTGTTCCTCTCTTTCCTACTTGTAGGCTGGGGTGTGGGGAGGGCTTGGGTCCCACTTGATCTAGGCTCTGCCGCCTCACCCTTCTCTGTGTGGTCTTCTCTTCTCCTCCAGGTAAAGGGGGTCCATCCTGCAGTCTTCGGGTCGTTTTCAAATTAGTTGTATTTTCTTCTTTTATGTGTTTTTCAGGAGGAGGTTCCTGCCTTGCCTTCCCACTCCACCGTCTTTTTCCATAAGTCCCTCCGGTTCTTTCCTGTATTAGCAACACAACTGTGGACATTCTTGTATATGTTCCTAATATTAAATGGCACTTTAATGTTTTACTATTTAACTTTCCTCTGTTCTCTTTCCCATCCACCTAGGTTGAAATGTCTTTTAGAGTCTTCATGGTATTTAACATAGTTCCTTGACCGCGACAGGTATTCCAGATGTGATGGTTAATTTTTATGTCTCAACTCGCCTGAGATAAGAGATGGCCAGACAGCTGGTAAAACATTATTTTGGTGTATGTCTATGATGGTGCCCCTGGAAGAGCTTAGCACTTGAATCAGTGAACTGCATAACAATCTTTCCTCCCCATTGCGGGAGGCACAACCCAATCTGTTGAGGACCTAAATAAAGCAAAAGGCAGAAGAAGGTTGAATTCTCTCTACTTTGTACTAAGATATCCATTTTCTCTTGCCCTTGGATATTCAAGTTCCTGCTTCTCAGGCCATTGGACTTTAGGCCTTATGCCAACAACCTTCAGGTTCTCTGCCCTTTGGGCTCAACAGAATCATACCACTGACTTTACTCATCCTCCAGCTTGAAGGCAACAGATCAGGGCACTTCTTGACCTGCATAATCCATGAGCCTGTGCCCATAGTAAATTTCCTGTTATTTTTGTCTGGATGTATCTTATTTGTTCTCTTTCTCTGGAGATTGCTGACATGCCATAAAAGCTTGTATATTTGATGTAATTGAAATAGGTGTATCCATTGATCAATATATCAGTTAATTAATTGGTCTTTTTCCTTTTTCTGCCCCTTAGCATTCATCTCTTTCATATGTTGCCTCCTAACCATTTCTTCTGTACAGGGTAGCCCTTTAGAATATCAGTGGTACAGGCACTGACATATAAAGTCATGTTCACAGTTAATATACTCGTTTTCAATATTATGCATCATCATATACTGGAAAAGCTAGTTAACTTGCCTAAATTAATTTCTTCCTCTATAAAAATAGTATAAAAATGTCTTCTAAATAACTTTGTTGTAGGGATTGGACACCGCACATTTAGAACATCTAGTATAGTAAGTGCTCAAAATATATATTATTATTATTATTAATATTTCCTAACTGATTTATGTGGATAACTCTGTTCTCTGCAGCCGGATGTTATGCCCCTAGAGCATGAAGAATATTCTTATAATTATACTCATCCATAATACTTGACATAACTCATGTTTGTTGAATGGAACAGAATAGTCAGTGTTTATTAAGTAACCATTGATTGGCTAAATCCCTGTTGAGCCACTCTTCTTCCTCCTTGCTCTCACTTAACTTTTGAAGGTGATTTACAGTCCTGTAAGGTTGCCAGTTAGGGCTGAAGTAGAGAGGGGAGCCACTGGCCATGGTAGAATGGAAGAGAAATAATAAGAAACTGTTCCTGAGGCGGAGACTGAGAAGACAAATTAGGTGGTCACCTCTGTGACATGACTTGAAATATATTAAAATACTAATTTTAGAAATGTCTACATCCTGCCTACAACCTGCTACATTGTCAAAAGTCTCCACTTTCAGTCCTTAGTTTGAATGAAGTTTTTAATTAAAGTCTTATTCACTGTTTTACATGGAAGTACTCCCCTTTAACATGATGATGCTAATGCAGAATGGTCAGTTATGCTCTTTAAGGTGCCAAACAACTGATGATATCAAATTTTTCTTAGAGCCACCTTATTATAATACAAATCATTTAGTATGTGTTTTTCATGTGCCAGCTTACCTACATCATTTATAATGTTCACAGATCTCTTCAATTTTGATATTATGTGCTTAACAGGTGAGGAAATTGAGACAGAAAAATTATTTATTCAATTTATGCTTTCATAGCTATCCACGCCCAGGAGTTAGAATTTAGAAGGTATAGTCCTAAACTCTGCTATACCATGAGGTGTCTCATCTCCAACCATAGCTTATGCTCTGCTTGAAACACAGTAATTGATAGCATGATGGGATATTTGGAGAGGAAGTTCTTGACTTTTGTCAACAACACTGTAACCTGAACTGTCTGCATCTAGCTGACTTCTGTTTACATAATAGCAAAGCTTAGTGTTAAGGCCTCATTTCAGGAATAAATGAGCTTTTCCAAGTCTTTTTGGGGATGTGTGCTTCTGCTTCTCGGTGAATCCATACTGCAGATTGCTTCTCCCTTGTATTATGGCTTCTAGCCATGGTTCAAGCAGCTCTATCCTCAGACTTCCATTCCTTTGGTCACTGGCTGTGTAGTTTCATCACACATGTGATCACTTTCCTTCTTTAGAAGCAGCAATGTTACAATTACTAAAGTGTGCAGATAACAGTTTTACCCTCATATTGGCCCCAAAGACTTCAACAATGGTTTCTTCACCTGAGGCTCCAGAACTCAAGAACTTGATGTTCACAGGACTTGCTCTCTCACCTCCCTCAGGCCTTTTGTTACCTGTTTGGTAAGAGTTTTCCTGACCATCCTGTTTTAAAATTGCAAGTACGCCTCTCGCCTCTCCAGTTTCTAAACTATCTCCCTTTGTTGCTCAGTTTGAATTCAGAGCACCTATCATCATTTTACTTACATAAATTTTACTTACCATTTTTCTCTCTTCTCTTAATCTAAGTTTCAGGAATAAAGAAGTTTTGTTAGCTTTTTAAATTACCTTATCTTCAGAGTCTTAAGTAATGTTGAGTACAGAGTGGATACTCATCAAACGGTTCCTTAAGAAATTAATAATCGTGCTGGATTACTTGAATGCCAAGAGTGGTACTGACTTGGATGATGAAACCTCCTTAAAAAGGGGGGCTGAAGTGTTTTGGTCATTTATTTTGGTACATCAAAACATGTAAGTATTCTTATTAAACTTATTCATTAAAAAAGCACTTGATAGAGACACATGAAATTATTTAGGATATTTGATTCCTTTTTCTGTCTCAGTGTCAAATCCATAGACTTTATTACAGGTAGTCTCTCTTTGTGCATGATTGTCCTAATTTGGACATTTAGGACTGGGTAGAAAGTAACCATTTTTCACTTCAGTTTCATTTGGAATACTCAGCAGAGGTATTCTAGGACTGGTTTGCTGTCATGGTAAAAGTGGTGGCAGAAAAAAAGAGGATGAGAAAATGAAAGTGAGCTGAGGACTTTCAATCTGGCACTCATCTTTAGCTATCTGAGGTTTAATAATCTCAAATCTTTTTCACTCTTGTCAAAAATTGCTAATAAATGGGTAGAAGTTTTATTAGCTCAATACTTAGCTTATTCTTTTAGTACCTGATTTGACGAGTATTGCTAAGTAGAAAAAGAATCTTGACAAGAGAAGTAAAGAGGTCATTTGGGCAATTTTCAAGTTGAAATCAATTATAAATTTCTCATTACTGAGTTGTTCAAACTAATAAAAAGGAAAGACTCTAAAATATTCACAGATTCCTGGAGGATGGATTTCATGGGTGAGGCTTGGAAACTGAGACCTTACGGCTGCACGCAATGACCTGGTATTTGACGTTTCATAAATTCTATCCTTCTTTTTTTTCTTTTCATCTAGTGCTGGTAGTATTTTCCTGTAGTATGAAATAGTATTTAAAAAAATGTCCCTGAGGTTATGCTATAAATCTATCCTTTCATTTGTTCTAAAATTTATATTTGGATTCAACCAGGCCAATAGAGAATTGCACACTCATTTTGCATTGTTTCAGTCCCTTGTAGAGTTGCTTGTATGGAATTGCATTTTGGATTTATGTCATCAGTTTGTTTTGAGGAACATTATAAAAACAGCCATAGGAAAGACAGCACCATACATATACTGTAAAAATCTTGTCAAGCACAGCCTTACGAGAACTCCAGGAAAATTTTCTTCCAATGTTCTATTATAGGAAAAAAAACCTAAGTTTCTTTTGAGCAGATGGTTTGTATTTGTCTTAATAATAAAGTGAACTGAATAAGTAGTAGGCTTCCTCTCTGCTTTGGCTAGGAAGGATTTGGACAGGATAACAAGCCACTATATGTTTCTCAAGTGAGAAGGATTATAATTTGGAGAGTCAGAGGTTTGCCCAAGTGCTAGAAAATCAGTAGGCTGTGAAGACTGTTACTAGTGAAGATTTTAATTTGAAGCAGCAAAGTGAGTGATTCTTTATAGGAAGCTATTAATAGCATCATGTCTGTCTTGCTTGCATAGACTGTGGTCTCTTTGCCTTTGCCTTCCAAACCTACATGAGTGCGTCTCCTCGGCAGCCTCTAACCTGAACAACGTGGGAATGAGACTTGAGATGTGTATTTTCAATTTCTCTTGGGCAATACCTAGAATAACTTAGAAAAACTACTGGTAAGTCTGAATTAATAATAGATAATTAAGAAAAAAACAGGACATAACAAATTTTGCCCACTTCTTGCAACAAGGTAGGATCTAATAGTGTATAATTAGTGTTCTAATTTTATACATCGATTCAACTTGCTTTACCATTTCTATTTTTCTCATCCTAATTGAAGAATGAAATCCTTCATACAAGAAAACTTTCTGTGTATCTTAAATTTACAACCTTTAAAAGTCTTACTCTCTTAATAATCTTTAAAATTATTATAAATAAATTCAAAATTTATATATATATATCTGCCTTCTTAAGCAGTCAGTAGGGAAAATAATTCATGTTTTTTAGCACAAAATTAGGGTAATTATTATGAAACAATAATTTAATAACAGTTCATGAAAGTGATGCTTTCAGGGGCTATTGGGATACAGAAGACTCCGATTCTTTAAAATGAACTTAATCCTTCAATTCGTCCTTTTAAATTGGTTTCTTTTTTGCACAGTTATCCTCATGCAATGTCTTATTTTACACATAGTTGTCTAAATGAGGTCTAAGGTTGGCTTTACCTTTTCAGCAGAGTAAGTATAATGGTCTAGTAGTTCATATTTCTTCATGCTTGAGAGCTTCCTTTTTCTTTCTTTTTTTCCTTTTAAGTTTAAGGCTATATATCAGTTCCTGAGGTTTCCAGAAGCTTGACCTCTGAATGAGTGGGCATTATTGCATGTATTTGATCTCTTTAATAGGATTACAGAGTAATGAAATTTAGGAGACTGTGAAAGGTCACCTGGTCCACCACTTTCCCAAAGAGGCCACTTCCATTTAGAACCATATCTAAACCATTGCAGGCAAAGGGCAGCCTCTACTATTTTATAGCCTTCAAAGAGTGAAACGTTACAATCTCTTGCGGCAAGTCATTTTTTACGTTTTATAATTCTCCATGTCAGAAAATTCTTCCTTAGATTTCTCATGCAAAAATTTAAGCCTTTGAATTCAGTCCCTGATGAGATTTGAAAATAAAACTGGGCTTTTGAAAGGACTTAGGAAAATTAGGTTCTATTGTTCTTCTGTTTTATATTATCAAGGGCCAAAGTTGGCATAATATCATGAATGTTTGTGTGTGTATGTAAGAGAGAAAGAGACAGAGACAGAGAAACTGAAGAGTCTATAGATTTCTTTCAGATGCCAATCATGCATATGACATTCATCCATAGATCAAACTAGTTGGTGAGGGGCTGGGCTGAGCTAACTATACATTCTCACCTGGTCTTCCTTAATACTAATATATACTCACAAATTAGCCAGCTCTTTAAGATTTGACGTATAATTTTGTGGTATGAGCTAGGAAAATGTAAGATAGCAGAGAAACACTATGGGGATTAGAAAGAAGACCCACCATTATTTTTGGCACTTAGGAACTGTATGACTTTGAGCAAGTCAGTTTCCACTATGAAATGGAGATTAATAGCAATATATCATTTCTACCATCCCATGAAGAAGGATTTTTTGAGGATTCAAAGAGAAAAATAGGTGTGAAAATTGTAAGTCATATATAAATTATGGTAATTTCTTATTTCCCAAATATTTAATTCTTTCTTAAGTAGCAGATTATGGAATTAGGAGAATCAGGTTTACATTAAAGCTTTGACAGTAATTGTGCGGCCTTAAGTGAATCTTTTAACATCTTTGAGCCACAATTTTCTCTTTGCAAAATCGGACAATATAATTGGCCTTACTGGGTAATGGTGATGATTGGAGATAATCAGTGTTATCAAGCAGACAACGAAACAAAAAAAAATCACGTTTATTTTTACTTTTCTTCCATCTCATATCTCCCATATAAATGATTGCACAGTCATGCCAATTCTAACTTAATATTTCTGGAATGCATTCCTCCCTTACCATATCCATGACTACTATATAATCTGTGCCATTACCGTAATTCTCATGATCTATTTCAGTAGTATTTAACTACCTTCTGCTTCTAATATTTTTCTCTTTAATCCACCTTCCACACTGTAACCAAAGTTATCTTTCAAAGAACTTCCTGAACATAGTCTTTCTCAAACATTGCAATAATTCTACCATTGAATGAAGCCAAAGGTATTCACAACCAGTTAAGATCCTTCACAGTCTAGTTTATTATCTTTATATCATCTTCAACCCACCTCTCCCAGTAATGTATCATATTCTCCTTCTATGCAAGCCTACTGTTAACGGATCCAAATATGCCATGTTTGGGTCTTTGTGTGTGGTGTTTTCTCTACCATGAACCACTCTTGTCCTCTTGTCTACTTTGCAAGTCTGTATTTGCTCTTTGAAGAATGTAGAGATCCTAGCCTTGAAGGGTCTAATTATAGATATATGTTTTTTTCTGAAGGTACTAGAACTCTTAAAATGTTAGGAATCATTGTTTTAGACTCAGCTTAAATAACTTCTCCTTTGCAAAGTCTTCATTTTTCAGTGACACCGTTGGACACTGTATATCAAATGATAGGTAACGTTGTCTTTAATATTTTGAAGCAGAAGTTTATCACTATTGCTTTCAGCAGGCAACCAGTGAGTCAAAGTGGGATTCTGAGCAGATAAATTCCTGTATGAAGTGCCTTCAGAGGAAGATCTATTGCTCAAGCTCTCTCCTGTTTGACTAATGCTGGGAAATACATGATCAGAGTTCATTTCTCTAATATTAAGCTGTTGGTCCTTTTTAATACACAAATCCATAAATTGTAGTATATAAAGTGCCACTTAAGGCTATTATCAGTCATCATACTTAAAATGAATTTTAGGTATTTTCCTAACAGAAAGAAGGGGCAGAAGGAGGATTTCATGGTCACTGAGAATTTTTGGAGAGGCAAAGGACTACCGCAAGAAAAAATAGGGAAGTTAGAGAGTTCAAAGTCAGGCTTTACCTTGGTCTCTATTTTGTTAAGTGATACTATAAGGCAGGAGTCATCTCCCTGGATGTAAGTCCCCCTGGGGGAGACACATTTTCAAAGAGGTGCAGGTACCAGAAGATTCAAGGGAATTAATTTCTAGAATTCAAATTCTCTGCATACACCCTTTCCTAAAACTGCCTGCCTAGTAAGTCTGAAACCACACTGTGTCCTTTCCCATCACTCACAGTCCCCTTCCTCGCACTCTACAAAAGAAAGAGAAGTCTCTTACCTGTCCAGAATCATACTACAGTGCATTGCTCTGCTGTGTAAAAACCTTTGTGGCAAAGTGTAAAGGCATCATGGGAAATACTGATGTACATGTAGGAACGCGAATAATTATAACTGCATAATAACAAACCCATTTGCAAGTGAACTTGATTTGATTTCTTTGCTTTCAACACAGGCGAAGGAGGACCCAACTGAATTATTGGCTGTGATGATTTTTGTTAGAAGTAGTGTAATAAATTAAAAGATACTATTGTAGCAAACACTTTCCCTTCCCATCTAACTGTTTATGTAACCAAATGCTTACATGTATAAAATGAAAAATAAAAATTGAATTGATACTAAATCCTCTTATTTTTATCAATAACTAATATTCACTCATGGTAATATGTACTGATTGAAAGCTCTATACATCTCATTAAGAACCACATTTCCAATAAAAGTTCACTTTTTATGTGTAATTATTCTCAAGTTTATTTATATTTTTTTGACCAATAGTTTATTAATAATAACTACAATTCTGAAAAAAGTTTTCTTTTTAACATTTAGAGACTTTGAGTCCCTGAAAATTAAATCATAAAAATATATATTGATTGTGTTTGTAAATATTTATGTTCATGCATATGTATTACATAATACATTATGCATAATACAGGAAATTTTTATATAATAAGTGTATTTGTGGAATATATATGTATTTGCAGGAGACCACAATAACTTGAATAACAGTAAACATTCAAGCAGTATATTGCACTAGGAAAAAATTCTGTGAAAGGTGGAATGATAATGCAATTTTAAGGAGAGAAAGTAATGTTAAATTTCTAACCATTAAGAAGAGCTTTTTTTAGTGTATTTTCCGATGGATGATGGTATCAAATTGCTATTATAAACATCTCAAAGTATATAATATTTTTAAAGTTTTGTAAAATTTTTGATATGAGAGAGACTACATCCTTCCCAAGTATTTAGACTTTAGCAAATGTTTTACTGTCAGTTTAAAAATACATGAGAGCCACATAGACTTCCAAAATTCTTTGAAGGGATATATGAGCGTAAAAGTTTGAAGATCAATCCTCTGATGTACACAGAGCTCAGAATTTTCTCTCCCAGAATCATCTATTATGAAAGGTTATGTGTTTTGGGGTTTCTGTTCTCGGTATCCGTTTAAAATACTTATCTTCCCCCAAACTGAGCCAATTCACATTAAAGTCCATTAACTCTTCAAAGTGACCCCGGTGGGCTTCGGGATTGCCTTGGGTGCAAGGGAGCTGGAGCAAGGTAGGAGGGGTGGAGACGCGGGGCGTGCCGGCGGCGGACACGCCTGCGCCGATCCTCCTGGGCGTGGCCTGGGCTCCTCGGAGGCCCCTCCCGGGCTGCGGGAATAAGAGCTCGTGCTGTGGTTTCCCAGGCAGGCGAGGGGCGCTTAGCTCAGGTGAAGGGCCCGTCCCTGGGTATCCAGCTTTTACCTCAATGCCACCCCAGGAGAAGCATCTCTAAGGAAGGAGATGAGATAATGACCAGGCAAACATAATTCAATGAGAGAAAAACAGTCAATTTTTATCTCATTTATTTTCGGAGACGAATAGTCTTCTTAGTTTATTTTCCCTGCTTATTAAATCATGTTAGGCTCTTCATCATCAAAATCCTCATTTCCTTTGGGCTTGTTTCCCCATGTCCAGTACTTTGTCCCTTCACAGTAATTTGGATTTTAGCTGCCAACTTAGCGCAACGGTGTTGAGTGAGTGAGGGGGCAAAGCTCTTAGCAAATTCCTGACTGATTTGTCACCATGTGTGAATTTATGGTAAATTTATAAATGTCAACACAGTCGATAAATATTTTTTGTGGTTCTGAGGAGGAAATCCTGAACTTCGTTCAAATGCTAACAATACAAAACAACAGAGTGCCTATTCACCAGAAAGTAGTTGAATGTGTTTTACTGTTTATCATTTTAACATTAAATTTAGTGACAACATGATGTGCCTGGAGCTCTGAGACTTGTGCTCCTAGGAAAGCCAATATTGCTACCGTATGTTGTGTGCCCTTCAGTGAATTTGGTCCCTGACACTTCTGATCCTCAGTTTCCCTTTACAGAATGAAGGAGTTGGAGTTGGCAAATTCTCATTTTCCATTTTGCGCTGAAGCTCTGTGATATGACCTGTTCTTACAATGAACTTCAACAGGGAACCACTCTCTTCAGATCACACTAATTCATTCTGCCCCTAGGAACAACGGACACGCACCTCTCTGATATACCTTGTGTTATAGATCCCCTTAAGGAGAGGGACATCCGAATTTAAATTTAGATGCTATATGTTTTCCCACATTAGATGCTATATAAGTTTTGGTTAAACTGACCTGAAATTGTCTCCTTTTCTAACCTATTACTATACTAATGCCAAGATTCACTTTGTGGATGGATGTTGAGTGATCTTGTTTCTAATGTTTTGTCTTTCATTCATTTTCCCATATCCATATTGATTTAATTTAATGTTCTGCCTGTTTAGTTCAGAATCAAAATTTTCTATGTTTCTTGTATTTCTACTTAACCTCTTTAAACCATATCAGAAGATCTCCATTCTGCTTTATTCTTTACCTATTTGACCATCTGTACATCCTTGGCCATCTTTCTGGTACTAATCAACTACAGAACGGGGCTCTATTTTAAAATATTGGTGTTCAGAGAGAATGGGGGGGGATAAATTATTAAAACCCATGTCCAACCAATTTACATTTATTTATATAACACTTTGTTTGGTCTTACAAAAGCTAGATTTCTAAAAAGGGGAACACTACATACATTTCCTGTTTGCATACTTCCTATGTTTACCAATTTCCATGAAATGATGCTTAAGGCTACAAAAAATATATTCTCCTCCCTTCTCCTCAACCAAGAGTGAAAAATAATGCTGCGACATTTTAAACATGGGGGAGAGCATTAATATAAGTTGAAAATCTAATAAAAAATCTGTTTTCAAACAGAGTATGGATTTTTCAATAGAATTAAGAGGAAATGTAATAATAAAAAGCTGCAGAGTATTAGCAATGTAATAAATCTCCATCTCTTTTTTCTTAAAGTAGCATAGAAAATACTCTCAATTTTATAAGCCTAATTGAAAGCTGAATTTAGTCTTAGAAGAGTGAGGACATCTCAATGACCTTAATTTTATTTCTTTAAAAAAGTATTTAACGTATTTTTGCTGGACAGAGATTGCTGACACTTGGCTGTCACAAGGCACATCTGAACCCATCTTTGTGGTCATAACTCTAAGCATGTAGCTTCTTCTGTTCTTCTCGGGGGGTGTATTAGCTATGGAGTGGTAAATTCAAGGGAATATTAGATAATCACTTTTGGGGGACACATGACAGATGTGTGGTCTCATCAGGAAACTGCAGATATCACAGTGCCTGCCTCATGGGGGTGGGCCCAGCACCCGTAAGTGCTCACATATGTTTAATTTTACAGCAAGATCTTTCTCTTCCAGCACATACTTGACTCTTCATTAAGAAACACTGGTGGAATATAAAGTTGGGTAAGTAGGATGTAACTACAGTTCTGGGGGGAATTAAAAAACACCCAGGTGCTTGGATTTAATATAGTGAGAAATAGGGGTGGAATACACATTTTTGAGCATAAGGAACACCGTGTTTTTGGAAGCAGTCTTCCAGGTGAACTTCTTTCTCTATCTATAAAATGAGGTAACAGCTATCCACCTCAGAGTTACGAGATTCAAAGTGCATAGTGGTACTTTATAAAGTATTGCACAAGTAATCACCAAGAAATATAGGCAAAGGGAAGTGGTGGGAGGAAGGAAGCAGTTCTTCCCAAACTCTTTCCTCTCTGTAGACCTAGAATATGATATTCACAGGTGTGCCACAAACTTCCACTGATTTCCTAAGATTTGCATTTCAGAAAAAGAGAAATATAGAGCAGTGGATTTTTGGATGTGTGTCAAGAGGAAGGGCTTGGCGCTTTTAAAAAGTACATATGTCATGAAGTAATCATTTAAATGTCTTGGTACTTGTGGAGATGTATTTAGGATAAATACAACTGACTGCAAACCGATCCACCCGCTCAGCTTCCACAGGAACACGCTAGAAAGCCAGTGAAAGAGACATCACTGCAGTGATTACTAGAACCAGCTTTAATCTATAAAGAGTATACTTCACAAACCTCAACAACTATCAGCTGTATTTAATGGCCAACAATGTGTAATACTTCTGTTTGCCAAGACACCGAAGTGGAGAACTGTAAGTTAGCGTGGAGTCAAGGCAGTTCACCTTCCCTCTGAATGTCCTGTGACTGTCGTGAGGGCGGAAGCTGCCTCAGTAGCTGGGACCTAGACGCCAACGTGCGGCCCTTGCTGTCATCTTGCAAGGATGAGTATCACATTTATGTCTTATTTTTCTCCTCCCTCTTCTCTCCCACTTACCATCTAATGCTTTTCGTTCACTTCCTGCCCTTCACCAGGACCCTTTGCCCATATTTCTTGTGTGTTACTAACACATTCTGTGAATGGGAATGATGCCAAGAGGTCTTCTAGTAATCCTGGAGATCTGAAACAGTACCTGATAATTAATAAAACAAAGCAGACCACTTCTTAGCTACCATATGAAGATGAGTGACCATGATTTAGTATGGAAATTCTTTGTTGTTGACACCGTTCACCACCCAGAACCCCAGCGACAGCCCCTCCATCAGTTATGATGCTAGAGGGGGGTGAGCCACTGCCTCATTCGGCTGGATGGGTAAAGTGCCTTTGGTCCCCACAGGGGCCTGGGCTGATGTGGGTCCCCAAAACTGAGAGGTCATGGAGGACTAGTAGAAAAAATTTTGAGGATCGAGCAAATTACTGGAGGTAATGAAAGGGAATGTTGGGAATCAATAAAAATCCAGGAAAATGAGTCTCTGAAGTAGCAGCTTAGCAAGGAGGGCAAGAAAGCAATGAAGAGTTCTCTATATTTCAACTACTTGATTATCGAGGAGTCTTTGGAGCATATACACCATGGGGAAAACACAAACCTCCTATCTTTCTGCCTCAGGAAAAAAGGCTATTAAGACTTCAAAAAAGAAAAAGGTGTGAGGGACAAGCTCTCAGACAAGATAAATATACACAGCACAGACGCCAGAAAATATCTCCCTAGCAGAGAAGCCTTAATAGCTGTTTGTTCCCCACTGGCACCATCTAAATTGCTCGTTGCATCTAGTAACTCAAGAGAGGATTTTTAGAAAACAAAACAACACTTTTTACTACTCTGTATATTTTTGTTGCCTTTGGAACAGTTATTCTGTTAAGCTTTATACTTAGGAGGGAACAGCTTACACTATCATTTGCAGCTAAACCTGCGTGTATGTCTTACTTGCGGGGAAGTACTTGGAAGAGTGCTCCTTTAATCCATGGTTGATTTTCACTACAGAGATCAGATGTTAATGTGAACTTTCATTTTTAATCTTCCCTAAAATTCACACATCATTGGGCCGTCTTGGATATTGCTATTAAAAAACTAACCCAGAAAGTCAGGCTACTTAGAAAAATACACTTGGCATGTCTTCGGTTAATAATCTTAACTCTTATCTAAAATGCAATTTCCAATTTGAATAAGAAAGAAATATATTTCTTTTTCCTTGAAAAAGAATTGCTGGGAGGTAAAAGAATGGAGGAATTGCGTGGTTCTTTTGAGCACTTCTGAATTCACTACTTTAACATTTATTGTGATGAGACATACAAAACATAAAATTTACCATCTAGCTATTTAAAATGTATCATTTAGTGGCAAAGAGTACATTCACAGCACTGTGCAGCCCTCACCACCTTACTCCAGGATGTCTTTCATCCTCCCAAACAGACTCAAAGACCCTTCTCCCCTCCTCCAGACCCTGGCAAGGACCACATCACTCTCAGTTTCTGTGGATTTGACCTCCTAGGCAGCTTGTGTAAGTATTCATCCTTCTGTGGCTGGCTTAGTCTGATTAGCATGATGTGTCAGGGTTCATTCACACTGTAGTGTGGGTCAGAACTTCCTTCCTTTTTAAGGTTCAGTACTTCTCCATTGCAGGTATATACCACTTCTTATTACTCATTCATTCACTGATGGGCACGTTGACTTTTTGGTTATTACGAATAATGCTGCTGTGAACATCTGTGTGCACATGGTCTGTCTGAGTCCCTGCTTTCTTTTTGGGGTGTATATGCCCAGAAATTGGGATTGCTGGGTCGTATCATATTTAAAAAATTATTTTTTTGAGAAACACCTTATTGTTTTCCATTGCTGCTGCATCAGTTTTACATTCCTTCCAGTAGTGGATAAAGATTCTAATTTCTATACATCCTTGCCAACATTTATTCCTTTCTGGTTTTTTTATATATAATAGCATTTTTTAAATAGGTGTAAAGTGGTATCTTTTAAAAAAATCAGATAATTGCTAATTTCTGATAAAGGCTGAATGCATTTACAAATCTCTATTTTATTAATTAAATATTTTATTTTTTCAAGCTAGATTTATTTTCATAATTAGTACCCGGCAGACCTCGAGCTCATATAGCTAAGGAGGGCAGGCAACTTGCTCATGGTCATATAAGCACTAAGGGATAGAGCCAGAATATAAAGCTCAGTATATCTGATTCCATCACAGAAGTCATTTGAGACCTAAAATCTGCCCACAAAATCTTATAGTCTGAAAGACATACACCAAAACTTTGAGGATAGTTCATATCCACTCAAGTCTTGCTCTGTGCCAGGCACTAGGCTACAGGCTTTACTCACATTATACTAATCCTCACTGCAATCCTATTTGCACACATAAACATGAGGTTCAGAGAGCTTAGTTTATTATGCAATATTATCCAGCTGAGTGGCTGAACTTGGATTCAGCCTGAGGTCTTCATATACTCAGACCACAGTTACCAGTATGACATATACTTAAGCGTTTTGCTTCCACAAGATGCACATACCAAAAACTGCTGGGAAGACATCCTGCTTTTGCCTGCTAAAAAAGTTCCAAGAGTGTTTTATGGAGGGAATAGCATTTAAGCAGGTCCTTCAAAGACGGCAAGAGCCCAGGCGCATGGAGATGGTAGGAAGGAGGGTACAGAGGGAGGATGCGAGCCTCTGATGGAGAACCAGGTCTGCCACGGGATTTCAAGGCTAGGGTACCTCCGAGATGTTGGATATATCTCCAAACTAGTGATGGGACCCACGGGTGGCTTGAGTCACTTCCTGATCTAGCTTTGTGGGCGTCCTCCTGCCTCCCTAGCTTGCGGTTCTATCCTAGCCATGGCCTCTGCAGTAGCAGGCAGCTGCGTCTTTGCTTCCTTTCTTGCACAGAGAATTCCATCCACTCCAGTGTCTGATTTCAAGGAACGGAATCTGATTCAGGAGATCAGTTTTAGTCTCTGCTTCCTGGAAAGAGCTAAATGCTAGGCCTGCTCTGTTTATCACTCAAAACCCAGCAGGCAGTGGCTTAAGACCCTCTCACCACTTCGTATGTGTGTTTTGTTCCATTTATTTTGTTTTGTGTTTGGTTCTGGAGGATGCTTGTTTTCCCCCCTCTCTTTATTTTTCTCTCAATGCTATGTTTGGAGCAGCTGGAATGCTTCAACGTGTGACCACACAGATATTTCTTGATTAAAAGTTCTTGAATAAGATTGTGAGGTGTTGTAAATGAGCTAGGATCGGGGCATGAAGGAATGGGGCGAAGGGAAATGGTCTAATATCTATTGCTGACCCTAACAGTAGCAGACAGTGCAATGTCCAAAGGGCTGTGCAAACTCAGGGTTATTCAAGGAGACACCAATGCAAGAGGGAGCTCGGGATCCACAGGTGGGTCACAGTCACAGGGCTCTTAGCTGCAATCTGTATGCAGCATCAGGCTGGAGGCCATATGTGGTTCAGACAATCAATTCAAACTCCAAATGACAGTGGGTAGGGGATAAGAAAGTTAAGTTCCAGGTGTGACCTGTAACTCTAGGAGTGGTCTGTAACTCCAGGTCCACTTGAATGGTCTGTAAACTCACTTGAGAGAGTGTTTCCAATACTGCAGGAAAGTGAAATGTTAGGTAAGATTAAGTAAAGGGCCAGTACATTGTAGGGGAAGTGACGGGGTGAGAGATTTCACCTCCTCTGAATAGATGCTTAATCTTCACCTTTACTTCTCATGCCAGCCAAGAAACTGAATGTGGGTGGGTCCATCGTGGGAAATTCCAGTATCTCTAGCTGAGAAATACTGCAAATGACACAGTCTGATACCACGTCCTTCTAACTCTGGTATTCTGCAATCTATAAAAAGTCTATTTCGTTTTATTTTCCTCTTCTACTCATAGTATTACATGGTGAATGGCTATAGGGACTTGGGGATAAATGCAACTTTCGAAAGGAATTGGTAACAAATATTCACTATTTGTGGACCATTTTTGGATTAGTTATCTTTTCTATCCATTTATCCACTTATTCAAAGGATATTTATTGAGGGTTTACTATGTGAAATGCATTCTGCTGGTCCTATGTTCCACACTCTTCTAAGGCTGATGCAGGTCATCTTGGAGTTACTTCTGTATCTTTGCTGGTTGCATGTTAAGCCATACCCAACCACTTTAACCAGTTCATTTGTATCTGAGCTGACAATAGATTGTCAGAGAATTCATCCTGAAAAATGAATGAATTCTACTATTGCTCATAGACCATTTATTAAAGTCCAGTGACTTTATGGCATGTTTTCCTAAAGCTTCCCCACTTTTGCATTGAGTTCTTCCTTTACAAAAACATACATTATAAAATGTCTCAGTTTGGATATGCTGGGATACAAGAAAACCATTCTTTGGATTTGGGTAGGATAGAATAAATTTCAGACTGGATGCTACTTGGGAGAGCCTCCCATTCTTTACCTCAATTAATTATTTGGAATTCCAATACTCAATGGTTTCTTCTGTATCACACTGTCTAATGTGGTTCATGGTCCACAAAATCAAATGCCTATGGGATTAGACAGATAATAAACGTGAATGAAGCAAGTGTGCACGGCAATGAGGAGTGGTAAGGATGTGACTGTCTGCATACTCTACCTAACAGGATGTCCAACACTCAACTGCTACTGAACTCTCCCATATTGGAAATCTGGTCTTTTACTGTTACACCAGTTCATCTAATTTGTAAACAAAAACAGATTCTGGAATGTTACATAGATTTTTCAATTTAAAAAAAGCAATCATCTGACCAGAGGGAATTTTCCTTTTTTTCAGTTTCCATTTTGTGACCTTTCCTATAGTCCTAAAGCTGAATAAAGTGATTCACTTCCTACCCTACTGGTTCTGGCTATTTTAAAGTATGTCAATTTTTGGTTGTATTGTAGAATATGAAATATTTTTTCATTTTACATTTATAGGCAAAACCAGCTTTATAATCAAGTCTAAAAATAAAAGACTGATTATACTTTAGTAATTTCTAGCTATTTCT
This sequence comes from Phataginus tricuspis, assembly GCA_029783875.1. Lineage (NCBI taxonomy): Eukaryota > Metazoa > Chordata > Mammalia > Pholidota > Manidae > Phataginus > Phataginus tricuspis. Next base: position 2,813,268 of record JAQQAC010008864.1, read on the forward strand.
TATACATGCAAAAGGAAGAACTAATTTTATTATGCCATTTTCTTTCCATCAATCATTACACAATTTCTAGGAGGATCACCTTTCAAGATTTTAACAAATTTATCAGAGTTCTTTAACCAAATTAGGAAATATTCTGGGTGAAATGTTCCCTGAAAACTTCTTATAAGATAGGCAATCAAATCATCAGTGAAGAACTTAATGCATGAAAGGTAACAGAACTCAGAAAGGTTGGATCCAGTTCTCCTCTCTACCAAAAATTATTTAAAACTGTGATCTCTGCTTTCTCTGCTACCTCCAGTCTTTGAATTATTGCTGATTTCCTATGACCTTGAACAATGCTGGTATATAATAAGGTGATTGATTACATTTCTCGAGTGAATAAATGAATGAAATGAAGTAAGGAAAAATTTAGAGCCAGCAAATCACGATAATCGTCATAAAGTAAAATATTACTGAGGAAGACAGAAACCATGGTCAGAAGGCATCTGTAGAAGAGGACTGCTGGTGTACCTAGGGACAAATATGGAAAGATATACCAAGCAACAGCCAGTTTCAACCTGACCAAAGGCAGTCATATAAGTGAGCTCCAAAGTACAAAATTAGAAACAAGGAGACAAAGTTGAGGAAAGGATAAATGTTTGTGAAGTATTTTTGATTCTTCCTTTAAGAAAAGGATTGGATTATAATTGTCTCTCATTTCTGGGACAAAGGTGCCATAATTAGAATTGTGGTAAAAACAAAGTCAACTGATAAGATGTTAGGATTGGGTAAATACCAAATGCTGGGATGTAAGATTTTCCAGGTCGTGGCCATTTTCCCTTCGTTGTTGTATTAACATTTTACAATATGGTTGGTGTGATTCTCACAGTATCACAGAACTCAGCATTTTAATTCATTAATTAGATGAAGCTCATCTACTGGTCAAGTAAAAATATCTCTTAGCTAAAGTATTTGCTTTGTGGAAAGAGAGGAAATTTAAAGCCACTGAATCCTATAATAGTTTCAAATCAATCAATTGCATTACTCTATAACCTGATAGATCAACATGGTGATTTTGTAATGAGCTATCGGGGAGAAACAATGACAATTGCCAACTTACCATTTCAATATCAGTGGTGAAATGAAAAATGCAGTATATGTTCCCAGCTGGTTTTCTTATGAGCAGAATATCAAGTTGAACGTGACTATGATTCTTAGGTATAATGAAGGACAGCATTAGGGGAACTAACTTTTCTCTTTTACTAATTATTTGAAATTGCTCATTCCTTCCCCCAAATATGGTCTAATCATCCTCTCCCACTCCAAGTCTCCACTATTTAAGTTCTATCTTTGTACCCAGATAATTATCTAAAATTAGTAGGTCTCAGTACATCACCATATTATGTATAATATTTAACTATCATAGCAACCCTGCAAGGTCTGCCTTTTTAATTAATATTTATGAACTGAATTCTTCATTAAACAAAGTTATTAGTTTGGTTATTTAAAGTTATTGAAAATGGCAGTTTTTTATGGCATTTTGGGGTTGGGAAATACTGATAACTTTTTTTCAGTAAATCATATGTTGACCTTTCATGTATTTATGTTAAAAACTTACATATTACATGTTATATAAAGGTTCAAAGTATGTTAAAAGTACAACAAGGCACATGAAATAGCAGTAATAAGTAAAATATGATGTATAGATTAAAACAGACAAATAATTAACCTGCTAAAATTTTTTAGGAAAAGCTTTGCAAGTTTAATCCCTAATAGGAACTGTTACCCAGTGATATCTACTTTTAGTGACTTTTTTGTTTTGTTTTAGAGATTAAAAGAGGAAAATTAAAATAGGGAAACCTCATTTAGTTTATATAATGTTTGGAGATTTATATGAAATGCATTAAAGAATTTTCTAGTATATTACATTATGGTTTTAAAAATGTGTACACATAACTATTATATGGCCTAATCATATTAATTAGGTGATCGTGTGACATTTACTTTCCATATTTTGAAGTAATTATATGATTAAATGGCATGAGGGATAATCATTTTAGAGCTCCTGTTAATTTGTTGGGAGAAAGCTACATATCCTTAAGACATTTCTTCACATTTCAAAGCTGAGAAACTTGACTCCTAAGTCTTTGGTCGTTTTAATCACCTGAAGCCTCTTCACCATGAATTGTTTAATAAATAATAATGTTTAATAAATTATGATAGAGTAGGGTGATAATACCCTCAAAGTTCCAGCAGTCTTCAGGCTCACCTCCGTTGTCATTCAAAAAGCTCCCCTTGAAGACAGAGGAAAGGACTGTGTGGAATCTTGAGAGCATTCATTGTTTTGGCTTTCCTTCTGCAAGCCGAATCTAATTGTGCACTGGTTACCCTATTAACTAGCTAATATGAATGGCATCTGTGTAAAATATGACTACAATTAAATGATTTTCCACAGTCATGTGTGTGGTTTGGTGTCTGTCAATGTATGTAATTGAGTTTACACTGAAGTAAAGGGGATCTGGGTAGCTTTATACAAACCCTGGAATTATCACAAGAGAAATAATTTAACTACAAAAGGAAACATAGATGAATCTTAATTTCCATTTTAAAATTGAAGAGGTATTTATTTATTTTTCTTTGCTCCCTCAAATATCAGATTTTAAGGAAGGGTTCTGAAACTAGACATCAAGTCCCTTTACTATTTAAAAATTAAATAAACAATTTAGTTGAAAAGTGAAACATGCAAAATATGTTTTTGGCAATTTAAATTCTTGTCAGTGAAGGCAAGCATGAAGTGAACAGCAAAATCTTATTTATAGAAATGACTTTGATTTTCATTTGGATAAAGGATAGTTTGGCTCTAAAACAGAAATGACTAACTCTAAAACTTAAATAGCACTAACAACTTTAATATTTGAGAAAGAGATTCAGAAGATCCTTACAAATTTATCTTTAATCATAAACCATGTGAAAATTATATAATTTGAAAGTCAATTTATTTTTGGCAGGTTCTTTTCTTTATGTTTATGTTGTATATTAAAAACATCTAGTTTGCATTTAAAAATCTAGGTAGCATGTCTTGTGAAAATAGAAGTGCTTAAAATGCTCATTACTATGTATAGAGAAAGTGCTATAATAGATTCTGAGTTAAACTATATGTCTAGGCTAAGGTCCTGAATGGACTAATGTCCATTAACAATCAACAAATTGGTGAGTTGTCTTTATTGAAATTTCTTTTCTCAACCTAATGGTTTGTTTAACTGATGGCTGATGTGACCATTAGGAGCTATTAGCATGTTAAGAGGGTATTAAATAAAGCCAACAGTTGGCCTTAGAAACAAAAGGATAAACACAGCACAATTTATTATTTTGCTAGGCTAAGCAAACATGGTTTAGATGCATTACTGTCTTCTAACAATTCCAGTAGTCATCTGTTGAATAAAAATTCTATTGGACTCAGAACAAAAGAATCAGCAAATGTATGATCTACTGAACTTCTAACTGTTGATATATTTTAACTGATTTGTGGACTTTATCTAAGCTATACATACATATACTTGCCTAAAATTTCATATTGTGTTGCATTTTTTACAATCGAATATTATTATTGTGCATAAGGAAAATGCATATTGTAACCAGATGTCAGTGAAATTGCCTTAAGTTAGTTTCAAATGTACTCCATTTAATATTCATAAGGTAAAGGAGAATCAGATGAAAATATTATATATACTCAAATGCTCGAAATTTTCATGTTGATTTTTTATTACTTCTGCTACACTTGGTTTCCTGGTATTTGTCTGTCTGGAAAAGTAGCCATAGCAGTATCTTATAGACGTGCTGAGGAGAAGCTCTTTCCAGTGGTCTGTTTTATTCTGATTCAAATGCCTGTGTTTTCAGAGTTGTTTTTTTCTGATAGTTTATCAGTGAAGAAATAGGAATTTTTGTATTTATGTATTCCTCTTAGTCCATGGCTTCCAGGAAGGAATGAAAAAAATAACATACATTTCCAAGAGATTCTCTGAATATTACTCTAGGAATGTGGCCCTATCTGAGGCTGAATTTTTCTCGACTCATTCCACAAATATTTACTGAAGCCAGGTACTCTTCTGAGCACTAAGGATATACAATGAACCCTGGAGAGAAACAACACCCCAGTACTTAATGAATCTTACGTTTCAGTGGAGGAAGACAGACAACAGACCGTAAACCTGAGCAAGAAGGGTACTGAAGAATCATAAGTGCTATAAAAGAGAGAGCAGAATAAAGAGATCAGGACTGAAGAGAATCTCAAAGTGATACCGTCACCTGCAATGAGAAATTGATACAACAGAGTGAAGATTTAAAAGTGTAAGGGAGTTTGTTTTTCAGACACTGGAGGAAAGAAAATTTCAGGCTGATTGAACAGATAATACTAAGGATCTAAGGCATGAACTTGCTTGATGTATCCAAGGAGCAGAGTAACCAGACTAGGGAAGAGGAGGCTTGTAGGAAGTGAGGTCAGAAAGGAAAAGGCAAGGAGAGCCTTACAGTCTATTGCAAGAAATATGGCTTTTACTTTAAGCATGGTCTCACTTACATTTTAAGAGGATCACTCTGACTGCTATGGAAGAGAAGGGTCTTTTAAGGGAGGTCTGGTTAGGAGTCAGGTGCAGTGATTCTGGAGAATGAATAGTAATTTGGCTGTAGGAGAGGGGGTCCCAGGACATGAGAAGCAGAGAAGAGTAGTCTTATTCTGGATATATTTTGAAAATAGAGCCGGGAAGATTTAGATTGGGCACAGAATGTGAGTGTGAAAGAAAAAGTCAAAGACGGCTCCAAGGTTTTAACCTAAGAGAGTGGAAAGGTTAACTGACCCCACCTCAATTGGGAAAACCTGTGGGGTAGAGTAAGAGTTAAGGTTTGGACATGTTGGAAGCTTGACAAATTTAGCAAATAAAAACACAGGGCACCTGATTAAATTTGTACTTAACTATGTATTTAATCTGGTAACCTTAATATGCTGACTTTTGTCTATTGGACTTCTAAGCAGAGAGGTTGCAAAGGTATTTGGATTTCTGAATCTGGAGTTTGGGGCAAAGATGTGGGCTCAAATTGTAATTTTATGAGTTGCTAGCATGCAGATGGACTTTAAAACCACGACACTGGATAATATAGCAAATGCTATGAGTATAATAAACACAGAACGTCTGTGTCCTTCCTACAATGAGGCATGAGGCATCTCAACTTTTTCTTAATTAAATTAAAAAACATTGAAGCATAGTTGATATACAATCTTATATTAGTCTCAAGTATACAGCACAGAGGTTCAATAGTTACCCACATTATTAAATCTTCATCCCAACTACTGCAGTCACTATCTGTCAGCACAGAAAGATGTTATAGAATCATTGACTATATTCTCCATGCTGTACTACCATCCCTGTGACGTACTTATATTATGATTGAGAGCTTTTGGAGGCATTTCAACTTTTATAAAGTTTGAGAAGAAGGAGGAGCAGAAAGGGGATTAGAGGTACAAGCTTTCAATCATAAAAAGAATAAGGGATGAAAAGTACAGCATAGGGAACATAGCCAATATTATTGTAATGACTTTGTATGATGATGGATGGTACCTACACTTATTGTGGTGAACATTTTGTAATATATATAAATGACAAATCACTATGTTATGCACCTGAAATTAATATATTGCAAGTCAACTATACTTCAATAATTTTTTAAAAAGAAGACTGAGAAAGAGAAACCAGAGTAGTAGCAGTGTATTGAGTGCTAGCAGCCAAATGGAGGATGTATTTCAAGGAGTAGGGCGCAGTCCACTGTGATATATGTTGGTAGGAATGATCCAATATAGAGGAAAATACTGATGATGTGTTAGAGAAAGAGACTAAATGTTGAAGCAGTGCCCTTGACTAGAAAAGAGGCGATAGACTCAAATAGCCACATGTAGGAAGAAGCTCAGAAAATGGTGGTGGGAGTCAGTGGAAATTCTCTTCTGATTTCTTCAGTTTTCTCAGTGAAGTAGGAAGCAAAGTCATAGCTGCAATTCAGGACAGGTAAGGAAATATTTGGGTTTAAAGAGAAAGGGGAAGGAATGAAAAGCATGTCCAGGTCAGAAGAGTAACTGGACTGGTCAAGTGTGGGAGGATTGGGCAGTATTAAAGTTCCTTTTCATTTGTGGGCATTAATTTAAATAAAAGTAGTAATATGGTTTTGTGTTCTTTGTAGCACATCCACACTAAAGTAGGGCATCAAAATCCTTAAATTTAGGATTTTTAAAAGTGAGTGTCACCTACTGGGTTTTACCCTGTTTGGGGGAGAGATTCTTCAATGTAATAGTCCACTGTTTACAGGTATTAATTTGTAAGATTTTCTAGAGAAAGTCTTGTAAGTGGAGATGAGTAAAGCTATTAAAACTCATGGAGAAAGACTGAACCCAAAATAAAGGAGAGCTTTGTATACTTTACTCTGTAAGAAATTATAAAGAGCTCCTAAAAGTAGTTTTTGGATTCTCATAGGAAGAGGTAGTAATTCTAACCAGTGTTAAGAATTCAATTTCTAGTGAAATCTACCTTCTCTTCCAAATTTCCTAAGCGGCACCTTGAGCCAGGCTCTCGTTTTCTTACTTGAAATCTCAATCATAATTACAGAAATGCATTTTAGTTCTATTCCAAATATATTATGCATTTGGTGAAGTACAGACTTTAAGTATGGAGTTCTTGAGCTATCAATTTCTACTGAGTACCTTGCTTTCCTTCAACAAGTTCAAGCTCTGAAAAATGCAGATAGCTTGTATTTTTAGGTGGGAAGATGTCTGTGTGATACTGTAGCTCCCTGCTTCTCAAACTAAGCCCAACACTTTGCTTTGTGGCTATGATCCCCGCCAGCTACATTTTGACTGATATGATGAAGCTTCCCCAAGAAGAGCCTTGTGTGAAAACTGTAGTGAAGAAAGGGTCACTTAAAATCTATTTCACCTGGAATAATAATTTTCTTCTTGGACTTTCAGTTAAAAATTTCTCTTTTCTTTCAGGAGTGCTATGAAAATTTTTATATAATCATTAAAGATTTCCTTAACAACAAGAGCCTAAAGGTACTCTTAAAGTATAATGCCTTTAATAACTTCCTACCTAACATAGCTCAGTCCAGTGGCCTCTAAATGCCGGTCCATCATGCAGTTGGTTGTGATATTTTCACTAGTCTGTGGTGAGGTGAGAAAAACAAGGACATTGTAAGATTGACGGTTGTACTTTCTTGTGAAGCACTGTGATTAAGTTCTTTCTAATTTTATGATAGTGCATAATAATACATCTTTTTATTTTACACCAATTTTACATTTTAATTTTCAAGAAAGTTGACATCTCTATATCCTCTAATTTAATCTTAAATTTTAACTGGTCCATCAAATATAAAACACTGAATGAAATATTTAGTCCCCATATGATCTTAAGAAGAACAGAGCATGTGTATGGGGCTTAGAAGTACATTGAACAGGTGAAGAGAGGAACAGTTAATCCTGCTCCCTTGATAGAGTTATAAAAATCTATTCATGCCCACAGCTAGAAAAATTTGGCCCAGTGTTTCCAAATATATTGATTGTATGCTAGTTTTCAATTATAATGGAATAAATATGTATGTTAAATATGTGACTCTACTTACAAACTTTGTATAAAAATTCAAGAAAGGTAATACAAAAATTGTTTTTCTGTAATTGACCTTAAAAAATTCGTTGTGTTTCCTTTACATGGAAATTGGACGCTCACTCTGTGACCGTGTGTTTTACTTTCATACTGGAGACTGATTTAGTAGTTTTTAGGGCAAAGTGTCATAGTCCAATCCAATACACAATCAATCCTGCATAGTATTTCAAAATGTCTTTCTGAGTAATTTTTTTCCCTGAGTGTTTAGATGCTTATGTAAACTAAAAAAGAAGATCCACAAAATATTGTTTGTAATAGATACCTATAAACACAGAATTAGATTAGGTTAGGGCTTAAGTTATGTAGAATTTAATTAATAGATTTTATTTGAGCTAGTATGAGAATGCAAAATAAACATGAAAGGAATCTTATCCCCAAGATGACCATATTTTAATGTGATATGCTTTGATACAGCATTTTCAAAGAAACAAAAATTTTGGGGAGAAAAGGTGCATTATTAAGTTTAAATATTTTAAAGTGTCCTAAAACTATTAAAAAATAGATGATTTAAAATGTAACGGAGAGAAATTAAAGAGGACACTAACAAATAGAAATGCATCCCATGCTCTTGGCTAGGAAGAATAAATATTGTCAAAATGCCTATATTACCTAAAGCAATCTACAGATTCAATGCAATCCCTATCAAACTACCAACAGCTTTCTTCAATGAACTGGAACAAATAATTCTAAAATTCATATGGAACCACAAAAGACCCCGAATAGCCAAAGCAATCCTGTGAAGGAGGAATCAAACAGGGGGAATTACGCTCCCTGACTTCAAGCTCTACTACAAAGCCATAGTAATCAAGACAATTTGGTATTGGCACAAAAACAGACCCACAGACCAGTGGAACAGAATAGAAAATCCAAACATTAACCCAAACATATACAGTCAATCAATATTTGATAAAGGATCCTTGGATATACAATGGGGAGATGACAGCCTCTTCAGCAGCTGGTGTTGGAAAAACTGGACAGCTACATGTAAGAGAATGAAACTAGACTGCTGTCTAGCCCCATACACAAAGGTAAACTCAAGGTGGATCAAAGACCTGAATGTAAGTCATGAAACCATAAAACTCTTAGAAAAAAACATAGGCAAAAATCTCTTGGACATAAACATGAGTGACTTCTTCATGAACATATCATCCTGGGCAAGGGAAACAAAAGCAAAAATGAACAAGTGGGACTATATCAAGCTGAAAAGCTTCTGTACAGCAAAGGACACCATCAGTAGAACAAAAAGACATCCTACAGTATGGGAGAATATATTCATAAATGATGTATCTGATAAGGGGTTGACATCCAAAATATATAAAGAACTCACACACCTTAACAAACAAAAAGCAAATAATCCAATTAAGAAATGGGCAGAGGACATGGATAGACACTTCTCCACAGAAGAAATTCAGATGGCCAACAGGCATATGAAAAGATGCTCCACATTGCTAAACATCAGAGAAATGCAGATTAAAACCACAATGAGATATCACCTCACACCAGTGAGGATGGCCAACATCCAAAACACAAACAACAACAAATGTTGGCGAGGATGTGGAGAAAGGGGAACCCTCCTACACTGCTGGTGGGAATGCAAATTAGTTCAACCATTGTGGAAAGCAGTATGGAGGTTCCTCAAAAAACTCAAAATAGAAATACCATTTGACCCAGGAATTCCACTCCTAGGAATTTACGCTAAGAATGCAGGAGCCCAGTTTCAAAAAGACATATACACCCCTATGTTTATCGCAGCACTATTTACAATAGACAAGAAATGGAACCAACCTAAGTGTCTATCAGTAGATGAATGGATAAAGAGGAGGTGGTACATATACACAATGGAATATTATTCAGCCATAAGAAGGAAACAAATCCTACCATCTGCAACAACGTGGATGGAGCTAGAGGGTATTATGCTCAGTGAAATAAGCCAAGCCGAAAAAGACAAGTATCAAATGATTTCACTCATACGTGGAGTATAAGAACAAAGAAAAAACTGAAGGGACAAAACAGCAGCAGACTCACAGAACCCAAGAACAGACTAACAGTTACCAAAGGGAAAGGGACTGGGGAATATGGGTGGGAAGGGAGGGATAAGAGGGAAAAAGGGGCATTACGATTATCGGATGTAATGTTGGGGGGGCATGGGGTGGGCTGTACAACTCAGATAAGACAAGTAGTGATTCTATAGCATCTCACTATGCTGATGGACAGTGACTGTAATGGGGTTGGTGGGGGGACCTGATGAAGGGGGTAGTTTAATAACCATAATATTGCACATGTAATTGTAGATTAATGATGCCAAAATAAATTATCAAAAAATGTAATGGAAAATTATTTTTCAAATATGTAAATAAAAATTCAGATTATGTTATTTCTTACTAATTAAAAATTAGTTTTATGGTGTAGTAATATCTGAAGCAAATCCTTTGTATAGCTCACACAAAATAGGTAGCCTAATATTGAAGCAAAGTCAGGAAAACCAAAAGAAAGTTGATGTAGTCATGAAATCAAGGGTATCTGTGGTGGTGGGGGGTAAGTTTAGAAAGAAAGACAGGACCTATTGTAAAGGGTGTGTGTGCTTTGATAAGAAGCTTTGGAGCAATAAATGGTTGGGTCAGCAAAGCAGCAGTCAAATTTATGTTTATGAAACATATCAGAAAGCAAGTCTGAATGAACATAAACAGGCTGTCTTGGAGATAATGGGGCTTTTATAGTGATTCAAGCAAGAAATAATGAAGGGACAGACCTATAAGTGGTGGTAGAAAAGATAGAGAGGAAGGGGTAAATTCAAACTTAGTCTCAGAGTTTTTCCTCACCTTATTTCAATCAAAGAGTTCTGTTAAAGTATAATACTTCACTGAAAATGTGACCAGATAGGTTATATTTGGGGGTAAAGGGTATAAGGAGAAGAGATGTTTTCCAACAACCAGAGGGAGATACTCGATGGGGCAACCCTTCCATTCATGCACAGTAGTGTGAGAGGTGACCTTTATCTAAGTAATTCATAAAGATGCAGGAGAGCACAGGCATGGCATCCTTTAGGAATTCACTTTGATGCATCAGTGCATCCTACTCCTTTTTCCCCTGTTGGATGACATAAACATTGATCACAACAGCCTCTTGTACATTCAAGATAAGCAAAACCCTGTCTTTTCCCTGTGCTCTCCATTTTAAAGATGAGGGCTAGGAATTTAACAAAGATGGTATGTTTTGCATCTTTACTGAATCCAGCCCCCTTTGGATAATCAGGCTAATTACAAATTTTGACTCAGCAATCCTCTTACTCTGGCTAGAAGGATATTAGATTACACAGACAGGAACTTTTCTCTTTTTGTTTTCTGGACTTTTTCTCAATTTCCCACTATCTCTTTGATGCTTTTAAGTTGATTTTAAAAAGTTGCTTAATATATTCTATGAACAATGATACAGTTTGTAAAGTTATTTTCCTCTTTTACAAACAGACCTTGTTTTATTGCACTTTACTTTATTGCACTTGACAACACTGTATTTTTTACAAATTGAAGGTTCTTGGCAACCTTGCGTAGAAAGAATCTATCAGCACAATTTTTCCAAAAGCATCTGCTCACTTCACATTTTGGTAATGCTTGCAATATTTAAACTTCTCCCTTATTATTATATTTGTTATAGTAATCTGTGATCAGCAATTATGACTCACTGAAAGCTCAGGTGATAGTTAAAAATTTTTGGCAATCAGCTTTTTTTAATTAAGGTATGTACATTGTTTTTGTAGACATATGGTATTGTACACTTAAAAGACTACAGTATAGTATAAACATAACTTTTACATGCACTGGGAAACCAAAAAATTTACTTGACTCACTTTATTGTAATACTTGTTTATTGTGGTAGTTTGGAACCAAACATACAGTGTCTCTGAGATATGAATATACTTTGAAATAAGGCATAGTTGCTCCTAGAACATATTGCTGTAATAAAGGATAAGTGAAATTTCTCATTTCCTATTTCTTCATTCACGCTAACCTAAATCATTTATTTTTCATGTTGGCATTTGCTCTGCCAGGTCACTCTGGGCTAGTCAGGAGAGTCCTCAGAGCACAATGCAGTCAGGCATGCAGAACTACTGCTGGTTTCTTTTAAAAAGCCTGTCTCCACCCCAGCAGACCTAGCTGAAACTACTTTGGTGAACTAGTGTGGTCTCAGCCCAGCTGACAGAGCACAAAGCTAGGGCCCCCGGGTTCCTCTCAGATGATCAGATGATTGGGGTGAGTACCTGCCTGCAGAAGTGACAGTTGGTGACTCAGTTCTCTAACTCCACCTTCTTTCTTTGGGTTACTTCTCTGTACTCTAGCCTCAGTGGATTAATTCCCAAGATATAAGGAACCCGTTTTTGCAGATTCATCTAATTAGCAGTAAATTAGCCATGTAGAGCATTTGTTCCCTTTTAGGGCCTGAAACTGACACATAAGAATCCACAGAAGAGACCTCTGGGAAGATGGCGGTGTGAGCAGAGTGGCAGAAATCTCCTCCCAAAACCATATATATTTGTGAAAATATAACAAACACAACTATTCCTAAAAGGGAGACCAGATGATACAATACAACAGCCAGACTACAGCTACATCTGTGAGAACTCAGTGCCTCATGAAGCGGGCAAGATACAAAGCTGCGACCCGGTGGGACCCGAGCACTCCCCCACCCCAGTGCACCGGTGGGAGGAAAAGATTCCAAGTGGGGAGGGAGTGGAAGCACAGGCCCGCCAAATAACCAGCCCTGGTTATTTGCACTGGGAGCACCGACACACATCGCATGGTGTATCGGAGACTAGAGAAACAGAAGGGCAGGATCTGAGAAGGAGACCGCAACCAGGTCCCCTCAGCCAGCTCCCTGGGACAAAAGAAAAGCGCGCACTTTTTTTTAAAAAGTCTTAAAGAGACAAGGGCTCAACAGTGGAACAAAATTGTCCCAGCGCACTCGGCCCAGCAGGCTGGGAGTCTTGGGGAATTTCAGACACCCTGGCCAGCAGATGGGCAAAGCAGCTGTGCTGAGGCTTCCCACAGAGATCAGGAGCCTGCCATTCCTTCCACCCAACCTGGCCAGAGTCACCAAGGGTCTGGTGGAGCCACCACTGCAGTGGAACAGTGGAGGAGGGGCACCACCCACAGCAACCTCACAGAATCACCTCCCGCTGGTGGACAGCTAAGCAGGAAGAGCCCCAGAACCAGGTTCAGAAGGAACCAAGGGGACCAGAACGCACCCAACGAGACTGTAAACCCTCGCAGTGCTATAGGTTAAGCTGAGGCAGCCCGCACACAGGCAGTTTAGGGGATTATCCCAGAGACTGCCTCCTGGTGTGCTGGATAAAGGCTCAGGCCCCTGAGAAGGGCAAGGAGAACAACAAGCACAAAGGAACTTTGTTCTCCCAGCTGACACACATGGCAACTAACAGAGACCACTTCTATCGCCATGAAAAGACAGAGGTCTATGGTCCAGACAAAGCTTAACCAGACAACCCCAGAGAAGAGGCCTGATGGGATAGACTTATACAATCTTCCTGAAAAAGAATTCAGAACAAAAGTCATAACCATGCTGATAGATCTACAGAGAAATATGCAAGAGCTAAGGCAGGAAGGGACGAAAGACAATGCAGAAATCAGACAAGTGATCGATGGGCTTAGGAGCAGACTGGACGAGGTGCAAGAGACTGTTAATGGAATAGGAATCAGAGACAGAGAACAGGAATACAGAGAAGCTGAGGCAGAGAGAGATAAAAGGATCTCTAGGAATGAGAACTGTGTGACCAATCCAAACAAAACAATATTCACATTATATAAGTACCAGAAGAAGAAGAGACAGAAAAAGGGATAGAAAGTGTTTTTGAAGAAATAATTGCTGAAAACTTCCCCAAGCTTGGGAAGGAAATAGTTTCTCAGACCATGGAAGCCCACAGATCTCCCAACACAAGGGACCCAAGGAAGACAACACCAAGACATATAATAATTAAAATGGCAAAGATCAAAGAAAAGGACAGAGTATTAAAGGCAGCTAGAGAGAGAAAAAAGATCACCTACAAAGGAAAACCATCAGACTATCATCAGACTTCTCAACAGAAACCTTACAGGCCAGAAGAGAATGGCATGACATATTTAAAGTAATTAAACAGAAGGGACTTGAACCAAGAATATTGTATCCAGCACGATTATCATTTAAATTAGAAGGAGGGATTAAACAATTCCCAGACAAGTGAAATCTGAGGGAGTTTGACTCCCATAAACCACCTCTATACGATATCTTAAAGGGACTGCTCTAGATGGAAGCACTCCTAAGGCTAAAAAATATGTCACCAGAGAAAATAAAATCATAGCAAAGAAAACAGACCATCCAAATACTAACTAAAGGCAAAACGTAAAATCAACTACCCACAAAAACAGTCAAAGAAAACGTAAAAGAGTACAAAGTATAAAACACCTAGTATATAAAGAATGGAGGAGGAAGAATAAGAAGGGAGATAAATATAGAATCATCAGACTGTGTTTATAATAACTTAAAAAGAAAGTTAAATTAGACTGTTAGATAGTAAAGAAGCTACCCTTGAACCTTTGGTAACCATGAATCTAAAGCTAGCAATGGCAATAAATACATATCTACCGATAATCACCCTAAATGTAAATGGACTGAATGCACCAATCAAAAGACACAGAGTAATAGAATGGATAAAAAAAAAGGCCCAACTATATGCTACTTAAAAGAGACTCACCTCAAACCGAAAGATAAACACAGGCTAAAGGTGAAGGGATGGAAAATGATATTTCATGCAAACAACAAGGAGAAAAAAGCAGGTGTTGCAGTACTTGTATCAGACAAATTGACTTCAAAAAGAAGAAAGTAGCAAGAGATAAAGAAGGACATTACATAATGAAAAAGGGGTCAGTCCAACAAGAGGATATAACCATTTAAAATATATATGCACCAAACACAGGAGCGTTGACATATGTGAAACAAATATTAACAGAATTAAAGGAGGAAATAGAAAGCAATGCATTCATTTTAGGAGACTTCAACACACCACTCTCTCCAAAGGACAGACCAACCAGACAGAAAATAAGTAAAAACACAGAGGCACTGAACAACGCACAAGAACAGATGGACATTACAGACATCTACAGAACTCTACACCCAAAAGCAGCAGGATACACATTCTTCTCAAGTGCACATGGAACATTTTCCAGAATAGACAACATACTAGGCCACAAAAAGAACCTCAGTAAATTAAAAAATATTGCATTTCTACCAACCAACTTCTCAGATCACAAAGGTATAAAACTAGAAATAAATTGTACAAAAAAAACAAGAAAGCTCACAAATACACGAAGACTTCACAGCATGCTCCTAAATAATCAATGGATAAATGACCAAATTAAAACAGAGATCAAATAATATATGGAGACTAATGACAACAATAACACAAAGCCGCAATTCTGTGGGATGCAGAAAAGGCAGTTCTAAGAGGCAAGTATATTGCAATCCAGGCCTACTTAAAGAAGGAAGAACAATCCCAAATGAATAGTCTAAAGACACAATTATTGAAATTGGAAAAGGAAGAACAAATGAGGCCCAAATTCACCAGAAGGAGGAACATAATAAAGATCAGAGAAGAAACAAATAAAATTGAGAAGAATAAAACAATAGAAAAAAATGAATGAAACCAAGAGCTGGTTCTTTGAAAAAATAAACAAAATAGATAAACTCTAGCCAGACTTATAAGAGAATAAGAGAATCTAAACACATAAACATATTCAGAAATGAGAAAGGGAAAATAACGATGGACCCCACAGAAATATAAAGAATTAAAAGAGAATACTATGAAAATCTATATGCTAACAAGCTGCAAAAACCTAGAAGAAATGGAGAACTTCTTGGAAAAATATAACCTTCCAAGACTGACCAAGAAAGGAACAGAAAACCTAAGCAGACGAATCACCAGCAATGAAATTAAATCGGTAATCAAAAAACTGCGCAAGAACAAAACCCCCGGCCCAGATGGATTCACCTCTGAATTCTGCCAGATGTATAGAGAAGAAATAATTACCATTCTCCTTAAAGTTTCCCAAAAAATAGAAGAGGAGGCAATACCAAACTCATTCTATGAAACCAGCATCACTCTAATACCAAAACCAGGCAAAGACCTCACCAAAAAAGAAAATTACAGACCAATATCCCTGACGAACATAGATGCAAAAATACTCAACAAAATATTAGCAAACCGAATTCAAAAATATATCAAGAGGATCATACGCCATGATCAAGTGGGATTCATCCCAGGGATGCAAGGATGGTACAACATTCGAAAATCCATCAACATCATCCAACACATCAACAAAAGAAGAACAGAAACCACATGATGATCTCCATAGATACTGAAAAAGCATTTGAAAAAATTCAACATCCATTCATGATAAAAACTCTCAACAAAGTGGGTATAGAGGGCAAGTACCTCAACATCATAAAGGCCATATATGACAAACCCGCAGCCAACATCATACTTAACAGCGAGAAGCTGAAAGCTTTTCATCTAAGATCGGGAACAAGACAGGGATGGCCACTCTCTCCACTTTTATTCAACATAGTACTGGAAGTCCTAGCAACGGCAATCAGACAAAACAAAGACATACAAGGCATCCAGATTGGTAAAGAAGAAGTCAAATTGTTCCTATTTGCAGATGACATGATATTGTACATAAAACACCCTAAAGACTCCACTCCCAAACTACTAGAACTATTATCTGAATTCAGCAAAGTTGCAGGATACAAAATCAATACACAGAAATCTGTTGCTTTCCTATACACTAACGATGAACTAACAGAAAGAGAAATCAGGAAAACAATTCCATTCACAATTGTATCCAAATGAATAAAATACCTAGGAATAAACCTAACTAAGGAAGTGAAAGACATACACCCTGAAAACTACAAGACACTCCTAAGAGAAATCAAGGAGGACACTAACAATAGGAAATCCATCCCATGCTCTTGGCTAGGAAGAATTAATATTGTCCAAATGGCTATAGTACCTAAAGCAATCTACAGATTCAATGCAATCCCTATCAAAATACCAATAGCATTCTTCAATGAACTGGAACAAATAGTTCTAAAATTCATATGGAATGACAAAAGACCCCGAATAGCCAGAACAATCCTGAGAAGGAGGAATAAAACAGGGGGAATTACGCTCTCTGTCTTCAAGCTCTACTACGAAGCCACAGTAATTAAGACAGCTTGGTATTGGCACAAGAACAGACCCACAGACCAGTTGAATGGAATAGAAAATCCAGACATTAACCCAAATATAAATGGTCAATTAATATATGATAAAGGAGCCTTGGATATACAATGGGGAGATGACAGCCTCTTCAGCAGCTGGTGTTGGAAAAACTGGACAGCTACATGTAAGAGAATGAAACTGGACTACTGTCTAACCCCACTCAGAAAAGTAAACTGAAAATGGATCAAAGACCTGAATGTAAGTCATGAAACCATAAAACTCTTAGAAAAAAAACATAGGCAAAAATCTCTTGGACATAAACATAAGTGACTTCTTCATGAACATATCCCCCCGGGCAAGGGAAACAAAAGCAAAAATGAACAAGTGGAACTATATCAAGCTGAAAAGCTTCTGTACAGCAAAGGACACCATCAGTAGAACAAAAAGACATCCTACAGTATGGGAGAATATATTCATAAATAACATATCTGATAAGGGGTTGATATCCAAAATATATAAAGAACTTACTCACCTTAACAAACAAAAAGCAAATAATCCAATTAAGAAATGGGCAGAGGACATGAATAGGCACTTCTCTAAAGAAGAAATTCAGATGGCAACAGGTACATGAAAAGATGCTCCACATCGCTAATCATCACAGAAGTGCAGATTAAAACCACAATGAGATATCACCTCACACCAGTCAGGATGGCCAACATCCAAAACACAAACAACAACAAATGTTGGTGAGGATGTGGAGAAAAGGGAACCCTCCTACACTGCTGGTGGGAATGCAAATTAGTTCAACCATTGTGGAAAGCAGTATGGGGGTTCCTCAAAAAACTCAAAATAGAAATACCATTTGACCCAGGAATCCCACTCCTAGGAATTTACCCTAAGAACGCAGCAGCCCAGTTTCAAAAAGACAGATGCACCCCTATGTTTATTGCAGCACTATTTACAATAGCCAAGAAATGGAAGCAACCTAAGTGTCTATCAGTAGATGAATGGATTAAGAAGATGTGGTACACATATACACAATGAAATATTATTCACTCATAAGAAGAAAACAAATCCTACCATTTGCAACAACATGGATGGAGTCAGAGGGTATTATGCTCAGTGAAATAAGCCAAGCTGGAAAAGACAAGTATCAAATGATTTCACTCATATGTGCAGCATAATAGCAAAGAAAAAAAAAAAACGGAGAGAACAAAACAGCAGCAGACTCACAGAACCCAAGAATGGACTAACAGTTACCAAAGGGAAAGGGACTGGGGAGGATGGGTGGGAAGGGACGGACAAGGGGGAAAAAGGAGCATTACGATTAGCAGGCACAATATTGGGGGCCAAGGGGAGGGGCCGTACCACTCAGAGAAAATAAGTAGTGATTCTATAGCATCTCACTATGCTGATGGACAGTGACTGTAATGGGGTAAGTGGGGGGGACCTGATGAGGTGGGGAGTTTAGTAATCATAATGTTGCACATGTAACTGTAGAGTAATGATACCCCCCAAAAAAAAAGAATCCACATAAGACCTCACGTTAGACTTTTATAGTTTTCTGCACATTGCAGGTAGTACAAACATGGGGTAAAGTTGGTCAAAATGAATCCAACACAGCAGTGGGTTTAAACGAGGTCCACATTTGTTTGGTATCCAGTTATTTTTTCTTCTCCTTTTTTCCCTTTTAATGGGGTTTAAGCATTCTTAGATACATTCTAATGGTAATCCGTAAAAGAAATATCATTTATTGAGAAAATACTCTTGAAAGTGGGAGAAATATTTAGAAGCTATGACTAAAAGCAATAGAAAAAATAAACTCCTTAGTACATAGCCAAACATATCAGTTAAGTTCTAGTTATATCAGGACTACCATAGACCCGGGAAGGGATGTCCCTGCTCTGGGCCCTGTGTCTCAGAAAATCATATTTGTCACAGACACAGGAATTTGTGGAATGTTAAACACATAGACCATCTGTCAGTTGGGATCTGGCACTTGTGACCTGTAAGCCTAAACATCTGCTCTTTTGACTAATATCATTTAGACCCCAAGGAAATGGATGTTTCTCCTACATCTCTTGCCCCATGACCTTGAAACGAAAGATGACTGTATGCCAGTGCCATGGAGGTTTGTGGCATGAACGGTTGCTGACATCAGAACACAATGTCTCAGAATGCAGGGAGCATTTGAGTGGATAAATCTCTACTGGGAGTTCTAGTGAGTTTTCACAAGCCAAACAAACCTATTTAATTAGCTCCTTCCAGTTACTAGCACTGCAAACTGCTATCCTAACATCGTAACCATTGCTAATACCTGCTGTAAATGGAAGCATTACATGGTATTCTTTTGAGACTAGGTTATTTTTGTTCAATATTTTGAGATCCATTTATACTGATAGTTAGTTCATAACTTTGGGAGTCTCCTGGGTATAATCTGAAACCAGCCATTGTACATGGAGGGTAGGAAAAGACCAAAGAAAAAGGCAAAGCTCCCTAGGTTGGTAGGTGGAAGTTTTAATAAGCAAGGGACCTTAATGCGAGGCGTGTCTTGGGCGTCCAGGGGAGGAGTATATCTTCACACTCATCCCCCTTAATCTTAGAACTTGGTATAGAGGCTGAACATGGATCCAGTCACGTGTGCTGGTCTCAACACCACATCACTGCCTCCAGGCTCTGTCCTTGGCGCAGCTTCTGGCAGCAGGGACAGCAAGCAGAAAGCACATTCTGTGGACAGGAGAGGGGACGAGCAGCCTCCGATTGCTTCGGTCCAGCTGTCAGGTCAACTGGCCGTCATGTCCACTCAATGACTTCCTGCGACAGGTGCATACAGATTTCTATATCTTTACTTCATTCATTGCTATGTAGTATTTTGTTGTGTGAAAGTACAAATATTTATTGGTCCTCTCCATTTTAAATTAATATTTGTGTTGTTTCCAGTTGGGAATGTGACTGAATAATCCTGCTTTATACACACATATTCATGACTATTAGTAAATCTATATACTTATTTTTGTTGGGTATATACCAAGGAGTGGAATTTCTGGGTAATGAGATGTGCATAGGTTTAGTTTTAGTTTTCCAAAGCGGTTATATTAATTGAAGCTCTCTCCCCAGAGCATGTATAAGAGTTGCTATCATTCTTCATCTTTGCTAACTTCTACTATTTTCTATTATTTTCATTTTTGTCATTCTTAGAGGTGTATAGCAGAATCACATTACCATTTTAATTTAACCGTGAGTGCAGAAAAATCCCACATAATCAATCTGAATCTATAGATCAAGTTTTAGCTATATTCTTTCAACCCAGGAACATGGCATATATTCCTATCTTATTTAATTTCACTCAACAAAGTGTTGTTAGAGTTTTCTATATCTTTACTGATTTTCTGCCTAGTTTTCTATCAATGTTGATTAGAGAGTATTGAAATCTATGACTATAATTATGGATTTACCTATTTTTTTCTTACAGTCTATCAGTTCCTGTTTCATGTGTATTGAACTCTGTTATTAGGTGGATAAACATTTAGGAATTGTTATATCCTCCTGATGTATTTACCTTTTATCATTATGAAATGACCTTTTTGAACCCAGTGCATATTCTTTGCTCTAAAACCTACTTTTCCTGATATTCATAGAGCCACCCCAGTTTTATTTTGACTAGTGTTACTGGGATATCTTTTTTCATCCTTTTACTTTTAGCCTATTTGTATCTTTCTGTTGAAAGTGTGTTTCATTTAGGCAGCAAACCAGAAATGGCTCCAGAGAGCAGTGGCTGCAAATCTGTCAGCAACCTCTCTAGGATACCTGCTTTTCCAGAATTTTAGCCTCTCTAGTCCTCTTTGCTTCCACAGCTCTCTGATCCCTTTAAAGATAAACTCTTTATTATCTGACTTTTCTACTTTCTTTACTAGAACTTTGGTCAGACACAAACTATACCATCTGTATTAGGGTTCTCCAGAACTGATATTTTGTATAAATATATTATATATTATATTGTGTACTGTATATTACATGTTACATATTATACGTGGAGATTTATTATGAAGAATTGGCTCATGTGACTATGGAGGCTGAGAAATCCAACAATCTGCCATCTGCAAGTTGGAGACGCAGGTGCTATCCAAGCTGAATCTGAAGGCCTGAGAATTAGAGGAGCCAGTGATGTAAATCCTAGGTCAAGGGTAGGAGAAGAGCTCTGTTTACCTCAAGCAGGTAGGCAGCAAGGGAATTAATAGTTCCTTCCTTGGGTCTTTGCTCTCTTTAGACCTCAGTGGTTCGATGACGCCCACCACGACGCAGAGGGTAACCCACTTCACTGAGTTGGCCAGTTCAAGTGCTGATCTCATCTGAAACATCCTCACACACACACCCAGAAAAAATGTTGAATCTAGGCACCCCAGGGCCCGTACAAGTTCATACATAAAATTAACCACCACATGATTCTACTCAGAAAGCTAAGTGAATAAGTTTGATATTTGTAACAAACACAGAAGCTAAGGAACATTTTATGTTATTAAAAAATTCATATCTAAGTTAAATTTGCATATATGCAGCTCTTTTAAAGTGTAAACTAGATCTGTACAAAATATATTAGTGTTTATAGTAGAAATAGGTTAATATTTTTAAAGACACTGAAATCATATTAGTAACAGTGACATGAAAAAATTAGAATATTTTGTAATGTTTTATACATAAGGACAATTTATTATGTACCCCCATGTGGGGTAAATGGAAGTTTGCTCCCAGAATTTCACACCTTATGTGTGTATCAACAGGCATGGCGGGGCCACAGCCAGGGCAAGGGGTGGAGAGAAAACAGCCGTTGTCTCCTCTCCTCTGCTCCTGGCACATAACTGGTTTGGTGCTGGACAGTCACCAGGGACCTGCCCATGGAGATTCTCCAGGAAGGGGAGGGCGGGGGAAGTGAGTGTGAGTCATGACCGGAGGGGACGACAAGCAAGGGCTGGCTAGCGAACCCCAGTGAGCTATGAGCAATAAACCTTTTCTCCCAATCTGCCCTTTCCCTTGTTTTCCTTCCATCTCTGCAGATTCATAAAGAACTTGCTCCGGGACGGGAGCCAACCCCCTTACTCCCACAGCTACACCCCATCATAATGTTTGAATGAAATGTAAAATTCATTATTTCTCAATATAACTGCTGCTTTAAGAAGTGTATTAACAATTTCAGTTACTACTGCCTCAGCAGAGTTTCTTCAAATTGAAATGAAAGCTTGTCTGATATC
Source organism: Phataginus tricuspis (assembly GCA_029783875.1). NCBI lineage: Eukaryota > Metazoa > Chordata > Mammalia > Pholidota > Manidae > Phataginus > Phataginus tricuspis. The sequence continues at coordinate 2,835,434 of JAQQAC010008864.1, forward strand.
TAAAATGACTGTAAAATGTGTCTAATTTGCTATTTAAGACACATAAAAACCATAACTTTACATATATTTTTGAATTTTCTGAATTTGAAGATATAATATTTCAAGTAGGAGAATAGAATATACACTACTTGGAAGTTTTAGCTCAATTTGTGACTCATATACACTTAGTAGTATGGGGTGTGGACCTCTATTTGTGCCCTTGTTCCAAGCCATGCCAGTGGGGTTAGGCCTAGCCAATACATTTATGTTAAAGATATTTGCAAATTTCTTCTCCTTTTTGTCTACATAGACTTGCATGCGGGATTATTTTTTACAATTAACACAAAACAAAATAAAACCCTTTTGCTCTTACTGACTGTATTTCATTTTCCTCTCTTCCATCAGTTGGGGTTCAGTTCTAGAAGCAGAATCACTGTAAATATTATAGAATAAGAAATTTATTTTACAAAATAAGCCTCATGCCACTGTCAGAGGAGATAGGAAATAACAATCTGAGAAGAATCAGAGGCAAGAATCCCTAAATAATATGGTGTTGATGAATGATTTGGAGTTTGCAGACAGCTCTCTGGGTGCTGGAGCAGGGTTGGTGTCGAATTCAATGTAAGTTGTTGGCTTTTCATGGTTATTGTCTAAGTTCTCAATGAAGCAACTTTTGCTGGCCCGGGGCTGCTGACATTCAGTAGGGTAAGTTGTCAGGCAGGAGAAATGTACATGGAGCATTAAAATGAGGACAAATCGAAATCTGCCAAGCAAATTGAAATCAGTGTTACCCCTCAGAGCACAAGGACTGGTCCTTCACTTCTGCCTCCCGTATCACACAGATGTTTCTTGTGGCTGACCATAACACAAAGTATTCAGGCAAGGAAATTTGGGGCTATTTAGTTTTAGGTTAGCTAAGATAATACAGTAAGTATCTACCATATCATCTGTGACCCTGTGGGTGGGTTAAAATGTCAAAGAGGGAAATATTGAGGTAAAAAAAAGAGCGTGTGATTTTCCTAAGAATACCACTCAAAGGGGATTTTTCAGGACTTTGTCTTCTGACTGTTAGATGAGTGTGCTCAGCATCTAGCCTGCTGATGGGCTTGTCTCTTACTGTACTCTATGTTTTCCTTTGGCATTTGAGGCCACATTTAGATAAAAAAGGATGCTTGTCCAGCAGAAATGTCTGAGCTCTCATAGAAATTACCCAGCAAGGGAGCTGAGGAACTGGAGCCGCCATTCGGAGCAGCCAACTTAAATTGAGGACAACCATTCCCTGAGGAAGTGGTGGTGGCCATCCCTGGTATCGTTAAGCACACCAAGTGTTTCCTGAGCTCTCTAAGACAAGAACATAGAGGAGAAATGACCTCCCCACTTGCCAAGATTGCTCCTTGGTTTTTAATGTATAACGTAATGCTCTGTTGTCTTCTCCTTAAGTGTCTGCATTTCCTGAAAAAATCAGGAAGCTGCCATTAAGGGTTTCATATTTTATGCAGTAGAAATGTTATTTTTTTTATGCCTTGGGTCTTGCCTCTGCCTAGCAACTTCCCTACCACAGCACTTGCTTAGCTCCTGTCGTCTGCCGAAGTATAATTGGTTTTTCTTCTGTTATGTTCTGTAACAAAGTAATACTAAATAGGGATCTGTTTCTACAAACACCATTTTGTTTGGTTATCTTCCCGCATAAGCCCAAGAAGTCTATCATCAGAGTTCATGGGATCTCCAGTGTAGAGTGGCTCTAGTTGACAAGCAAACCACAATGACAGGAGATGGCATTTGTACAGTAAAGCACAGTCTGCGGTCCCAGGCACACCAAAGAGTGCAAGACCCTTGGAAATATTTTAGCATCAATTAGTATTTATATTTTATAGACAAAGCACTTGGATATCAAGAAAATATACCTTGTCCCAAGTTTATGTATGCAAAAATTAATTTTCTTAAATTCTAAGAGAAATAGAACTTTTAATACTTTTATCATTGGGCTTTATCATGTCTCCTTTTAGATTTGTAAGCTCTGTTTATCTTGCAATGTGTTTATAATATGCTTCATTTACAAAACTTTCCTTTAAAAATTATACTTACTTCTCACAATAACTCCATAAGGTCAGTATTAATATTCTCATTTTACAAAAGGAGAAATAGAGGCACAGAGGATGAATGAGTTGTACAAGTCACATGGAGCACGAATGGAGAAGACAGACCCTCATCAGTGCCCTTCTAGGGCACGAACCTACTCTCAGACCCAGTGCAACACCGACGAACAATACGCTCTTTCTAAAAAGTCTCAAAGCCTTTCATGTTGTAAGTTTAACTTTTACTCAAGTGTCTCTCATCCAATAAGACCTTCACTTTTTGGAAGCTCATCACTTACCTCCTTTTCCTTCTCAACCAAACACTGAAACACGGCTTATGCTCTCTGTCCCTAGTCACCTTCATTCATTTCTAAATTCTCAGTGACCTAGTTTCTGTAGCCACTACACCTAATAAGATCAACAACATCCAAAATATATAAAGAACTTACACGCCTCAACACCCATAAAACAAATAACCCGATTAAAAAATGGGCAGAGGATATGAAGAGACAGTTCTCAAAAGAAGAAATTCAGATGGCCAACAGACACATGAAAAAATGCTCCACATCACTAATCATCAGGGAAATGCAAATTAAAACCACAATGAGATATCACCTCACACCAGTGAGGATGGCCAGCATCCAAAAGACTAAGAACAACAAATGCTGGTGAGGATGTGGAGAAAGGGGAACCCTCCTACACTGCTGGTGGGAATGTAAGTTAGTTCAACCATTGTGGAAAGCAATATGGAGGTTCCTCAAAAAACTAAAAATACAAATACCATTTGACCCGGGAATCCCACTCCTTGGAATTTACCCAAAGAATACAACTTCTCAGATTAAAAAAGACATATACACCCCTATGTTTATTGCAGCATTTTTTACAATAGCCAAGATATGGAGGCAACCTAAGTGTCCATCAGTAGATGAATGGATAAAGAAGAGGTGGTATATATACACAATGGAATACTATTCCGCCATAAGAAAGAAACAAATCCTACCATTTGCAACAACATGGATGGAGCTGGAGGATATTATGCTCAGTGAAATAAGCCAGGCAGAGAAAGACAAGTACCAAATGATTTCCCTCATTTGTGGAGTATAACGACGAAGCAAAACTGAAGGAACAAAATAGCAGCAGACTCGGGGACTCCAAGAAGGAACTAGTGGTTACCAAAGGGGAGGGGTGGGGGGGGGGGGGGCCAGGGGGGGAGAAGGGGATTGAGGGGTATTATGTTTAGTACACATCGTGTGGGGGTCACCAGGAAAACAGTGTAGCACAGAGAAGGCAAATAGTGAATCCGTGGCATCTTACTACACTGAAGGACAGTGACTGCATTGGGGTATGGGTGGGGACTTGATAATATGGGTAAATGTAGTAACCACATTGTTTTTTCATGTGAAACCTTCATAAGAGTGTATATCAATAGTATCTCAATAAAATATTTAAAAATAAATAAATAAAAATAATGTGTCTTGTGTAGCTCAGAGAAGACAAATAGGGACTCTGTGGCATCTTACTACACTGATGGACAGTGACTGCAATGGGGTATATTGGGGGGACTCGATGATGAGGGTGAATGTAATAACCACATTGTTTTTCTTGTGAAACCTTCATAAAAGTGTGTATCAATGATACCTTAACAAAAAATTTAAAAAATAAAAAAAAAGAATATTACTTATCAAAGGAAAAAAATTATCTTCATTGCATCTTATATTTCTGGATTCTTTGCTCTAGTCATTACTTTTCTTTCTGTTCCAATGCAAAATTATACTGTTTTTATTGCTATGTCTTTAGAATATATTTTAATCACTGATAAAGTAGTTTGCCTTGTTTTTCCTCTGCCATTTCAAAGGTTTTTTCTATCTTTTTTTCCAGCATTTTAATTATGTCGCACCTTGTATGTCTTCCTTATACTTTTCTTTCTTGGGGGTTGCAGAGCTTTTCAAAACTGGATGGAAGTGTTTTCCAGTTTCAGAAAAATCTCACCAATTTTCTTTTCAAATATTCCTTCTGCCTATTCTCTTTCCTCTACTTCTGGAACTGATTACATGTATAATTTCCCTTTAAAAATGTCACATTTGTGTCTTTCATTCTGTCTGTTGTTTCATTTTATTTTATTTTTTCACTTTGTTTTAATTTATATGTTTTTCTATTGATCTGTCTCAGTTCTCTAATGTTGTCTTCTGTTATATCCAACCCACTCTTAGTTCTCAATAAATCATAATTTCAGGTATTTTATTTTTTAGTTCTAGAATAAATATGATTCATTACATAGATTCTAATTATTTTAATTCTTTTTATGAATTTTCAGCTTTTGGTCTATTTTCTTTAATTTAATTTTATTTAAAAATCCCTATACACTTAGGCTAATATCTGAATCATTAGCTGATCTGCTTCTACTGTACAATTTTTTACCTTTTTAGTTAATTTTCTAACTAAATTGGGGATTAGTATTCATTTATTTATTGTATTACCAACATAGTTCAAAAGATGATATAATCTAGCAGTAGAAACAATAAAATGCTCCCCTAGCCCCCATCCCACCATTTTTAGTCAGGCAATTGGAGAACGGAAGTGATAACTTGAATCAAATCAGGTACTGAGTAGAGTCAGAGCTAGGTGGCCGTTTCAGACACACAACCTATTTCTTTCGTTTGGCCGTGTTCACTGTTCGTGGTCCTGCCAAAGCCATTGAGAACATGTCCGATCTCTGTCTCCTGTGCTCTGAGAGACTACAGGTGATTTGATTCTGCCCTTCAAAGGCAAACGCAAATTCGTGTAGTCTTTATTGTTTCCATAGCTTTCTATTATCCTTAAAAATATGATTCTGCAATTTCTCAGATTTTATCTAAATGTTACAGCAAGAGCATTGGACTTCCATGACCTAACAATCTTACTCAGGAGAACACCTCTCCTCCTCTCTTGAGATTTCACATTAGCATCAAATCACCCAATAGGGTTTCTCTGATTTCTTGTACTGGGTGAGGTTATAATCTTTTTTGTTTTCTTTACCATACCTCATGCATAAAAAAACCTTTACACTTATCATGAGAAGTATAATTTTGATTATGTATGTTTCTTTTCTACCAAACAGTCTCAGGGGTCAAGACCTTCTTGTGGAATACACATTCTTAATTGGCTTAACATTTGTATCTAACATGGGGAAATAAATAGTTCTGATCATGCACCCAAACTGAAAATAACATGTTATTAATTTTTATGTGTAACTTTGGTTATATTTTTCTTAATGTTCTCCTTATGTGAGAGCTTTGTTATCCATTATATGAATTAATCCAGTCATTACACAAATCATAGTGACAATCTTCTATGGTCTGAAACAGGGTCAAAAGTAGGAAAATTAATTGATCAGATCTTGCCCTCTTTAAGTAACATACTGAGTCTGATGTAAAGTTGTGCTGAATTCATAGCATTATAAATATCAGAGACCATGGTTTTGGAGGTACAGGTATCTAATCGAGTATGAGAACACAATGTCAACAAAATTCAATAAGTCTAGGAATCTAAACCACATCTACCATGCAGAACTAGAATTTCATATGGGTACCCAGAAACTCTTCTGAAACCTGACAAAAGATTTATAAATTCACTTGACTAGCTGCCAAGGTAGGGAATACAGATATGACTACCAAGGGCAAGACTGTTTGATGGAGGCAGGTATTCCATGTCCTGGATAGCTGTGGCCTCAGTGAATCCAGACAGAGAAAAAAAAGTAAAGGTTACACACCCTGGTGGATGTACACACACAACTCCTTCTGGGAGGACACATTCATTTTATTATTTTCCTTTATCCCCCTCCTTTCCCTTAGCCACTCCTGAAATGTGAGCTGTTACACTGAGACATCTTGTTTCATGCACACGATTATACTGCTTTCCAAGTACTACAACTCTGGGTCTGGTCAGCTTATTTTGTCGTAACCCTTCCTGGCTCAGAGGCAGGAACTCAAGCATTGTTTCTGATGCTATAGGCTTAACTCTTAGCTACCACTTCATGCCAGGTTTGAATAAGTTGAGGTCACTTGGGATAGAAAGACGCCAAGCTAGCTAGTGCTTACCCTTCTAGAATGGTCTCAGGTAGGAGGCAAAATGGTGGTAAGAAACGGAGGGGTGGAGTGATTCCGTTCTGAAAGACCAGAACATTGACAAACACGTTAGGGTGGGTCTAGGCTATAATGGAGGGTAAAGATGGAAAACCAGTCTTGCAAGTTATTCTACAGTAGCTATGAAGAAAGGATTGTAATCTGAACATCAGGCTGGAAGAATTGGTAATTTAATTTACATTGCATAATAATCATCTGTGATGTCTGCTAAAATGCAGACACCTAAGCAGTAAACCCAGATATTCTGACTCATCCGCAGTGCCCGGGGGTGCCCAGAACTTTCTATTTGTCACAAGAACAGCAGAGGATGTTAGCTTTATGACCAACTTCAGGAAGAAGCACATATTAGTAAAAGAAAATCATGCATTTTTATATTTTCAGTTTTTCACAAGTTTAACCTGTTATACATCTTTAAGTGGTAAGTAGAAAACTTACCAGAGTAACTACATTTTCATCTACTTTGTCATAAGTATCAGTTTCTCTGCCTTAGTTAAATGCATTCTAAAGCCTTTTCTTTAAAAAATAGTGAAAAAAAATTTTCCCAGCCCAATCAACACACAATGCTCTAAATATTTTTTCTGCATATTTATGTCACGGCATATAAAACAACAAAAATAGCATAATTTTTGATATAAATGAGTTTCAAAATATGTTTTAATATACACATTCTAAAAAGGCTTTCTCTTTTCTTGAAAAACAATATATATACATATATATAAAATATTTGAGAGAAAGGAGTCAGGCCTTTCTGAGGCTTAAGCTTATTCTATGTAATGCTTAGAAACATGCATTCAGAATTGTGAATCTTGAGAGCTAGAGATGAAGAGAAAATAACTTATTTCTTCATTTCCTGGCATGGGTTCCTTTCTGAAGTAGAAGTAAGTATCTGGCATGGTGATCAGTGATGCTCACATGTGCTTTACAACAAGCAGAAATGTAAAGTGCTAAATGGCTGTGGGTAAAATTGCAATATTTCCAGAATCTCTCACCTGGCCTTAGTGCATGTCCATATCAGTAAGTGTTTCCAAGGGGTGGATAGCAGTAGTTCATTTCCATATCAATAGGTGATTACAAAGGGGTTGGGAGAAAGCCTGCGCTGGGACCAGAGCAGTTTGGTGGGGTACTCTTTTGCAACTGGGTCATGAGAGACATGGGTGAGCAGAAGCAAACAACTACTTTTGAGCAATAAGTGGGTTTCTCCCACTTCTATTTCTCCCTTTGACTGATTTTGGCTTCAAAGATTATTTACCCTAAGATGGGAACATATTTTCCCCCCAGAGTTACAGTGGCAGATAACAGAGACCCGAGTCAGGGCTGATGGAAAGGGCGTTGCTGTCTCTCAGCAGGTGTGTGTAGCAGGTAAACCTTCCTTGAGCGTGCAGAGTTACACCTGGCATAGTTGGCAGGACCTCAAAACCCGAACAGGTCTTCATGGGTGTGAAGCTTGGGTGGGCTGCCCATAGAGATGTGGGGAGATAACTTGAAAACCCCTGTGGGTGGTGGGGAGACTCTGGTGACTGCTGCAGTGGGGTGACAACTCACCCATCCCTCCAGCAGCAGTGGATGCTGCAGCTTTACCCAGGAGCTTCTTACCCATGGGGTTTCAACTTGGGGAAGCCCTAGTGGAAAAATGGTCTAGGCTAATGCACCTCCTTGATGGGTGGGACTTTTATGAAAATTGGAGAAAGGTGGAGACACCAGAAGGGAATTAGTACTCCATGAGATAGAGGACTGCTTAGAGGCCCTGAGTGGCCATGTGGAAGCTGGGATTTTGGAATGTTTGTTTCTCAAGATAGTGGAAAGAATTATCAAGGAGAGAGACACACTTTGTGTTGTTTGGAGGAACTGGGTTATGCCCTTAGAGAGAGAGACAGTTATTGAGAAGACAGGCCACACTCTTGGAAGATATGTTAGCAGTGAGGGAGGAGGCAGTGAGAGAATCCACATTGGAGGAGGCCACAGGGGAAGGGGAGGAAGGAGCAGTGCCTTCAGCCCCGGAAATGGTAGAGGAGATACCAGGGGATGATGAAGGGGTGGGCCAAGGGCTGAACTGTTGTTGAGGCCACTGTCCTAGGTACCAGCCTCTCCCGTATTAAAGGCCCACCCAGCTGTAATTAAGAAAATAAAAACAACAACCGCAGGCTCCTTGGGGGGAGGAGCTGCCCTCTCCCCAGGTTATGGAGCACCCCATGCTCCACCTCTATACCCAGCATGAGCTGGTGGACGTGAGCATCTGGTTTCAGCAGAAGCTATTGGAACCTTGGGATACATGGTTTCTGCATCTCTGGGATATGGGTATGGAAAATATTATTATGTAGGGTTCTGAAATGGGTAGACTGGCTTCCTTGAAATGGGTAGAAAACTCACCCTTATCTCAAACAGTGGTTGCAACGTACCTGTCACACCTCAGGGAATCAGGCACTTCTGGATTGGCTCACAGCAGCCATCAGGGCAGTTGGGCCTAATTAGGGTGATTTACCATACTTTCCCACTAGCTGGAAAGCATTCTCAGAACTCTAGCTGGTGTTACAGGAGAGGTGCAAAGCATCTCATGAAGGTCTCATGGACCCAGATGTGGGTTGATTTGAAAAAGGCCAGGGTAGTGAAAGAAAAACTCGACGGGCAGCCCAATAGGATCTTGATAGAACTGTGGCACCAATGAAAGCCAGAGCAGCAGTTTGAGCTGCTGAGGTCCAGGACACAGAAGCTGGAGGCAAAGACCCATGCTTGGTCTGTGTCCCTGCAAGACTTCCTGAGAAACAGTACTCAGGCTCCACCTGGGCCCTCACCCCCACAGGACGATAACTGGGCATGTGGTTCAACTGAGGAGAGGGTCAAGGTCCTCACCTTGGGGGACGTGGTGGGACTGGAGGCCAAATGTATAATTAGAAATTCATTGGTTCCCTGTGAATGAACAATATGTCCTGGCACTGGTGGACACAGGAGCTGAATGTTCTCTGATTTATGGCAACCCTGAGCATTTTCCTGGGACCCCTGCTGTGATAGATGGCTATTAAGGCAAATAGAATGAAGAAAGCCCAAATCCCACTGGGGATAGGGTGTTTACCCCCAAAGGAGTATACTTGTACATTTCTCCCATCCCTGAATATATTTTGGGGCAGTTCTGAGGGGACATACTAAGCACCCACCTGTAGCTCTGCCTGTAACTTGGTGGGTGACAAATATTAAACAATATTATTTTCCTGGGGGACACAAGGAAACTGGAGAAACTCTACAGGAGTTGGAGAAGGTGGGCCTCATAAAGTCCACTCATAGTCCTTTTAATTCCCTAGTGTGGCCAGTGAAGAAGCAGATGGCTCCTGGCATATGCCTGTGGACTACAGGGAATGAATAAAGTCATACCCCCTCTGCATGCTGCTGTCTGCTTAATAATAGCCCTTATGGACACCCTCAGTCATGAACTAGGGAGGTATCATTATGTTGTGGACCTTGCTAATGCTTTCTTCTCTATTGACAGAGCACAAGAAAGTCAGGAACAGTTTGCCTTCACGTGGGAAGTCTGACAGTGGACATTCACCGTCCTTCCACAGGGACACCTGCACAGGCCCACCATCTGTCATGGATGTGTAGCCCAGGACTTGGCCACCCTGAGGAAACAGCAAATAGTGCGGCTGTATCACTACATTGATGATATGATGTTCAGAACTGATTCTCTTGCAGATATAGACGGGCCAGTTCCTAGACTGCTGCAACATCTACAGAAGAAAGGATGGCTGTGAACAGCACCAAGGTTCAGGGACTTGGTTTGTCTGCAAACTTTTGGGGGGTTGTCTGGTTCGGTAAAACTAAAGTTATCCCAGAAGCAGTCATAGACAAAGTCCAGGCTTTCCCTACCCTTACTATTGTGGCAGTATTCTAAGAGCTTTTGGGTCTTTTGGGCTCCTGGAGAGTGTTTATCTCACACTTGGCACAAATTCTGAAGCCCTTATACCAGGATGGCAAGAAAGGGTTTCAGGAAGGACTGGGAGGAAACATGTGCAGCTGCTTTTACTGCTGCTAAGTGAGCAGTCAAGCCCAAGTGTAATGGACTCACCAAAGCCCTGTGAGCTAGATGTTCATATAACTGAGGATGGTTAATGTATGGGACCTTTGGCAGTGGCTTGAACAGACACACTAAACTATTGGATTCTAGTCACAGCTATGGAAAGGAGCAGAGGTATGTTACACCTTGATAGAGAAGCCACTGGCTGCTTCATACCATGCCTTGCTAGCTATGGAACCTATCACCGGAACAGCTCAGACCAAGTTAATAATCACCTATCCCATCATGGGGTGTGTGCGAGACTGGACCCAAAGGCCAAGGAGCAGCATGGCACAGATGCCTACACTGGCCAAATAGAGTCCATATTTACAGCAGCAAAGTACCCTCTCCACTAGCCCCTTAAGTGGAGAACTCCAGCATTTTTGAGGAGAGTGACACATACCAGTGGAAAACAGGAAGAACTTGCTTTTGAGTGATTGGTAGTCAAGAGTCCTTATCAGGAAGGAAAAGCCCCTATACCTGAAGATGCTTGGTATACAGACAGCTCCAGTCGTGGGCAGCCACAGAAATGGAGGGCTATGGCTTTCCATCCTAGAACTGAGACAATATGGATGGAAGATGGAGAGGGGAAGAGCAGCCAATGGGTTGATTTGTGGGCAGTATGGCTAGTGATCACCCAGGAGCCCTGCTTTATAGTTGTCTGCACTGACACTGGGCCGTTTATTGGGGCTCGACCCTGTGGCTATCAACATGGTACAAAGCCAACTGGATGGTTGGTCACCAGCCCCTTTCGGGGAAAGAGTTGTGGCAAGACCTATGGGCCTCTGGTCAGAGTAAGGCAGTTACTGTATATCATGTGACTGGCCATTTGCCTTTGACATCCCAGGGAATGATAAAGTAGATACATTGGCTCAGGTGCATTTGCTAAAAGGAAAGCCTGTCTCTGATGTACCCAATGGCTACATCAGTGTTTGTTGCATGTGGGGTAAAAGACCATGTGGGCTGTAGCCCATCAGTGAGGCTTGCTGTTGACCTTTGAAGAAGTCAGCAGAGCCCGGAAGGAGTGTCTTCTGTGCTCTAAGAGGGACTTACACTGAGTCCTGCAGCAACATGGGACAATAGTAAGGGGGCCGATACCCCTTGTCGGGTGGCAAATAGACTATATTGGGCCTCTGCCCAGATCAGAAAGATATCGGAATGCCATGACTTGTGTGGGCACAGCTACCAGGCTATTGGTTGTTTTTTCTGCATGTTGTATAGGTCAGCAAATGACCAAAATGGACCTAGAGTGTCTCTTTGCAACCTATGGATGGCCGCAGGTGATTGAGAGCAATCAAGGCACCCACTTTACTGGACATATGTTACAAGAATGGGTCCAGCAATTAGGAATAAAGTGAAAGTTGTGTGTGCCATATAATCCTACCAGAAAGGCATGACAGAGAGGTACAATTGTTTGTTGAAATCTGGCCTGACGTTGGACACCTACAGTTTACAATACTGGTCAGTGAGCTTATGGACAGCACTACAGTGTTTGAAGGAGTGCCCCCAAAATGTGCCTAGAGTCCTATGGACATGCTAACACACCTTGCTGCCTCTCCTATACAACTGTATGTGCAAACCAAAGAAGAGTTATTAAAGCCAGGATATGGCCAGCAGAGCAATATCTTGCTGCCAGACCCAAATTTATTAAAACATGGAGACTTTTTTGAGTGGATGTGTCCCTGAACATTTCAGCACATGAACCAGTGATGGCTGGCCCCTCTGGCACCTTGGGACAAAGGCCTGGAAGTTGGCCTCCTCTTTTTTCCTGGAGTAACAGTAGAGTTAACCCCAAAGATTATGGTAGTGTACCCAAAACATGCGGGAGGTAAGAGCATCTTATGGGGAAGTTTTGTTTTATTTTTATGGCCAGTGCATGTACCTCCCATATCCCTATATATTGACCCATGTGTAACTCCCACAGGGAGGGGAGTGAAAGTCTGGTATACTAGACCAGGACGAGATCCCATTCCTGCCACTGTCCTATCACAGGACTACTTGCTTGCATCCATCCTACCTGACGGACAAGATTTGTCTATGGGTTTCATTAAAACATGTTTCTTATCACTGTTAAGGTTATTTTCTTCTACAGTCCTCTGGCCTGGACCCGTCCCATGGCTGCATCTGCTGCATGATGATTGCTCTGAACTCCCTACCTGTTCAGCTACTGACTGCCTGTGGAATGGGTGAGCTATGAACTTAATCTGCATAGGACTTTGAACCTGGATGAATCCTCTGACTTGAGGATTATCATGATTTTATTGTGTTGTTATTGTATGTTATTAGTCTGGTTACAGTGCTCCAGTTTTCTGGCACAGGAGCCATTTCAGAAGATGGGGAGTGAGTAGATTGTGAGATGAGATTTATGGAGGAGTGGGCTGTGGTTAAAACTGCAGTATTTCCAGAATCTCTCACCTGGCCTTAGTGCATCTCCATATCAGTAGGTATTTCTAAGGGGTATAGAGAAGCAGTCCATTTCCATTTCAATATGTGATTACAAAGTAAGTGGTAGCAAGCATAGCCCAATACCAGAGAAGTTTTGTGGGGTCCTCTTTTGCAGCTGGGTTATGACAGACATGGGAGAGCAGAAGTAGATGGCTACTTATAAGTAATAAATGGGTTTATCCTACTTTATTTCTTCCTTTGACTGATTTTGGCTTCAAACTGAGCTCATTTTATCATTAGGCCTTATTAGTACATATTTCATAAATAGTCACCTATGTACATATGTAAATGTAAGAAAAATCAAAAAGTAATTAACACTAAAGTTCCACTATAGTGCAAAAGCTGGCTTATTTTTGTTTTTGTTTTGTTTTTTCTTTTAATAGTTTTGGAGGCAAAATTCCTCTTTTGTTGTGATGTCACAATGGGTGTGTATTTTTATTGAATAAGGCTTGGTTTTTCAAGCTGAATACATAGTCTTGGAAATTTATGAGAATATTTTCCTTTCAAGGCAGACATATTACTTCCATTTGAGAACCCCACGCTCTAGGATGGTGAATATGGAAGCTGGATCCTGTGAGTCCAGAGATCAGAGGCAGACCTTGGAATGCAGGAATAGGGAGAGTAAGGTTGGTGTGAAACCCTCTCTGTTCACACTCGGTTGCTCTGGCACAGTGACAAGCCCTGGATTAAGAATAGGATGTGTTCCACCATCTTTCTCAGGAAGTCATTTGCCTGACAGGACACATTTTCTTGCAGAAAGAATGCTGTAAATGACAGGAAGCAAACTGAACAAACACAGAAACGATTTAGCCAATGTGTGACCAAACAAGACCAATTTTGCTGATTTCTTTGAATTTTGGGGGGGCAAGAGCCTATGGGAAAAGGTGACATGCTTTGTAATAAAACTCTGCCCCCTCTTGGCTGTGTGATCTTGGAAAAGTAAGAGACCTCCATTTGCTTCAAGGCAAAATAGAGAAGAAAAATAATACTACCTCATTAAGTTCTTGTGAAGGGTAAATATAAATAAAATACTAACTACATGAGTGTAGCCAGTGATGACAATATAAAGGGCCTAATCGTGATACCTGTTATTACTATTGAATGAGTTTCTGCTGACTTGTGATTTATAGTTCCTTAACCTTCCCAGTGGTACCAGCATTTAAAATAGAGACACTTACTCACTTTAATTTATTCTGTGGAGTTTTCTGGCATTAAAATCTGGTTAGAATGTATAAAAGTTTAGGCAGTTTTAGTGAAAATGGTTAAGCACAGAATTACCATAAAAAACAACCAGCAATTCTGCAGAGTCAACAACTCAAAGCTGTGCCTTTTTTCATATTTTATACAGTGAAGTCTTTTGTTCACTGGTTTGTGGTTCTATTATGATATCAACTAAGCCAAGCATATGAGGCCAAAGCAGATGGCTTATCCTTTGTTATATCTGTTCTCTGAGAAACCTAAATGTGACCTACTATGAGCTAAATAACATATTTTAAATTCTGTTTACCTGGTGAATTTATTAATTGCTCTGGATTTCTTCATATGGATCATATGGGAACATGTGTGTAGTAAAAAAATAAAGGCCTTTTAAATTTGTGAGCTCATCTCAGAACATGTTGGTTATTTCATAATTCCACAGTTATATAAACAATTCATTCATTTTTGCATACAATACTGAGGAAGAAACTCAATGTTCTGGGGAACATAAAACTTATCTTTAAGTTAGACTTTTCCCCAAACTAATGTTCATTCATTCCTTCATTCTTTCATGTATTCATTCATGCATTTGTTCAGTACTTACCATGAAAAACTTGTAGTAGGGATACGATTTGAATAACACCTAGTGCCCACCCACAGGATTGGTAGTTTAGATACTCTGAGCTCATCTCTCCCCCTCCCACTCCAAGCAGTTACGAACACAGCCATCTGCCAAAGATAGCTGGGGATTCAGTGGATATCCTCCCATTTTACTCATCCCTTAGTTGGGACAACTTTAAGGAGCATTTTGCACTGTCTCACAGAAAACCCAACAGGTTTGCACAGCAACATCCCCAGTGCTAGAAGACCAGATAATGTCCCTTATTAACCATTCCCTTCCTTTTCTCACTTCTGAACTTATGTACAAGTGTTTCCTGAGATCACTTCCTAAGTTTTAGTGCTAAAATTCTGATCTCTGTCTAAGGTTTCTTTCTTTGTGTGGAAACTCAAACTAAGATAGTAAGTATCAGATAGAATCCTAATTAATTAATATTATTTTATTTAATCTTTGAAACAGAACAATATTTCTTCATTTTGAAGATTAAAAAACAATCAAGAAACTTAGTCTCGGAGTGGTCAATACAATAACTCAATGACAATCCAATAGATTGATCTGGGATTTATTTCAGCTGTACCTTGCTCTGAAGTTTACTATCTTTTTGGTATCATTATAAACACGAGAAGTAGCAGTCAATGATAACAATAGAAAATCTAGAGAATAACAACTATAAGTTAAAATCCATGCCATTAATTTTAATTAGCCATTTTCCATCTGCTTTCACAATTTAGTCTTGCCTATGTTTTTATCTTTTAAAAAGTTATCTTAATTTATACTAATTCAAAGTTTTATTGGATTTCCTTCCCAGTCACTTGTTTGTAAGAATCCAAACCCCCATAAACAGGCAGACAGTCACACTCCTGGCATCATAGGGCTTTTCTAATACAAATGACTACAATTTGTCTCCCATGGTACTTGAAATTATTAGTAACTTCATTTTTGGGAGGTTTTCTGGATATTGTTGTTTTTTAATTGAGTTATATGGAGAACATAGAGTGTATCTCCTCACTAAGGACCTCTTTGCTCCTCCTTTTATTTCTTTCCCCACTGTTCACTTCAGTGATTCCCAAACTCTATTCCATGTAAAAAAAAAATTCATGATGGCAAGGGTTCCTTTCTATACCATGTTTTGAATTATATATGTTAGAAGATGGAAATAGTTTAAAATGATATGCTACAATTATGAATTCCAGGACGTCACAGATGTGATCACATTATGCAATGCCATTAATGAAAATGTTTCATTTACCGACTTTCCTTTAAATTGCACATGTCTATGAGATTAAACTGGCTTAAGTTATTTATGCATTATGTATGATCCTATGAATTTATATGTTTATACAACTATTTTGGTCTTTATCAGTAATTTCCTGCTGCAATCAATTAGTTTCTGATCAGGGGTTTTGTTGTTTATCTGTGTCATGAATCATTATTGGTATTTCCATACTTCAAACATATCTCTTGATCAAATCGATGTGGGAAACATGAATCTGTAGGATGAACATCCAGGTTCCCAGCATAGCAGCTAGGCACCTCCCATTCCCCACCCTCTCTCAGCCCATCACCTTCTGACAGTACTTGCTTGAACATGCTATTTCCTGAGCACGGTTCTTTGTGGGCGTGCTAATGACCTTTCCTCTGGAATGTTGTCCCGCTTTTCTCTACTTAATGAAATCGACCCAAACCAGATCTTAATTGCTTCTGTAAACCTCCTTCCCTGCACAGGGGTTATTTGTCTCTTTTCCTTCTCATTATATTTTTATGCCCCTCTATTAGAGACCTATTACATTTTTAGTGTATCATTTATTAAAATAGTGGTCTCTTCTACTAAGTCAGGTATCCCTAGGTCCAGGCCATCTTTCTGTCTGTGCTGGTGTTTAACATAGGATCTGGAAACAGTAAATTCTTAGAGAATAATTAACTATAGATAGTGTGACCTTTATTTTTCCTCCTTTCTTCTCCTTTCTTCCATCACTACATGACTCATCCATATATTTTTATATGTCAGCTATTCACTGACTACCTATTTTATACAAGCCACTGTGTAACTGCTATAGAGGAAACAAAAGTGAAAAATAAAAAAAGACATGTCTTTTGAGCTTAGTGCCTTTATAGCTTAGCATTATCCATTACTGGCCATTATAACTTGGGCCCTGGAAGGAATGTGTATTATATAATACATAATAGATCTATCATCCCCATCACAAAACATTCCGTTGTTTTACTTAGTTATGGTCTAGTTACATTGATTTATAAGATATATAATTAAAGTTCTTGTAGCAATTCTGTGTGGTAATTCTGTACAACAGTGTTGTGATTATTCTTATTTGACCAAAATCATGGAGACACAGTTTGCTTATTATGAAAATTTTTAAATGGGAATAATTGTATTTGATCAAACTTATTTCAAGAATTTTATTTTTAAAAGCTAGTCATATAAAAATTAATCTTGATAATTTATCCAAATATCTTAAAAATTTAGACTAGAAGACTTTTCAGCTTAGATTATTCTATTTATCTTAGCAACAGAATGTCTCCACAATGGGTTCTGTATAAGACCTTAAAAGAGTTCAGTAAATCAAAGTGGGGGATACCTTGATCAGACAGGTTTACACATGGTAACTATGTGCCAACACACCTCATCTTATAAATGTATGTGCTTACTATATTGGTATATTCAACAGCTCTGAGATATTCATCATTTAAGAAACTTAAGCTTATTTCATTCATTTTTTTTCACTAATTTCTTTGACTTAAAAATTTTTTTCTTTGCAACATCTAGAAACATTGCTTGTAATTAAGATTGGGAAATGCATCAGGACATTGGCTAGTGCATTAGCTAATATTGGTTGATACCTTCTCATAAAATGTGATGTAATAGTCCCTTCCATCAACCATGGTCAATACTCAGGCAGGTGGAGAAAGGTGAAAGAGAAAGTGCTTGCTCCCGGCTGATCAACTTTTGACACAGTCAAAAGGACCAAAGCAGAGGGAGCGTGGTTTGAAGGTTCGATGCAGGATCAACTGGAATCAGAACACATGTAGGACAGAGCTCACCACCTAGTTAGAATCAGTGACCATGAATCAGGTCTGAGACGAATCAGAAAGTGTCATTAAACAAGCTTTGGAGGAAAAACTTTCTTTCCCAGAGGACAGGCCTTGCTCCCAAGGATACAGCCAGCCTGGAACTCAGGCTGTCAAGGTCTGAAACCAGGGCCCCAGGAGGGATAAGCTGCCCCACTTTCAGGTCAATGAGGTCTTCAATTTCCTAAACTCAAAACCACTCTTACTTTCCCTCAAATACTGGGGATCTTTCTTCCTTTATGATAATTTTGGCTCTCTTTTCCACCCTAGTTATTTAAAATGTCAGAGAGAATTAAGCTACAGCTAATGTTTCAACAATATTGCTGTCATCTAATTTATGATGTACTCCAGCTGAAAATTTCTAAAATCCAAGGCTTTTGGTTTTTATAAAAATAATGAACACATTATTAGTTTAAGAATCAATATTCTAAAAACTGTTTTCTCCTTCAATTGCATGAAGTTGAAAAGCATTGACCATTAAGAGAAATTGTGCCTTTTTTCCTTCAACTGAGACATTGTTTCTCATTCTCTGTGATTGTGCATCCAAGGTGCTTTTAAAATAGTTGTAGGATTGAAGCAAATAACTTATGGAATGAAACAGTAATGTTTCATAGGCAATAAAAATGTAGAATTGTAATTTATACTATTTTAAGAGTCACTTTAGTTTTCTTTGCTTCAATTTTATTTGATTTTAAAAAGGATTTATTTATGTATCTGTTTGTTTCTTCTTGGCATGTATGTATGAGGCTGCAGAGAGACCCAAGGTGAGGAAACTATTCACCACCTCCTTGCAGATGATGTGAGGGTTTATTAAATAATGGTGACTCTTCAGTGGTTCCCTCCTGTACTCAAGGCAATCCATCCTGTTTCCTGGGGAGAAGCCACAGCGTGAATAGCAAAAATGGTTTTTGATGGTGATGATGAAACCAAAAGATAGACTGCTTCTTTAGAGGATAGATTCTTTAATGTTCTTTTATTGACAGAGTGTTGGAAGAAGAGAAAATTACGATCTTGTGTCTCAGCTAGCCTAGAGTTCTGCCCCAAATCAATTCCTTATTCAAATGCAAAACGTACTTCTTAAGACCCCCTCCTCTCTCCTCAACTTCTAGCTCAGGGCAAGGCCAATGAGCTTTTGAAGTGCTCTGGCTTAGCTGGCTTTTAATCTTCCTTTAAAAAACACCATTTGTGTCTGGAAATCTGATTCAGTTTAAACTGTTGAGTTACAGTATGCTGAAACCTAAGGTTTAAGGTTTATAAATGCATAGTAAAGATGTAATGCAGTCATGGAAGTAATAAAATAGCTTTATGAAGCACAGTTGACATGCATGCTGGAAACCTATTTTTAAAGTAAATACTGACTCTAAGTTATTTCAAAATAAAATATGCTCAAAAATAGGAAAATAAAGGTCATATTATGAAATGTGTACAAATGTTAGTCTTTTGTGTCTCACTGATTGGGAGTTAATAAGTGTGGGTAAAGTGGGGTTCCTCTGGCCAGTAGCCTCACTGAACTTAAATGTAACTGGCCTGTTGCTATGCTACCGCTTCCACACCTTTAGGCAATAAGCCATTATTGTGTTAATATAAGGAGTTCCGCCCAGTGCTCTGCCGGAGACTGGGTGGTGGGGCTGCAACTGTAGGAGAGCGGAGCAGAGGCTGGAGTGGTGGCAGCGCCGAGGACAGAGGCCCGGAGGACGGCTGTGCAGGACGGCTCTGCAGAGAGGCCCAGAGGACGGCTGTGCGTGACGGCTTTACAGAGAGGCCCAGAGGACGGCTGTGCGGGACGGCTGTGCAGAGAGGCTCAGAGGACGGCTGTGCGGGACGGCTGTGCAGAGAGGCCCAGAGGTAGAGACCGGCTTGCTGCATCCGAAGCAGCAGTGATAACACAGACTCGCTCTGAGTGAACGGGATTTTAGTGACTGACTTGCCACCTGGAAATAAAGTTGGGTATAACCTTTTCACCCCCAAGAACCCTTTGCTGTAAATTTCTTTGGTCACAGTGAATCTATAGCGAACTTGCCTGGGGCTGAAACTCATTTGCAAGACAATAAGAAAAACAACAATGAATTTTTAAAATCAGCTAAAACTATGACTACAGACTGTTTTGTTATGTTATAGTTCCCCTTTACACTATTTTGCACTCAAGCTGAAATTTGCTTTATTCTTGCTTTTAGTGAAACATATTTTAATTTTTGCAAGAATTTCCTAAAAGGTTTTTGATAAGAATATTTTTTTATCAGTTCCGAATAATGTAGGAAACCTTGAAATAGATGAAGTAGATGTTCCTCTTCTGATATCTATAAACTACTCATTCCTTAATGCAACTTCAGAAAAGCAGTATCTCAGATGATACAAATAAGAGTATCTAAACAATTTCTGTTTTCATATATCCATTTTATTTGGAATTATCTTAATCAGAGAAAGTCTGAGGCTATAAGTATTGAAAGTTACGGCAAATCAGTAATTTATGGTTACGAGTGTGGCCCATTCCATACTCCCAGGATATGGAGTTTTTTAACTACAGAAGGACATCCAGTAGCTATGAGCCATTCTTATTGTTTACGGTGAACATTGGGTCTACCCTTTGGGCTTGTCACCAGGCGGAGACTCAAATAGAATAATACTCCAAGACCATTTGTTCTTAATGAAAGCAATTTGTTATGAGCTGAGGGGAAAGTGTCCTTTGTCCTTCTGCCGAAGCAGCATTGCTTTGCATTTGTTGAGTTTGTTCAGATTAATGAGGGCACTACAAGATGCTTTAAGACAAAAAGCTTTAGTGGAGAGATGCAAAGCATTTTTCTCAAACAATGCCAATTACCAGTGAACATGTGTATCATATTTTCAGACATCTATTAGCAAAACTGCTTAAAATTCATTATTCTTAATTGTGTTTTCCTATGTGGTGTCCATATGGCCTCATTACTCATTTGATTAAATGTTTTTTGAGGACTGTTATTTTTCAGGATAATAGTAAGAATTCTATGGATGGAAATAGCATTCATAAGACCCCACAATTTATAATTTATGGCTACTCCACTCTAAAGATTATGACCAGAACATATTCCATTTTACACTCACTAAGTCCCTCATATTAAAATCATTTAGGGGAAAAAAAACTATAAGTGTCCCTAAAGAGTAGCTGGTCAAAAAAATGAAGAGCAAAATATGAAGGAAAGTAATGAACCATCTTGGAGAGGAAAACCCTGGCCAGGTCATATGTGATAGTGTTATAGTGAAAGCTTTTAAGTATTCTACTGCCATGCAGACTGAGAAATACATGCATTTGAAAAGAACTACTACCTGGATGCCTGTGCTCAGTTAGAATCCTGTATTTTTAAGTGATTTCAGCTTGGCAAGTCAATCCAGAAAGACTGAGTTTTATCTTTCTCACCCTTCCTTCTTAGGGCTTGTGCCTGCTAGAGGTTTATTTCAAATACTTTGTCTTTATTTTCTGTGAATTCTTTGTAACTTTCTCTATAACTCTGACCCTACATCCCTTTCCAATGATTTAATCTGGGGGGACACATCTGTCTAATTTGGAATTTGAGAAAAAAAAAAAAGCCTGTTTTATTTTTATCCAGTCTGGTTCTGGATGACAGTGACTCTATTAATGAGTATTTCTCCATTGAGGGCCCTTGCTGGCCCATGCATATGCCCAAGGAATCATGCTCATCAGATACTTACCTGGCTGCCTGTATCCCATTCAAGAAATTTTCATTTTTTCCTTGAGAGTTTTTAAGGCACTGATGAGTCAATTACTTGTGGGTCATTCTGACCAGTTCTCATTTTATGATATTTATGTAATGCTATTCAGAAAATTTTATATGTGGAAATTTATTTTTACAGTTCCTTTTATGTCAGGCTATAACTTTTTATAGACATTGCTGGGAACTGAGTTGAGCTATGAGAGAAGTCAACATATGATATTTAAATGGAACATCTTGTCCATACGTTAAGTACCTACTGTGTTCTCTTTGCACTTTAAAGTATTTTCAGTAGTTATCAGTTTGTCACTGTAAGTGAATGTAATACTGGTTAGAAGTCTTGGTGGGCTGGAACAGAGAAAGATGGTTTCTGTGCTGCTGTCACAGGATTTCAGGCTTACTGCCACAATATGTATTCAGTCCTGTTCTAGAAGGAGCAGCATGGAAGGTAAGAAAGGAATTTATCACTTTCAGTCCTGTGGCTCGTTAATTATAGGTCTCTTTGCTGAGGCTATTTACTTGGGTATCAGTTAGGATCAACCAGGATGTTGCACTTGTCGCTGAAAACATACCTGTTAAGAAAAGCATTGAGATGGCCATATCAAAACTGTCATAAGCAGAAATGATGTGTGATCACCCTGAACTGTTATCAATCAGAAATTGGCTGTTAATCTAGTGGATGAGGTTTGATGTCACACAGGAAACAAATTTTGCTTATCACTTTCTTCATCTACAGTAGATGAAGAAATACAAAATTTTTCCACAAGAGTTTTGTTATGAAAAACTGAAAACTGACATGTAATTTTATAGGGCTTAGCAAAATCATCTTTACAGTAACAACAGTAATAACAACATATGCCAGCTAACAAGATAATTGTATAGATAATTAGAAGATGTACTTCCTTGGTTGCAATGTTTATTCTAAGAGATAAAATAAGGTTGCTAACATTCTATCAACATCCATAAAATACAGATTAATTAATGGATTCATGCTGCATCTAAGAAGTAGCACACATTGGTATTAGAATTAAATCATAAGGTAAGCTTGTGTAAATAATAGATAACAGGCTAGCATTTTTGTTTAAGTTTGAGATGATATTTTATCAGGAAGTTTGTTCTTGCACTAAGAACAAAGAGGTTTAAAACCTAAAATAGAGAAAATAAGCAAGTATTAAAGTCAGACTAAAGACACTGCACTAATGATCTTGAGAGACACAAACAAAGACCCTTTGGTCCTGATCCATTTGGCTTGCTACTGATAGACACTGGAAAATATAATATTCCAATATCCTATTTCTTGGTTTAGACAGAATTGTTTTCTGAATTATACATATTGATTAACTGAATTAATTAGTTTGCTTGGTGCCTTTTGGATGTATTTTTAAAGATAAAACAAAACATAGTAATCCAATACATTAAATTTAAATTTATAATTTCCTCTATCTTCCCTCTTTCCCCCACTTTTGTCCTACTTTCACTCTTTTTCTCCAGTTCATTATAAAAATAATTTTAACTGATTATAATATTAATTTACTATAGCAAAAAAATGACAGAATTAAACTTGAAATCGACTATATAAAATGGTTTATATTTTATAATATAAATATAAATATGGTTATACTGATCATTTTTGCATCACTTTTAAAAAATATTGCTCAGATTTCTTGTGTATGTGCATGTCATCTGAGGTACTGTGTTTTGAATGGGGTAGGGTCAAAAGTGGGACTGGCTACTAAAACTGTAAACTATAGTTTGGAGAACCAGTGATTTATCTGTTGCTTGTGACTTACTCTGTTGTTTCTACATAATTTTAA
Organism: Phataginus tricuspis; assembly: GCA_029783875.1. Taxonomy (NCBI): domain Eukaryota; kingdom Metazoa; phylum Chordata; class Mammalia; order Pholidota; family Manidae; genus Phataginus; species Phataginus tricuspis. Next base: position 2,858,514 of record JAQQAC010008864.1, read on the forward strand.
AGTGGTGGGCAGTGATTGGCAGGCCTTGATATCTGGCCCAGTGGCTCCTCTTCATGGTAATTTGTTTTGGGTGGGTGGTTCAAATTAGATTCCATTAACCTGAGTATATATTATTTTTGACTCTCCTCATGCCTGTGCAAGATTTAAACTTTTTTTTCCTCAAAGACTGATGCAAAAAGGATGGTAATCCAACAATCTGAACAAAAACAAAAATCAAGCCATAGAAATATGCTTATTTCTTGATCTTAAAAAAAAGTCTATACCTTCTGGATTTGATTCAAGTTTGATTTTATTCTCCACAAATTTCTGCTACTTTGACTTTACCTGAAGCATACTTTTTTAATGTGTATGTTTTTACTGGATTTCTAAATGATTATGGGTCATACATTTTATGGTGAAATTCTACTATACTTGGGAAAGGACATGAGAGCATAATATTCAGAATCTATTTGAGTCACTTTTTTAATAACTAGGTTTATTCCCTTCTTTTGAAGTCATCCTTATTCCCAAATGGAATTCTACTAGAAATAGAGTCTAATAATTTCTAATTCCTTTAAGAGTTGAAAAGCTAAAGCAATATGGGAAGGTTTAGATACAACTCTATTATTTCTATAATAAGCACAATTTCACCATCTCGCTATGCAAGACTGTTATTGAAGAGCTATTGAGTCATTGGATCTTGAACTGAAAAAATTGTATAGCAATCAACATGTTAACAGATAAACAAAATCCTGAATTTGTAGGGCACTTTCCAGTAGAAAAGTTATATTCAAAATAACATTGTTAATTACAACACAACTTTCCACTTGTATGCTATTACATGATAACTAGTAATAATTTGTTTTAATAAAGAATTTTAGATATAGATTGTTTATTCTAGGATAGTCTTTTATTGAAAACACTTAGTCATTTGAAAAGAATAACCATCATGAGCAAAGAATAGTATAGAATAAGTTAGAATTTAATTTTTCTAAATATACATACTGTAATTGTCCTTTCAATGTGCAAATAATGTTTTCATGCAATATATGGTAAATATTTGAATCAAAAATAATTTTCCTTTATAAAAGTCTGGATATTTTTTTCCAGCTTTATTGAAGTATAATTGACAAAATCATACTTAAAGTGCAAAATGTGATAATCTTATAGATGTATACCTTGTGAAAAGACTTCCACAAACAAGTTAATTAACACATGGATATACTGTTAATTAAAAAGCAAGAAGTGTAAAAGTTTTGGTATAAATTCTCTGATTCCATCATTATAATGCTATTGGTCAGGTTTGCCAAATTATAAAACTATACTGACCATGTTAATAGTATAAATGCTTATGAACTAAAATTTGGAAAACTAAAATATGAAGATTCTCTAGTAGGAAAATAAAAAAATGATGACTAACCAGAAGATTCTAGAATATGTCATATATGGACTAAATTTACTTTCCAAATTATGTAGCTTTCCATTTTTTGTGATTCGCTAGTCTGAAAAAAACCTACCCATAAATTTACTCCCTAATTTCAAATTTTTCACTCTGAAACTTCCCATCAGTTGCTCAGTTTCTTAAATTATAAAAATTAAGTGACCTGAAGGTAAGAAGAAAACTTAATACTTTAATGAGCCTGATATACCACTGAATTCAGAGCCTGAGCCTTTATATCTGTTAACCCTCATGGAGATAACAGGTACAAAGCGCTTTGTACAGTGCCTGGCAGGAAACCAGTGTTTACGAATGTGTCATAATTATCAACTGTCCCCCTCCTGGGTTTCTGCTTTGCCCCCTGGACATGATTGCTGTGGTGTCCACGCACACCTTCAAGAGAATAGTTTGGAAAGAGTTGGATGTTAGAGAAGTAATGAAAGAAATACAGGGTTGGTGTTAGTGGAAACCGAATACGAGAGACAAGCACAGATATTTTGAAGGCGTAGTCAGTCTGCCAGACTGGGAGACCACATGGATAAAGGGATGAAGAGCAAATGACGTGGGTGATGATTTCTCAGCTCCTCAACGCCCAAAGGCCCTAGTAATTACAATGGCAAATACTAAAACAGAAGTAACTTATATACTGTACATGTATTAAATCATTTAATCCTCAAAGCAATCCCAGGAGGTGGATTTTACTGTCCTCCCAATTTACAGATAAAGGAAGAAAGGCAATATTCATTTAAAACTATCTGCCCCAAACTACCCAGCTAGTAAATGGCAGACTATGTAGTGCTCCAGATCTGTGGTCTTTAGCATGCAGTACTCTGCTTTATTGTCTTTCTATATAATTTTTATATAGAAAATAAATCCCCAGGCCAGCTGGGGAATTTTGCTTCAGCTATTAAATTTTCTTACATTTTTTTCTAACCAGGAGGACGTGAGGAGTAACAAGCGGAATGTGGATGCTCTCCAAGTATCCACACTGAGGAAATATTAGGATTCTGGATTGGGAATCCCAGCTCATTCCAAAGCGTCCAGTTGCTCCAGAGGGCCTGCGTGTGCCCAAGATGTACAAGTGCCTCCACTGCACTGGAAGTATCCTTACAGTACTGCAGGAACTCCTGCTTAGAGCTTGTGACAGAATCCTGGGGCAGTCACCCCTTCTGATCTTAGGGTTTCATATATAAAAGAAAAGGGATCTATTTAGATTCTATGACAGTTAATGAAACCTTGACATCTGATGTGTTTCTGGGGTTATGAGCTTGAGCTTTGAAATCCAGAAGACTGAACCAGTTCTTAGTTATAATAAAGTGGTTAAGAATGTACATTCTGGAACCAGTTTGCCTCGGTTCAAACTCCAGCCTTGTAATTAATTAGTGATGACCTAGGGAAAATTCAGTTCCCTTCTTGTAACTCATTTTCATCATATGCAAAACAGGTAAGCTATTAATACTATTTCATAGACTTGCTGTGAGTATTAAATGAGGTAATATATGCATAAAATTTCAAATAGTGTCATGCTTCTGTTAAGCCCTCAATAAATATTTATCTTGGTACTATGAGAACTTGAGCAAGGAACTTACCTTTTTTAAGCCTCAGCTTCTTCACTCATGACCTGATGATGACAAAATAACCGCCTCATAGGGTTATTGTAACCCTCATGGAGATAACAGGTACAAAGCGCTTTGTACAGTGCCTGGCAGGAAACCAGTGCTTACGAATGTGTCATAATTATCAACTGTCCCCCTCCTGGGTTTCTGCTTTGCCCCCTGGACATGATTGCCATGGTGTCCACGCACACCTACAAGCACGGCTGTTGCTATGTTATTTTGATAAGGCCTGGAAATGAGGTGGGACACAGAAAGAAGAAAGGGCTTGGTTAGCCATTGGGTGAGGGAAAGGCTGGAGCCACAGGGAAAGGCCCCGCATTTTGGAGCAGGTCTGTGAATGGGTTTGCTATGCTGCCCCAGGGACATGTGTGCTGAGCAGAGTGTGTTTGAAAACCCAGAGCCGGGTAAGCGCCTTAGTGTGGGGTGATCATGTGACCAGCCTGGCTGACGCTGCTGGCCTCCAGGTACTTCCCCGTTTGTTTCTCTAAGAGTGTTTGGAAATCAGCTCTGTCAGGGCCATGGCTGCTGGCTGCATTTTAGATATATCTGAACACATGAACATAGGTGCCAGGATCATGAGTGGGAAGAGGCAAAGGAACATGTTTCACGTGACATTTCAAACTCATAATCACCAGCAAAGTCCAATGGACAGAACTAGATAAACTCCTCTTTATATTGAATTCATTCATTATATATAAGCAAAAACAGAGAAGTGTGAATTTCAGTAGATTCTTATATTTTCAAGCAAACATATGAAATATATTAATGCATTTAATTCTCACAATAACTATAATAAATGAGAATTATGATTCTCATTTTACAGATGAGGTTGGGAAAACTTAAGCTGAGAAGTTGAGAACAAACACAAATCCTAATAATAAATGAAGGAACTTGGATATGAGGTCTGACATGTCCTGTACTATAAAGTGTGTGTGTGTGTGTGTGTGTGTGTGTGACATGCACGGGTAGAGATAGAAATCTCACTACTACACAGTAATGTGTGAAATAGAACTTTCTGCCTATAATTAAATTCAATTTCTCTTTTGAGTCTACATTCCATTCCACGTCAGAAATATAATCTTGGTCAGCTTTGTCCCTTTTTATTGAGGCTGAAGCTAAGGTTTAGAGGGCATGTCTTGGAATATAGCTAGGAAGGGACACTTCATCCTTAATATTGCATATATGTAAACAAATTTTTATAGAAGTCCCTTATTTCTATAGAAACCATATTCTTTATCATTGAAACCAGAGACTTTCCAGAATAAAAAGAGGTGCTGGAAAAAAGTAGGACAAGTCTACAGGCATGAGGCACAGCTACCTAAGGCAAATCTGTGCATGGACACCGGGCACAGCTCTTTCTGCTGGTCTCTTCCATTCTGCCAACTCTAATGGCTTTGTGTGAGGCCTGGGGCATAGTGAAGGGTGGGTAGATGGAGCGTATGTCAGTCTGAGGAGGCCCTGGAAAGGGGAGCGTGGCTGTAGCAGTGTGCAGTGAGGGTGAAAATGCAGGGCACTGACTTTGTGTGCCCTCTGCCCTGGCTCTGCCACTGCGTCCGGTTAACTGCCTGCTTTGAGACTATGCAGGCTCTGGAATCTCTGTGAGGCTATGTCTCTGTCTGCTTAGATCCACGTGAATCCCTTTCTTCTCCAGGCTGTTGCCTTCTTCTAAAGCTGTTTAACGGAAGGACAGTGCAGATTTGTCTATTCTGAGAGTCTACAAACATGCTCTGGGTTCATAAAAGCAGCAGTTAAGGAGGTGAACAGTTGCAAACAAAAGAACTCAAACTCCACTGGCTCTTACCTTGGTCGCCTCCTGCTTTAACTGAGTGTTTGCTGGGCATCGTCATTCACAGTAAGATTTGGTGTTCGGGCTCTTTCTATCTTGTGCTCCATTGTATTCTAGGGTCTCTTCTAGAAAAGAGAGTGTGGAAGAGCCGCAGACACTTCACGGAACTAGTCCTAGTAGCGCACATCACCTGTATCCACTTAAAGTGAAAGGGGGCTGAGAAACGTGATCTGGAAGGAATCAGCAGGGAAAATCAGGACTTTCGTCAGCATGAGTGCTCTTGGCCAGTCAGCCCCTACCTGTGTCAGTCCTCCTGAGAAATTTACTTGTGTTGTATTAGAAAATTTTAAATGCTGCTATTATAGAGAAAAATGAAGTGGGTTATTTAGGGAGTGGCTTCTGTAACACCAGTGAATGTGCATATAATCCTTTATTACCAGTCATGGTAGAGAAAATTTCCTGAGCTCCTTCCCTACCGTTTTTACTCACACCCCCAATCTTGTTATTTTGTCTGTAGTTTAGGAATAAAGGTTCAAACATCACCCATTGATTTTTGAAATCTTGATAGATAGAAGCTGGAAAAAATGAAACCAGTTTTCTCCAGATAGGTATTTGAATTCACCTTTAGAGCAGACTTTATTTTTTTTGTTTGTTTTGAAAAAAATTACAATTTCACAAATATAAAAAGTACTTGTTCACTGTCTTGTGGAAAATTGTAGAACTCTGAATGGTTGTTTTTAGATAGAGCAGCTGTGAGTTCTGCTTAACAATTCAAGCTGTTGTGTGCGTTGGCTACAAGTTATGATGCGTCTATGTGAGGAAGATTATTTTCCCCTCCTGATGGGTCTGGATTATTCTCATCTTGCAAAGTAAAACACAGTTTGCCTTTGTGGAGGTACATCCTGGCAGAGCAGGAGCTTGCAGGAGATGTTGCGTTAAGATGAAGACAACTGCAGAAAGGATTTCTGACTTTGGCTTTAAAAAGGAAATGAGCTGTTCTTTGTGTGCCTGCCTTGGGTGACTTTGTTGATGTCTGCTTTGTTGTTGTTGTTTGTTGTTGTTATGGCTGTGGTGCTAATAATAAAAAACTCACGGTCTTTATTTTGGATTAATCATGTTTAGCATCATAGCTGCTGGCAAAATTGCGCAAGTCTTATGAGTTTCTTTCTTTTTTTTTGGTAATACCTTGTCAACGTAAGCAAATATGCTAATAATTTTATTCTTAATGTCTTTTTCTAAAGCAGGTTTTTCAACCTTGACAACATTTCAGGAACAGTATTTCTTTGTTGTGGGAGGCTGTTACATGCATTGAAAGATGTTCAGCTCCACTCTGTAGGTTAGACGGCAGTGGCACCTCCTGTTAGGGGGTTGTTGTTTATTTCTCTCGGTTGGTTCTTGTACCCATCTCCCCACCTCGCAACAAAGAATTGAAGGGCAGAGACACAGTACTGAAGCAGAGTAAAAGTTTTATTTAAAGTTACACACTTTGAGAGAAAGTGCAGACATCCCCAGAGAGGAGGCACTGAAAGGTTGGGGGTTCCCCCTTTTAAGGATTTTTTGGGAATGTGACAAAGGGCCAACGGTGTGGACTTGCCAAGTGGTCTCAAGATGTTTATCTTCTGTGAGAGCCATTACGTCTCTTCTCTTCAGTCCTTCAGGTAATTCTGCAAAATCAACACTAGAAATTTACTGATCCTGTTCCTTCCCAGGATAGCAGCTTCCCTCTGGGCACGTATCGATCAGGACCACCTGCCCTGTCCCCAGTGTGGGCTGAGTTATTATCTGTTTGCTAAAGAATATGTTAAGAATCTTACTTCTTAACTTCCCGGATTTTAAAATGAAATCTTAGCTTTAAGATGGAATCTTTTCGAGCTGAACAGATACTTCTCCAAAGAAGAAATTCAGATGGCCAACAGGCACATGAAAAGATGCTCCACATCGCTGATCATCAGAGAAATGCAGATTAAAACCACAATGACATATCACCTTACACCAGTTAGGATGGCCACCGTCCAAAAGACAAACAACAAATGTTGGCGAGGATGTGGAGAAAGAGGAACCCTCCTACAGTGCTGATGGGAATGTAAATTTGTTCAACCATTGTGGAAAGCATGGAGGTTCCTCAAAAAACTCAAAATAGAAATACCATTTGACCCAGGAATTCCACTCCTAGGAATTTACCCTAAGAGTGGAGGGGCCCAGTTTGAAAAAGACATATGCACCCCTATGTTTATCGCAGCACTATTTACAATAGCCGAGAAATGGAAGCAACCTAAGTGTCCATCAGTAGATGAATGGATAAAGAAGAGGCGGTACATATACACAATGGAATATTATTCAGCCATAAGAAGAAAAACAAATCCTACCATTTGCAACAACATGGATGGAGCTAGAGGGTATTATGCTTAGTGAAATAAGCCAGGCAGAGAAAGACAAGTATCAAATGATTTCACTCATCTGTGGAGTATAAGAACAAAGAAAAAACTGAAGGAACAAAAGAGCAGCAGACTCACAGAACCCAAGAATGGACTAACAGTTACCAAAGGGGAAGAGACTGGGGAGGATGAATGGGAGGGATAAAGGGGAAAAAGGGGCATTACGATTAGCACACATAATGTGGTGGTGGGGACATGGGGAAGGCAGTATAGCACAGAGAAGACAAGCAGTGACTCTATAGCATCTTACTACACTGATGGACAGTGACTGTAATGGGGTATGTGGTGGGGACTTGATAATGGGGGAGTCTAGTAACCATAATGTTGTTCATGTAATTGTACAGTAATGATACCCAATAAAGAAAAAATTTTAAAAAAAAGGTGGAATCTTTCCTATTTTACTATGCTGTTTATATATGGGCTTGTTTTCTAAATGAATCATGATGCTTGTCTCCTGCCCAGGTTACAATTACTTGATCAGAAGCTGGAGGATGGCGTATAGGTTAAATAATAAGCTAGGCATTTTAGTGGGCTAAAATAAATCTTACAATGGCATTATTTAATTGACACAATGAATACATGGGCTATGGTGGGATGCTTTTCTTTATCCGGGGAATATTAGGATATTCCAAGTTACTCCTGGCCTTTGGAGCTTCAATTGATTAACTCATTAACTCCATGAGTTTTTCCTGGCTCTTTAGTTTTAACTGTTTAACTCTGAGTCCTTCTAGTGGGCTTTACTGGTCTTATTCTCTCTCCACCCCACTCCTGTGTGTTTTTCTGCCTAACACCTCCCTCACAGAGTGGTTACAACAAATATATCCCTGCACACTGAGATGTTGCCTGGGAGGCAAAATTGTCTCTGGCATAGAACCACTGGTCCAAAGCTACCAGTCTAGTCCTCCAAAGCCTTCTGAGTTATGATGGGTGACAGTAGTCTGTCTCCAGCACTGAATCTAATGCTACATGCCTTCATCTTTTAGGTTTTTCATTATTTCAGAATTTCGCTTCTCATACCAGTTTCTCTATTAGTCATTGTTCTGGACTGAATGTTTACATCTCCCAAAATGCATATATTGAAGCCCCAACCTTACCCCAAAGTATCATCTCTTTTCCAAGAGCAGGAGAAGTGCAGGAAGTGGACAGTGGAAAGGCAATGCAGTGGTCAGCATAGAGAGGATATAGGAGGGTGAACCATACACCCGAGCTCCACAGACACCCTGAGAGATGCCAGAGAGTGAAGAAGCCAGCCCCCGACACAGTGATACCACTTTGAATTTGGGAAACATACTACTTTTCTAGTGCGTTTGATATACCATAATCTTTTTCCTATGTATTTCCACCAAAATTAAAGTATTCTGACATATTTGAATGTTTTCAAATCCTCCCAAAGTCCTTACATTATGCATATATGACAATATAATTGGTGTGTTTAATCGGAAATTTTCAACAGTCACCACTATTAATCCATGTAATTAGCCAGTTTAGTTAATAAATAGATCCACAAGTGTCTGCATTGCTGCACCCATGTGCCTAGCATAATGTGAGACCTTATAGATGTGTAGAAGCATAAAGCATAATCTGGGCTGGGAAATCAAGTGCTGGAAACCATTCAAGGTGGAAGCCCCAAATTTGCGTGAGCCTGTTGGGAGGGAATGTGAAGAGATAACCTGTAGTGGATATTTTATTGCAGGATTTCCCACAGGGTGGCCAGGCCCCAGCTACCACTGTGACAAGGAAAGACCTGCTCCTGTATTCCTGTCATGCTCAAAGTGGCCACACTGGTGGAAGAGACTGAGCCGAGAAAGACCAAACCTGGTGACACTGGCGGAAACATGCAGGGGCAGCCATGGTTGGCATTGGCCTTATGCTTTTTTCACTGTGCTTAGGTTTGCCTGTTAATGTTCAACTTTCTTTTGGCCTGGGGACTTGACTTTTCCCTCCAAAGACTGAAGTTTTCCCCCTTTTAGCTTAGAGTCACTGGCTTGATCCTGACAGTCTGTTGTTAGCCTCCTCTGGGTCTAATACATTTGACTGACATTGAATGATGTTTGGAACACAACCAGCTCCTGGCTGGGGACTAATAATTGCCTCTCTCCCTTATTTTGTTGTGTAGAAAATGTATCAGCAAGATGAAGGACTGCATTTTGAGATTTCTATTCCCGACTTCCTATAAAACAAATTTAAATTTAAAACAATTGAACTGTTGAACTACATTTTTGAGATAGAATGTCTCTTAAAGACTTTCTAGTCCATCTTTTATTTTTAGAATTGAACTAATAACATTAATGATTTCATACTTTAAAAATAATCAAACTAAAAGGATACAGTAATTATGTTTGTTTTATGTCCTCTCACAGCATTTGAAATGATTCATTGCAGGACCAAAGAATCCATTAAAATATAGTTAGAATTTTTAAAGGTCACAAGGCACACTAAGAAAATTCAATATATGCTCACTGAAGAGTTCATAATTGGTAGTGGTAGAGATTATGATTTTAGGCTTTTAATATTGTTTTATAAATGATAAAACTAAAGACAGAAAAAATCACGCAACTTCAATTTTAGTGCACATTACTTTAATGACAGTAGCCTCCAAAATTTCATCTATGCTGATAACAAGAAATAAAATTTCCAAGTATTGCAAATTTACAACATTATTATTGAGTATTCTGTGCATCTTAAATTATAGTTTTATGAAATCAGAGAATGTACTTTGCTATTTACTTTTTACTAACTACACGTTGTAATGTTTAACAAAGCAAATTTAAACTGATATATTCTCAAGGATTTTGATGTAAAGATAGGATCTTTTAAAAATCCTCATAACCCAATTTCTTTCAATTTTTTGTTCTAAAGGTGAAAGCTACATTACTGTCTGTTATGTTAAAACTTCATAAACTCTTACAGTATTGGAACAAATCATGATACAGTAGATCATTATCACATCTTCAGTTCAAGAGACAATGAGGCGTTCTACAATCCTGTGCCTCTATGGCTTCCTTACCTCAACCTAAACCATACACTATCCACTCTAATGGATACATAGTCACCTGTTACCAGAATTTCTAGTAAAAACACATCTTTTCTTTTTGGCTCATAACAACCCCCAAGTTATATTAAAATCAAATGGATAACTAAAAATAAATGTCTCACCCTGACACCTATTATTTTCAAAACATACTTCAATTAATTCAGCACAAAGAGAAGGAATTTATCTGCTGATTTTATGGAGATGCTCATTTATTACCAATAACTTACTAACAGATACTAAAAGTATAATGTGATGCTATAGATGGAGTTCCTCTAGGGTACACTTAGTGAGAGCAAGGTATTTTTTTCCTTATAGATTCATGAAAGTAATTTACAGGTTATGAGACATGGTCTTTTTCCTAGCACTATTTGAGTGTTGTAAATATTTTGTGTTAAGCAACAGAGGAATTTTTGTAAAATGTACATATATTAGAGAATAAATTTGAAACAGAATGATAAATTTGGCTTCTGGCTTGTTGTTTTATTTCATATGTTTTTCCCACTGCTGTGATATACAGAATAATGGCTTCCAAAGACGTCCACATTCTAATCTTGGGAACCTATAAATATGCTACCGGACATGGCAAAAAGGACTTGCAGATATAATTAAGACTTTAAAAGATGATTGATTTTCCTGGATTTTTCCAGGTGGAACTAATCTAAAATCATGGGTCCTTAAAAGGTGTGGAAACCCTGAGTCCCCCTCTGGGATTTGGTCAGAGGGAGATGTAATTATAGAAGAATGTCAGAGAAATGCAAGTTGTCCTTAAAGAGGAGAAAGCAGGCCATAAGCTGATGAATGTGTGCAGTCCTTAGGAGCCAGAGGGGCTGAGCGAGCAGATTATCCCCTAACGCCTCCAGAAAGGAATGCAGTCCTACTAACACCTTGATTTTAGCACAACGAGACCTGTGTTGCACTGTTGACTACAGAATTGTAAGATAGTTAGTACATTCATGATGTTTTAAGCCAACAACTGTGTGGTAATTGGTTACAGAAGCAAAACAAAATTAATCCAACTGTCCATGGTACAGTATTCTGAAATACCCATTTGACTTCAGGATGTATTCACTCTAACAGCTTATAGTACTTCACATTGTATTACGTCCTTTAATTTCATATGTAGTTCTTAGTAGTCCATAATTTTACAGATTTCAATACGAACATAACTTTGCCAAATGTATTCAATCATGTCCTATGACCTACACATTTCTAAAACTTCAGTAAGCCCCTATATATGCTTTTTAATTTTAAAATCTTTTAAACAGCTTTGGCTCATCATCAAAAATTGCATTGATGGGTTCCAGTCCTAGATGGCAACATAGGGAGATCCCAGACTCACGTCCTCCCATGGATATACCAAATCTACAGCTACACACGAAGCAGTTCCCTCTGAGAGATGTCCACAGACACACCCACTCCTACACATGGGGCAAATGAGAAAACATGCACATCAAAACCAGTCTGGACACACCCTCAACTACTGGGAGCCACTAAGAACAGAGAAGGTGGTTTGGACAATCACAAAGTCTGAGATCAGCTAGGAGGTAGTGCTGGGCTAAGTAAGGTGCCTCTCCTACGCAGGAACACTCCGTCACGAGGGCGAGCTGGCTTCTTTATCTAATGGGCAGAAGACAACACAGAGAGTCAAGGATAATGAAGAAGCAGAATATGTTCCAATCAAAAGAATAAGATAAAGCTCCAGAAAGAGAGCAGAATGAAACAGAGATAAGTGATTTACCTGATAAAGAATTCAAAATCGCTGTCATAAAGATGCTCACCTAGGTTAGACAAACAATGCATGAAAAATTCATTCATGTTTTTTGTGACTTCAGCCTTCTAGTGGGTTTAAAAGATAAAAATGTAATATTGAAGCTTATCTGGCTTGTTCTCATTATTAATATAATGAGCAACACTCTTTCTAACTGCAATCAGAAGTCCAAAATTGATATGCAGCTTTTAAGTCACTGGGGTTGCAAATAGAAGATGCAGAAAAGCATCTTGTTCTTCAGTGACTTAGAGTTGTTCCTACAGCTGAAAGCAACTTCTTATATCTTATACTGTACCGTTTTGATTTATATGTCACTGATAAATGGTGATAATAAGATCATTTGAATGTGATAAGAGCGATTCTTCGGGGACCTAACATACACTTTCAATTTTAGTCATGGAAAAAATTGGATGGCGTTTCACAGGACTGAGTAAGAGAAATGCAAGGATGCTTTGTTTCCATCTGGCTCTGCCTTTGGTGGCCCAGCTAAGCAGTGTCCTTTGAGATGGACATGAAGCCATCACTCAGTGTCCACACGTGAAAGTGATTTCACTGAGTGTACATGTTTGGGTAAGTGGAAACTTGTTCTTCGATTAGGAAGTCAAATGTGATTATGAGTATGTTTCCACCCTGTAAGGCACCTGAACACCCAGTCTGCTTATAACTGCACTGTACACACCCTGTCTTCTACTTCTCAAAGGTAGGTATTTAAGCATATGTCGCTCATCTTCTCACCTTTCTGTGCTCCATTACTGGGACACTCTAACAATAGTGAAGTGGTTAAAAGTTTGTGGTCTGAAGCCTGATGGTATTCTTTTTTTCTTAATAATTTATTTTGGTATCATTAATATACAATTACATGTGCAATAACATGGTGATTAAACTACCCCCTTCATCAGGTCCCCCCCACCAACCCCATTACAGTCACTGTCCATCAGTGTAGTGAGATGCTATAGAGTCACTACTTGTCTTCTCTGAGTTGTACAGCCCTCCCAGAGCCCCCCCAACATTACGTCTGCTAATCGTAATGCCCCTTGTTCCCTCTTATCCCTCCCTTCCCACCCATCTTCCCCAGTCCCTTTCCCTTTGGTAACTATTAGTCCCTTCTTGGGTTCTGTGAGTCTGCTGCTGTTTTGTTCCTTCAGTTTTTTTTTCTTCATTCTTATACTCCACATGTGAGTGAAATTATTTGACACTTGTCTTTTTTCACTTGGCTTATTTCACTGAGCATAATACCCTCTAGCTCCATCCATGTTGTTGCAAATGGTAGGATTTGTTTTCTTCTTATGGCTGAATAATATTCCATTGTGTACATGTACCACCTCTTCTTTATCCATTCATCTACTGTTAGACACTTAGGTTGCTTCCATTTTTGGCTATTGAAATAGTGCTACAATAAACATAGGGGTGCATCTGTCTTTTTGAAACTGAGCTGCTGCATTCTTAGGGGGAATTCCTAGGAGTGGGATTCCTGGGTCAAATGGTATTTCTATTTTGAGTTTTTTGAGGAACCCCCATACTGCTTTCCACAATGGTTGAACTAATTTGCATTCCCACCAGCAGTGTAGGAGGGTTCCCCTCTCTCCACATCCTGGCCAACATTTGTTGTTGTTTGTGTTTTGG
>JAQQAC010008864.1:2874998-2953784 GCA_029783875.1 Phataginus tricuspis
TTGGATGTTGGCCATCCTCACTGGTGTGAGGTGATATCTCATTGTGGCTTTAATCTGCATTTCTCTGATGATTAGCGATGTGGAGCATCTTTTCATGTGCCTGTTGGCCATCTGAATTTCTTCTTTAGAGAAGTGTCTGCTCATGTCCTCTGCCCATTTCTTAATTGGATTATTTGCTTTTTGTTTGTTAAGGTGCGTGAGTTCTTTATGTATTTTGGATGTCAACCCCTTATCAGATACATCATTTATGAATATATTTTCCCATACTGTAGGATGTCTTTTTGTTCTACTGATGGTGTCCTTTGCTGTACAGAAGCTTTTCAGGTTGATATAGTCCCACTTGTTCATTTTTGCTTTTGTTTCCCTTGCCCGGGGGGATATGTTCATGAAGAAGTCACTCATGTTTATGTCCAAGAGATTTTTGCCTGTGTTTTTTTCTAAGAGTTTTATGGTTTCATGACTTATATTCAGGTCTTTGATCCACCTTGAGTTTACCTTTGTGTATGGGGCTAGACAGTAGTCCAGTTTCATTCCCTTACATGTAGCTGTCCAGTTTTTCCAACACCAGCTGCTTAAGAGATTGTCATCTCCACATTGTGTATCCAAGACCCCTTTATCAAATATTAATTGACTGTATATGTTTGGGTTAATGTTTGGATTTTCTATTCTGTACCACTGGTCTGTGGGTCTGTTTTTGTGCCAATACCAAATTGTCTTGATTACTGTGGCTTTGTAGTAGAGCTTGTAGTCAGGGAGCGTAATTCCCCCTGTTTGATTCCTCCTTTTCAGGATTGTTTTGGCTATTTGGGTTCTTTTGTCGTTCCATATGAATTTTAGAATTATTTGTTCCAGCTCATTGAAGAAAGCTATTGGTAGTTTGATAGGGATTGCATTGAATCTGTAGATTGCTTTAGGTAGTATAGGCATTTTGACAACATTTATTCCTCCTAGCCAAAGCATGGGATGAATTTCCATTTGTTATTGTCCTCTTTAGGTTCTCTTAGGAGTGTCTTGCAGTTTTCAGGGTACAGGTCTTTCACTTCCTTCATTAGGTTTATTCCTAGGAATTTTATTCTTTTTGATGCAATTAAGAATGGAATTGTTTTTCTGATTTCTCTTTCTGTTAGTTCATCGTTAGTGTATAGGAAAGTAACAGATTTCTGTGTGTTAATTTTGTATCCTGCAACTTTGCTGAATTCAGATATTAGTTCTAGCAGTTTTGGAGTGGAGTCTTCAGGGTATTTTATGTACAGTGTCATGTCATCTGCAAATAGTGACAATTTGACTTCTTCTTTACCAATCTGGATGCCTTGTATGTCTTTGTTTTGTCTGATTGCCGTGGCTAGGAACTCCAGTACTATGTTGAATAACAGTGGAGAGAGTGGGCATCCCTATCTTGTTCCCGATCTTAGATGAAAAGCTTTCAGCTTCTCGCTGTTAAGTATGATGTTGGCTGTGGGTTTGTCATATATGGCCTTCATGATGTTGAGGTACTTGCTTCTGTACCCATTTTGTTGAGAGTTTTAATCATGAATGGATGTTGAATTTTGTCAAATGGTTTTTCAGCATCTATGGAGATGATCATGTGGTTTTTTTCCTTCTTTTTGTTGTGGTGGATGATGTTGATGGATTTTCAAGTGTTGTACCATCCTTGCATCCCTGGGATGAATCCCACTTGGTCATGGTGTATGAACCTCTTGATGTATTTTTGAATTCAGTTTGCTAATATCTCATTGAGTATTTTTGCATCTACATTCATCAGGGATATTGGTCTGTAATCTTCTTTTTTAGTGAGGTCTTCGCCCGGTTTTGGTATTAGAGTGATGCTGGCTTCATAGAAAGAGTTTGGAAGTATTCCCTCCTCTTCTAGTTTTTAGAAAATTTTAAGGAGAATGGGTGTTATTTCTTCTCTATATGTCTGGTAGAATCCAGAGGTGAATCTATCAGGTCCTGGGGTTATGTTCTTGGGTAGTTTTTTGATTACTGATTCAATTTCGTTGTTGGTGATTGGTCTGTTTAGTTTCTGTTTCTTGCTTGGTGAGTCTTGAAAGGTTGTATTTTTCTAAGAAGTTGTCCATTTCTTCTATGTATTGCAGCTTGTTAGCATATAGATGCTCTTAATATTCTCTTATAATTCTTTGTATTTCTGTGGGGTCCGTCGTTATGTTTCCTTTCTCATTTCTGATTCTGTTTATGTGTGTAGATTCTCTTTTTCTCTTAATGAGTCTGGCTAGGGGTTTATCTATTTTGTTTATTTTTATTTTTTCAAAGAACCAGCTCTTCGTTTCATTGATTTTTTCTATTGTTTTATTCTTCTCAATTTTATTTACTTCTTCTCTGATCTTTATTATGTCCCTCCTTCTGGTGACTTTGGGCCTCATTTGTTCTTCTTTTTCCAATTTCAGTAATTGTGTCTTTAGACTGTTCATTTGGGAATGTTCTTCCTTCTTTAAATAAGCCTGGATTGCAATATACTTTCCTCTTAGAACTGCCTTTGCTGCATCCCACAGATGTTGTAGCTTTGTGTTGTTGTTGTCATTAGTCACCATGTATTCTTGATTTCTGTTTTGATTTGGTTGTTAACCCATTAATTAGATAGGAGAATGTTTTTAATGTATTTCTCCATGTATTTGTGAGCCTTTTTGATTTCTTTCTAAAATTTATTTCTAGTTTCATAGCTTTGGATCTGAGAAGTTGGTTGGTAGGATTTCAATATTTTTTAATTTATTGAGGTTCGTTTTGTGGCCTAGTATGTGGTCTATTCTGGAAAATGTTCCATGTGCACTTGAGAAGAATGTGCATCCTGTTGCTTTTGGGTGCAGAGTTCTGTAGATATCTGTTAGGTCCATCTGTTCTAGTGTGTTGTTCAGTGCCTCTGTGTCTTTACCTCTGTGTGGTTGATCTTACTCCTTTGGAGTAAGTGGTGTGTTGAAGTCTCCTAAAATGAATGCATTGCTTTCTATTTCCTCCTTTAATTCTGTTAGTATTTGTTTCACATATGCTGGCACTCCTGTGTTGGGTGCATATATATTTATAATGGTCATATCGTCTTGTTGGACTGACCCCTTTATCATTATGTAATGTCCTTCTTTATCTCTTGTTACTTTCTTCATTTTGAAGTCAATTTTGTCTGATACAAGTACTGCAACACCTGCTTTTTTCTCCTTGTTGTTTGCATGAAATATCTTTTCCATCCCTTCAGTTTTAGTCTGTGTATATCTTTGGGTTTGAGGTGAGTCTCTTGTAAGCAGCATATAGATGGGTCTTGCTTTTTTATCCACTCTGTTACTCTGTGTCTTTTGATTGGTGCATTCAGTCCCTTTACATTTAGGGTGATTATTGATAGATATGTACTTATTGCCATTGCTGGCTTTAGATTCGTGGTTACCAAAGGTTCAAGGGTTGCTTCTTAACTATCTACGAATCTAACTTAACTTTCTTGTTAAGTTATTGTGAACACCATCTGATGTTTCTTTATCTCTCCCTTCCTATTCTTCCTCCTCCCTTCTTTATATATTAGGTGTTTTATTCTTTGCCTTTAGTTAGTATTTGGATGGTCTGCTTTCTTTGCTATGATTTTATTTTCTCTGGTGACATCTTTTTAGCCTTAGGGGTGCTTCCCTCCAGAGCAGACCATTTAAAATATCCTGTAGTGGTGGTTTATGAGAGGCAAACTCTCTCAACTTTCGTTTGTCTGGAAATTGTTTAATCCCTCCGTCATATTTAAATGATAATTGTGCTGGATACAATATTCTTGGTTTGAGGCCCTTCTGTTTCATTACGTTAAATATATCATGCCATTCTCTTCTGGCCTGTAAGGTTTCTGTTGAGAAGTCTGATGACAGTCTGATGGGTTTTCCTTTGTAGGTGAACTTTTTTCTCTCTCTAGCTGCCTTTAATACTCTGTCTTTATCTTTGATCTTTGCCATCTTAATTATTATGTGTCTTGGTGTTGTCTTCCTTGGGTCCCTTGTGTTGGGAGATCTGTGGGCTTCCTTGGACCGTGAGACTATTTCCTTCCCCAGCGTGGGAAAGTTTTCAGCAATTATTTCTTCAAAGACACTTTCTATCCCTTTTTCTCTCTCTTCTTCCTCTGGTACTCTATAATGCGAATATTGTTGTGTTTGGATTGGTCACACAGTTCTCTTAATATTCTTTCATTCCTAGAGATCCTTTTATCTCTCTCTGCCTCAGCTTCTCTGTATTCCTGTTCTCTGCTTTCTATTCCATTAACAGTCTCTTGCATCTCATCCAGTCTGCTGTTAAGCCCGTCGATGGCTTGTCTGATTTCTGCATAGTCTTTCCTCACTTCCCTCACTTCCTCCCTCAGCTCTTGCACATTTCTCTGTAGATACGTCAGCATTGCTATGACTTTTATTCTGAATTCTTTTTCAGGACGACTGTGCATGTCCATCCCTTCATGTGCCCTCTCTGGGGTTGTCTGGATCTGGAGCTCTGTCTGTACCATATTCCTCTGTCTTTTCATGGCTATAGAAGTGTTTGCTGGTAGTTTCCACATATGTCAGCTGGGCTCTTTATGACTTTAAAAAGGAAAAAAAAAAGAAATAAAGAAAAAAAAGAAAAGAAAAAAGGAAGAGAAGAAAAAACAACCACAAAAAAACAAACAAACGCCCACCAGGAGTGGATCCTGTGGCGATGCTGTAGGTGGCGCTGTTGCTCCACTATTCCAGAGCCATGGCCACGCTGCTCTGCAGGGCCCTTTATAACTCTGGCTAGGGTGGGAACGAATGGGAGGCTGTTGATCTGTGTGGGAAGTAAGTCTAAGTGCAACCACCCTTTCCCAGTTGCGGGCTAAGGGGTCCAAACCTCCCCAGTTTTCCCAGCCTGCTGGGCTGAGTGTGCCAGGGCGATCCTGTCCTATGCTGGGCTCCTGTCTCTTTAAGACCACTGAAAAAAGCATGTGCTTCTCTTCTTTGTTTTTTTCTTCCCGTAGCCAGCTGCAAGCAACCTGGCGCATTCCCTGCTCAGACCCTGCACCCTCTGTCTCTCCAGTCTCCGCTACACCGCGTGATTTGTGTCAGCGCTCCCCGTGCAGATCACCGGGACTGGTTATTTCGCAGGCCTGCACTTCCACTCCCTCCCGGCTCTGAATCCTCTCCTCCCACCGGTGCACTGGGGTGGGGGAGTGCTCGGTTCCTGCTGGGTCGCAGCTCCGTATCTTACCCGACTCGTGGGATGCCGAGTCCTCTCAGGTGTAGCTGCATGCTGTGCTCTTTTCTGTGTATTCTGGTCTCTCTTTTAGGAATAGTTGTATTTGCTGTGTTTTTGTGGATAAATATAGTGTTGGGAGGAGATTTCTGCCGCCCTGCTCATGTCGCCATCTTCCCGGAAGTCCAAGCCTGATGGTTTTGATTTGAATCTTGATCATACACCTGCTGCTCTGTAACTTGGGCAGGTACCTCTGTGCCTTGGTTTTCACACTTATCACACAAAAAGTGACAGCATCTAACTCACATAGTTATTCTGAATATTAATTTGCTCAATACGTGAAAACCCTTAGAACAGTGCATGGCATATAGAAAGGACTTACAATTGTATAATATTTATTGAGCACTTTTGAATGGCCAAGTAGTGTGCTAAGCAGTTTGTAAGCATTTAGCTCACTTAAGAATTCCAGCAATTCCTGTGAGATCAATGTTACCCCCTTTGCTGCTGAGGAAGCTCAGACTCAGCCAGGTGTTTCTGACTCCAGAGCCACACACTTAGCCATGACCTTGCCAACTCCCATTTCTGGTGGCATTTCCCATGATGTATGTTCCAGAATTGACCTGTATAAAATGTTGCAGGGATTTAATTTATCAGTGGAGAAATTGCTTAGGAACCCGGAGCTCTTGGTTCTGGGAGCACCTATCCACTATTCCCAAGATTAAACTTGTAATGTTCCCCATTCTGTCAACATCTCCAAAGGCTATAAGAACAAAGCTAAGAGATACTCAGTGTCAAGTAGCTCATTCTCATACTCACAGAGGCTGATATTTATTGATAACTCATAATATGCCTAAAGCTATGCTAAATAATTTAAATTCATTATTTCATTTTCTCTTTGGGGCAACTTTGTTTCAAAAGGTATTTCTGCCATTAATTACAGTTGAGGAAATTGAAGCTCCATTGGGGTTAAATTACTTGTCCAGGGAGATACAATGAGTAGGAAATGGAACCAGGATTTGCTCCCTGGTCTTCTTGTCGCTATGGTCCATATTTATAATGACTCTGCATGGGGTGACCAACTGCTCTAGTTTGCCTGGAACTAAAGGGCTTCCCAGAATGTAAGACTTTCAAGCTAAAACTGGGACAGTTCCAGGCAAACTATCGTGGTGAGTCACCCTACAATATGACTGTTGTTTCCTACAAAGATTGCTCAGAATGACCTGTGTAAAGATTCTGGAGTTGGAAGGGTAGGCGTAGAGGAAATGGTGGCAGTCCTGAATGATTTCATGGTATGATGACATGCAAGAGTGCATAAGGTCTTATACCTAGACCTTACCACCTTCACTGACTATACCTTTCTTCCTAATGCTTCTGCAAGAAGCTGAAAAAGTCAGAGTGACTCAAAAAGCCCTGTAATACTGGCAAATCTAGAAAACAAGCAGCAGGATGCATTTATATTCCATTATTCTCATCCTACAGACATTTTTATTGCACTATCAGGATAAAGACCCCAGTTATGTTAAGGGGAATGTTACCTTTCTGAGGCAGAAGAAGCAAGCGAGGCGTCAGCTGTGACTTAGCAGTAGGTCAGTGAGGCCAGAGTCATCTATAGGGGTCAGCAAATAGACCATAAGAGACAGCTAAGAGAGAGACTTTTGTTTGCTATTCTGAAAAATGGAAAGAAAACTTACCTGATCAGTGAATTATTGAGCCCCTTAGGGAATTATCCATTGTCATTTCTACTGGAGGGATGCTGTATAAGTAGATGGACAGGTGGGACCCCAGCAGGTCTTAATGCAGAGCGTGAGAGGGGAAAACAAATGAAGGCTTACTGTGCTCAGAAACAGAGTCCTAAATAGAGCTCTTTTCTGAAGGCTGAGGCACAGAAACTGTGAGTTCTTAGAGCTCTGCAGTCAGAACCCAATCAGAGAATGTATCTAAAGGAATTCTAAAAAGATGACATGTTTTTTTCCTCCTCGAATGGCTTTACCACCTCCCTTCCTACAATTTAAAAAGGTAAGTATTCACCAAAAACTGTATTAAGATATTTTTGTCAATTTTTGGAATACTTTTGTGTTCCATTCATGCTGGATATAAGGTAGAGGGTTCTTGGTTTTCTCAGAGCTGCTCTTCAGGAATGAATTACATTTAGTCTTCTTTGGGAATTACATCTGTGCAAATGAAGCTGTCTTGCCCCTCTTCTTCCCTGGGAGCTCCTCTATCCAGGGACTGGTCAGTGTGGGGGCACAAAGCCCCAGTCTTCTTTCTCAGCTGGGAAACTCTGAAAGTCCATCCCAAATCTAGAGCTCCTGCAGGTGTGGGCTAGGTCCTTTGTTTCAATCACTTTACAGTTTGACCTCTCCCTCATCCAGTCCCGTTTCTGATATCCCTCACAAACAAATGTTACTGAGAGCATTTCTCAACATACCTTATGCAGGCAGATCTCAGAGACTCAGTGTTTTCTAAACAATCCAATTTAAGACATAGCGTAAGAGAGAAAATAGGATAACAGTGTGGGGAAAGTACCGCAATGTGCTTTAGGTCACTGTCTATGTCCTCGTTTTCCTTTTCTTCCCCAGTGGCTTAGAAGCTGTAGCCGGCCCACATATCAAAAAAGCTAAACACACAAATCTGAGGCCAATTAATGCACCTCATATTTAATTGAGGGTTTTAAACCCTTGAGTAGAATGAAAGAAACCGTGATGGGAGAACAGTTTTGTTTGACGCTCTAAAAGCTGTTTAGCACGGGGCCGAGGAGGACTTGGCCAACGGTGATTCATGAATCAAATACAGTCGGCAGCTTGCTTTGCAAGCGGAGTTTTACCCCAGCGCAGGCACACCTTTCTTTTTCGTCTTGTCTAAGCTGCTCTTGTGCTACCGTGTCAGAGGTGAGTAATTGTGATTGAATCTATTGTCCTTCAAAGCCTAAAATATGTGCTCTCTGGCCCTTCACACACAAGTTTGCCAACCCATGAAATAGAAGAAACCGGAATTGAAAGCAGTTAAAGTCAAGAAAGACTTGGGGAGTGATAGTCGACTCCATGCCGAGGAATTGCTCTCTGGAGGAACTACCAAATGAACGTACATCAGGAGATGTTGTAACATTCCAATAGATAGGAAATGGCCCTGTCCGTAGCCTGGACAGGTCACACACAGCTTGTGCCTACTGCTTAGTGACAGTAACAAAGCTGAGTGGGTGGACTAGATGTCATACAACATAGCAAATGGTTTATTTTTTCAAATAAATACATTAAAAGAAAACCGATCACCACCTGCTCTTACCATAATTTCATAAAAGAAATATGCTAACAACAAAATGTAGGAAGGGTATAATTTCCTATTTAAGAAGAGATTTTTATTAAAATATTTCTCAAGTAATATATGAATGCATGTATACATATACATATAATGCATGTGTATATATTTGTCTCCATATTTATTCTTCAAATATTGTCCTGACTTGTTTCATTTTACAGCAGACTAGTAAGTTGTCACGAAAAGGCCAGCATTTGTGAACCGCTACAGAGTAGATGATCTTCTTCATCACTGAAAGTTGAAGAATCTAGGAATTATAACCGTTTGGCAACCCAAACTGTTTAGAGATTTTTTAAGATTCCAGTGTTAGAAGTTTAGGCCATAAGCTTGTTATCACTGCAGTTCTGAGTCCTTCTCGTCCCTTTTCCCCAAAGAATAAGACAAGGAGGCTTGAAATGAACAGGTAAAAAACCAAAAAAAGTGTACAATCAGCACTGCTTTGCCTATTTTTAAATTTGGCAGAACTCTGCCAGCCACCACCAACCGGTAAATTAGACTCCTTGCCTCTTGCGCTGATGATCTTAAGTTATTTGAGTTACACACATCTTTTGAAATTACTTTTGTTTCTATGTGTGTGATTGCTTACTTTTTGTAAAAAAGGAACAACAAAAAATGTTAGGGAATCTTTTGTCAAATCCCAGAAACAAGAAATTATAACTGAAAGCTGGGACTAGGTAAGGCTGGTGAGTTAGGAACCTCAGGTGCAAAACGTAAGGGGTGCCAAAAATTCAGTAATCAAAGGCAATATTTTAATACAATGTTCAAAAAATAATTCAAAACATCAATGATGAACATATAATCAAAATTTTAAATAAAGGCAGGATCAGTATCCTTCCCTTTATTTTCCTTCTGGCTCCGTTATGCTTTAGCATGGCATGGTTGCAACTATATCAGTAGGTCTTGTTCACATCTTGGAGGAGTTTATTTTGTAAGGTCATTAAGATGCCATTAAAAAGCTAAGAAGAGGAGTGATTTGAGAGATCAATCCTGTGACCTAAGAGACATCACATGCTTTCTTTAGGTCCATGAGTTCCTATTTCCTCAGTGAGGATGGGGAAACATTTTGGAGAATATTTCAGCCTAAATTCCTATTTTAGCAGAACATTGGGCTACATGGAGTCTTCTTACTTTTAAACTGCATGATTTTAGCAACCATGTCTCAGTCCTTCTTGTATATTCTAAAGTTTTAATATATTTAAAATATATTTATTTTTAAATGTTTATTTATTTGCTTCTAAAGAAGACTGTTATTTTTATCCCTCATCCTGTTCCTTCTCTCTCCTTCTAGGAACTCATTTTATATTTTTCCAGCTTTATTGAGATATAATGGACATATGATATTGCATAAATTAAAGGTGTGTAGGTGTTGATTTGACTCATACATTAGAATATAATTACTACTGTAGGGTTAGCTAACACTTCCATCTCATTGCATTATTACCATTTTTTTTTTGTGGTGAGAACGTTTAGGATCTAATCTCTAAGCAATTCTCAAGTATGCAACTCAATACTGTTATCTATAATCACAACTCTGTGCATTTGACCCCAGAACTTATACCTTCTAACTGGAAGTTTGTACCCCTTTGACCAACAGTTGTCTAATTCCAGCCTCTCCCTCCCCAGCCTCTGGTAACCACCATTCTACTGTTTCTACCAGTTTGGCTCTTTTAGATTCTGCATATGAGTGGCTTCACACAGTATTTGTCTTTCTCTGTCTGAATCATTTCACTCAGCACGGTGCTCTGAGGTCCATCCATGAGGCCACAAATGGCAGGATTTCCTTCTTTCTCATGGTTGAATAATATTCTATTATGTGTGTATGTGGGTGAGTGTATATATTAATATTGTGTGTATAATATATACTTAATATACAAATATTAAAACATATTTTAAAAAAATTTATAATCATGTTGTTGTTTTAAATGTAGCCATTTTTTCCTGAAGAAAAGACATTGGTTATTATTATCCAGAATAATAAAGACAATAATAAGCATTTTTATTAAAAGTATCTCATCCAGGAAGTTCAAAAGCAATAGAAAAACATAAATATATTCTAGGTCATACTGCAGGTATTATTTTATGGTATCTACCTTATTAATAAATTAAAACTGATTCTTATAATAATAAAATAAATTGAAATGATGCAGATAATTCACTGAACAAAACTCTGCTTCAGTTCAAACTTACAATCTTCACAAAATCCTTAAAATGTGATTTCAATGTCCATTTTGTCAAAATAAAGAAAACCAATTAAAATAGTGTTGTACTGACAGAACAATGTTTATGTGTTTTAATTTTCCGTGATACTAAGAATAATGTAGATTATTAAAACTAAAGACTTTTAGAAGTCCAATTTATTTTCATTCTTTAAAGTTATCATTTTCTTTTTGTATTCTTCCCAGGTTGGGTACTGGATGAAGGCAGATTTTTCTTTGCTCTTATGCTATTTATTTTTTAGTCTTCATGCAAGTGTAATTGTTTTATATGTACAGCTGGCAAAAATTTTGAATATGTCATATTTACATAGTTAATGTTTAAAAATATCATAGGAATATTTCTTCAGTTTTAAAAATATTCACTGAGTGGTTTTAATTGGCCTAAAAATTCAAATAATCAACAAATATTTATAATAATGAGCCATCTGCACTTTGAAACCTAATAAAATGTTTTCCTCTAAACTAAAATAGGGTAAACTTCATTTTTGCCATTGTTAAAGAGAAATGGTAATTACTTCAAATATTTTGGTAATTACTTTGAAAGAGCAAATGTGCATGTGTTTTATTTAAAGCCAGTAGAAAGAGAACTTATTCTAATTATTAATAAAAACATTCATGTTATATAGAATAAGAATTTTGTTGGCATTAAAAATAAATATTTAAAATTGAGGTATAGGAAAACATAGAAAATCAATAATACATAACAAATTTACTGATAAATAATCTCTTATATAAAAACTGCTAACATTTTGGTGTATTTTCTTTAGAGTATATTTCTGTTTTTCTTGTTATTCTGAATAGTTATTCATCCTGCTGCTTTTCACTCAGTATTATATATCACTGATATTTTTCAAAATCACTAAGAAGTCTTCCAAAATATTTTTAACTACATATAATTATGTAGCATGAACATATTTTCCCCCTCCCCATTCTAATGTTATTTAGCTTTTCTATTGTTTCCAATGTTTGTTACTGAATCAAAAACTGAAATGAACATCATCGAAATCAAAGCTTTCATACATTCATTATTAGTTTAGTGAGATACCTTTCTAGAAGTGGAATTGCATGGTAAAAAGGTTTGAATATTTTCCCTATTTTAAACACATTGTTAAACTGTTTTCCAGTAAAGATGGGCCAATTTAGATTCTAAGCCACAGTGAAAAGGAATGCTCAGTTTAGCGCACCCTTGAGACCACTGAGCTTGGTCTTTGTCTGCTTATTCATTGCAAATTCTGTAGGTGACACATGGTGTCCTCTTGTTTTAAATTCATTAATTTGATTACTAGTTAGCTTAGGTTTAAACAAATGTATTAGCCATTTCTATTTCTTCTGTGAATTTTCTGTTCATGTCCTTTTTCCATTTTTTGCATACTATGTTGTTTTCTTTACACATTTAGAGGGTTAACTATCTGCTGCATTAGATGCTAATATTTTTCTTCACTCTTTTTATTAGGTTTTAAATGGTTTTTGCTTATTGAGGTTTTTGCATATCTATGTGATTTTTACCTGTCAGTGTTTTTTTTGGGACGTTTATTCATTTTTAGTACTTAGGGGATGTTTCCTAATTCAGAGATCAGATATTCCCCTGGCCTATTCTCCTCAAAGTTGCTCAGTATTTTTTTTTCTTCTCCATTCTCTCATTCTCTTTTTGCCTCTCTCTCTCTCAGTATGTCAATATTATCTTGAGATTTAAAAGAAATTAGATTTCTTTACACTTACAGATTAATTAAGGGAGTATTGACATCTATGGTTTCCATGCAGGAACATTCAATTATTTATATATTCTCCAATGTTTTTCAAAAGTAAATATAGATATTGTCCCATATAAATCCCACATATTTCCCGTGAAGGCTGAGTTTCCGTGTACATTTGTAAGTGAACTTAATTAATTAATTAACATTAACTTGGTTAGATTTTCATATCAGTGTAATATAGGGAAACGAGCAATGCAGTGAGTGGCAGCTTATTTTTTAAAAATGGAATTACTGATTTCTTGAGAGTTTAATATAACTTGCATTTAGAACAATCTGGCCCTTGAGTTTCTTATGCAGGAAGTTGTTTTTGTCTTTGTTTTTATATTTATTATAATTATTTGTCTTTTATTTTTCTATTTCTAAAGAAATTTTGAAATCTATTTTTTTAGAGAATATTGTTCATTTTCAATTATGAAATTTACTAACAGAATTGTAGTGTACTCCTATAATTGCTTTTTCACTTTTTCTTAGCCTAATTTTGCTTATTTGTGTTTTCCCCTCATTTTTCTTGATTCAATTGATTCAATTGTATTAGTTTTCTAGGGCCGCCATGGCAAAGCACCACAAACTAGGTGACTTAAATAATAGAAATTTACTGTTTCACATGTCTGGAGGCCAGACATCTGAAATCAAGGTTTTAGCAGGGTTAGCTTCTGAGGACTGGGAGGGAAGAATCTGTTCCAGGCATCTCTCCTGAGCTTATAAATAGTTGTCTTCTTGTTCCCATGGCATTATTTCTGTGTGCATGTCTGTGTGCAAATGTTCCCTTTCTACAAGACATAATATATTGGATTAGGGGCCCACCCTGTTCCAGTCTGACTTCATCTCAACTAATTGCATCTGCAATAACCCTATTTCCAAATAAGGTCACATTCTGAAGCCCTGGGGTTATACTTCAACATATTAATTTTGGGGTGGGGGGATACAATTCAACCCATAAAACAATCTATGTCATTTAAAAATAGAATTTTAAAGAAGTATGTTTTGGTGTTATCATTTCTTACTAATTTTCTATTTTAAAATTGTTTTCTTCCTTCTATATTTTATTTTCAAACTTGATTTTTAAATTCTGTTTATTTTCTCTTATTATAATAATGATATAATACATTACATTGAAGAGGCTTTTCTCTATGTACAGCTCTTGCTATATCCTGTATGTTTTGTTTGTTTTTATTAAGTATTTTATTATTGTATATTTGTTCTCCAATATTTGAACAAATCATTGCTAAAAGAAGACATTTTTCTATTTCCAAAAAAAATCAGTATATGGAGAGTTCAACCCCCTGATTTCTACTTTCTTATTTAGTGATAGCCATCACCGTGAACATCTATCACAGCTCATGTTTTGATTATCCACTTTCAGATTACGAAAATAAATATTAAGGTTTAGATTCTAAGGAATATAGTCATTCATTCTCAGATATGAATCCAAATTAACCCAGTTAGAACATTTTTATTAAAGAAAAACAGTTGCTCACTAATAAAGAGAAACATATCTGTTGTGGGAAAAATCAGATTGCTGACCAGTCCATTCTCATCAAGGCAGACTTATAAGGGAAGTTAAATCACTTTCGGAAGTCACTCTAAGAGCAAATGGAGTTAGACGAACTAAGTGTCATATGGTTCTAGGATAAAATCAGCCAATAGACACAAAGCTACTACAGCAGACGGTCGTTTCCAGCGGGAATCAGATGTTCAGTTACCATTGGCTGAGGTTCCTGTTTCTCGCAGAGGGCACTTCCAGCTGCTTTAGCTCAGTGTGGGCTACCAGGACTGATGAATGCCTATTACTGACTTGTGATTTCTTTAGCTACATTAATGTATTCATTAAGGTTATTACCGATTTTTGCCAAACTAGAATGACTTCTCTCCTTAACGTGAGTATTTCCACGTCAACATATCTTCTTAAAAGTGAGGACAATAATGTTCTATGCATTCACTGAACAAATAATTTTTGACTGCAAAGATGAGTTTGCCTCTGTGTTCTGTAATGGAAATAGTCAGAAACCTGTCAGACAGGGTTATCACATTCCTGGGGCTTTCCGACTAGAAGAAGAGATAATATATGACCATAAATGCATACACAAATAAGCGTTTACTATTGCATTGAGTGCTAGAATGGGGAAAACTTGTCAACCCAGAAGGCTCACTCTAGAATAGCTCCTAATATATAGGATGATATGTACATATGATATATGAGATTAATCTTTCAGGAATAGGGGAGTTTCACTAAAGAAGAGAGAGGTGTCCAACATTCCAGAGAAAGACAATTGAAATGGTGAAGGACTTCAGTCTAGACCTCCAAGCTGGAGCCTGGAGGAAATGAAAAAAGTAAAAACAAACCAAAACATACTGAGTATAACACAGCAAGCAAAGAGGAGAGCTGCAGAGAAGAAAACAGATTCTGTAGGGTCTTGCAGCTCATGTTTGGGGTTTTGGTTCTTTTCTAAAGGCAGGGTAGCTATTGAAGCATTTATGTAGAGAAATATTTTAGGATTCATTTGGCTGCTGTGCTGAGAGTGATTGGAAAGAGCTGAGAGGGGGTGTGGGAGGCCAGTACAGCAATGTGGGCCCAAAGATGAAGGCTTGATCTGGATGGTGGCAGTGGCAATGCCCACAGTTGCTGGAATGGGGACATACCTAGTAGGTAGGATTAACACTACCTGTAATTGATTATGTTAGTGCAAAAACGAGGGAGCTGTCAAGATAACTCTCAGATGTTTGGCATGGGAACCCTAATGGATGGGCATCACTACTGTCTGACACTTACTAAAAGCTCAGTAAATCTTGGCAATACTTAGCTGCTTGTGTAAGAAAATTATAAGTAACATGTGGATATTTGGTAAACCTTCCCCCCACCCTCAATGTATCACACCACACATATACATGTATACAAAAATAATTTGAAAGAAGAAAACCTAAAACAAACACAAATAAGAAAAAACTGCACAAAAGAAAAACCCCAAACTAGTCTAGAAATTTCCTGTTATACTAAAAATATTTCAGAAGTCATAATCTTAAGAGCTATTTAGGGAAAGACTGGAATAGTCATCTTTCCAACCACGCTGACTTCAGGGTAAATTTATTTATTTACTTATTTATCTTTATTTTTTTAAGTATTTTTTTGAAGTGTTATTGATATACAGTTTTATATTGGATTCAAATACACAACCCATTGGTTCAACAGTTACCCATATTATTAAATCCTCACTCCCACTAATGTCGTTATTATCTGTCAATATAGGAAGATGTTAGAGAATCATTGGCTGTATTCTTCAAGCTGTACTACCTATCACTGTGATGAACTTATATTATGATTGGGAATTTTTGTACCCCTTTATTCCCCTCACCCTCTCTACCACCCACCCTAACCCCTCCCGTATGATAACTACCAGTCATTTCTCCGTGTCTATGAGTCTAATGCTATTTTGTTCATTTTGCTTTGTTTTGTTTTTATATTGCAGAAAAAAATGAGATTATATGGTATTTGTCTTTCTCTGCCAGGCCTATTTCACTTCACATAATACCATAATACTGCAAATAATGTGACAACAACCATAGGGGTGCATACATCTTCTTGAATCAGGGATTTTGTTTTCTTCAAGGAAATTCCTAGAAGTGGAGTTACTGCATCATATGGTATTTCTATTAGTTTTTTGAGGAACTTACACGCTGCTTTCCACACTGACTGTACCAATTTACATTCCTACCAACAATTGAGGAGGGTTCTCTTTTTGCCACATCCTTGCAACACTTGTTATTTCCTGTCTTTGGATAGTGGCCACTCTGACTTCTGTGAGGTGATATGTCATTGTGATTTTGATTTTCATTTCCCTGATGATGAATGATATAGAGCATCCTGTTGGCCATCTGTACTTCTTTAGAAAAATGTCTTATCAGGTCCTCTGCCTATTTTTTAATAGGGTTATTTGTTTTGGGGTGTTGAGTCACATGAGTTCTTTATATATTTTGAAAGTTAGCCCCTTATCAGATAAGTCATTTATGAATATATTCTCCCATACTGTAGGTTGCCTTTTGGGTCTACTGATGGTGTTCTTTGCTGTAGAGAAGCTTTTTAGTTTGATGTAGTACCAATTATTCTTTTTGTTTCTTTGTTTCCCCTGCCTGGAAGATGTGTCCAGAAAAAAACTGCACATACATTTATTTAACAGATTTTTGTCTATGTTTTCTTGTAAGAGTTTTATGGTTTCATGTCTTACATTTACGTCTTTGATCCATTTCTAGTTTACTTTTGTGTATGGAGTTAGACAATAATCCAATTTCATTCTCTTGAGTGTAGCTGTCCAGTTTTTCCAACACCAGTTATTGAAGATCCTGTTTTTTCCCCATTGTATATTCATGGCCTCTTTATCATATATTAATTGAACATATATGTGTGGGGTTATTTCTGGGCTCTTCATTCTGTTCCATTGACTTATGGGTCTGTTCTTATGCCAGTACCATACTGTTTTGATTCCTATAGCTTTGTAGTATATCTGGAAGTCAGGGAATGTAATACCCCCAGCTTTGTTCTTCTTTCTCAATAGTGCTTTGGCTATTTGATGTATTTTGTGGTTCCATGTGAATTTTAAGATTATTTACTCTAGTTCATTGAAAAATGCCATTGGTGTTCTGATAAGGATTTCATTGAATATGCTCTGGACAGGATGGCCATTTTGACAATATTAATTCTTATCTATGAGCATGGGATAGATTTCCATTTATTGATGTCTTCTTTAATTTCTCTCCTGAGTGTCTTATAGTTGTCCTATTATAGGTCTTTCACCTCCTTGGTTAGGTTTATTCCTAGGTATTTTATTCTTTTGATGCAATTGTAAATGGAGCTGTTTTCCTGTTTTCTTTCTCTGCTATGTCATTGTTAGTATATAGGAATGCAACAGATTTTTGTGCATTAATTTTGTATCCTGCAAATTTACTAAATCCAGTTATTAGTTCTCATGTTTTTTTGGTGGAGTCTTTAGGGTTTCTACATACAGTATCATGTTATCTGCAAATAGTGAGAGCTTTACTTCTTCCTTACCAATTTGGACGACTTTTATCTCTTTGTCTTGTGTGATTGCTGTGGCTAGGACTTCAGTACTATGTTGAATAAGAGTGGTGAAAGTGGACTTTCTTGCCTTATTCCTGATCTTAGAGGAAAAGCTTTCAGCTTTTCACCATTGAGTATGATGTTAGCTATGGGATTGTTGTACATGGCCTTTATCATGTTGAGGTATGTTTCCTCTATACCCATTTTGTTGAGAGCTTTTATCATGAATGGTGTTGAATTTTGTCAAATGCTTTTTCAGCATCTCTTGTGATTATTTTTATCCTTCTCTCTGTTAATGTGGCATATCATGTTGATTGATTTATGATAACTGGACCATCCTTGCATCTGTAGAATAAATCCCACTGGGTTGTGATGAATGATACTTTTGATGTATTTTTTAATTGTTTGCTGATATTTTGTTGAGGATTTTTGCATCTATGTTCATCAAGAATATTAGCTTATAATTTTCTTTTCTTGTAGTGTTTTGTCTGCTTTTGGTCTTAGAATAACACTGGCTTCATAGAATGAGTTCAGAAGTACTCCCTTCTCTTCTACTTTTTGGAATAGTTTAAAAAGGATGGGTACTAGCTTTTCCTTAAATGTTTGGTAGAATACAGCTGTGAAGCCATTTGAACCTGGATTTTTTCATTGGAAGTTTTTTTTATTACGAATTCAATTTTGTTACTGGCAATTAGTCTGTTCAGATTTTCTGTTTCTTCCTGGGTCAGTCTTGAAAGGTTGTACTTTTCTAAGAATTTGTCCATTTCTTCTACATTTCCCCATTTATTGGAATATAATTTTTCATAGAATTCTCTAGTAATTCTTTGCATGTCTGTGGTGTCATTTGTAGCTATTTCTTTTTCATTTCTGACTTTGTTTATTTGCGTTATTTGTGTCCTCTCTCTTATTTTCCTCATAAGTCTGGCTACGGGTTTGTCTCTCTTCTCAAAGAACCAGCTCTTGGTTTCATCAGTGTTTTTTTTTTTATTGTTTTATTCTTCCCTAGTTTGTTTATTTCTACGCTGATCTTTTTTTATGTCCATCCTTCTACTAACTTTAAGTTTCATTTGATCTTCCTTTTTCTAGTTTCTTTAACTGTTTATTTAGGATTGTTCTTGTTTCTTGAGGTAGGTCTGTATTGCTATATACTTCTCTCTTAGAACTGCTTTTGTGGCATCCCACAGATTTTGTATTTTTGTTTTCATTTGTTTCCATGTATTGCTTGATTTCTTAAATTTGTTCATTGATCTATTGATTATTTAGAAGCATGTTGATTAACCTCCATGTTTGTTGATTTTTTGTTTTCTTCATGTAATTTATTTCTAGTTTCATACCATTGTGATTTGAAATGGTGTGTGATACAATTTAAATGTTTTTGACTCTATTGATGTTCTGATACATGATCTATTCTGGAGAATGTTCCATGTGCACTTAAGAAAAATGTATATCCCGCTGATTTGGGGTGGAATGTTCGGTAGATATTCAAGTCCACCTGATCTATTGCGTTGTTCAGTGCCTCTGTTGCCTTATTTATTTTCTGTTTCGATTACCTGTCCATTGATGTAAATGCTCTGTTAAAGTCTCTTAATATGATTGAGTTGGAGTTTATTTCTCCCTTTAGTTCTGTTAGCATTTGTTTTACATATTTAGGTTGTATGCAAAGATATTTATAATTATAGCACCCTCTTGTTGGACTGACCCTTTCATCATTATGTAACATCCTTTGTCTTTTGTTACTTTTTTTGTTTTGAATTCTATATTTTCTGATGTAAGTACTGCTACTCCTGCTTTTTTTCTCCCTATTATTTGTATGAAATATCTTTTTCCATCCCTTCACATTTAGTCTATGTATGTCTTTAGGTCTGAAATGAGTCTCTTGTAGGCAGCATATAGATGGACCTAGTTTCTTTATCCATTCTGCCACCCTGAGTCTTTTGATTGGTGCATTCAGTCCACTCACATTTAGGGTGGTTACTGACAGGTGCATACTTATTGCCATTTCATTCATTGTTTGCTGGTTGTCTTTGTAGTTTCCCTGTGTTCCTTTCTTCCTCTTTTATACTCTTCTCTTGTTATTGATGGTTTTCTTCAGTGTTGTAATTGAATTTCCCTTTTTTTAACTTTTTTGTTTATCTATTATAAGGCTTTAGTATGTGGTTACCATAACATTCATAGATAGTTTTCTAAATCCACTGTATTTAGTTGATGGTAAGTCTATTTAAAACACAGTCTAAAAGTACTTTTTATTCTTATCTTCTCCATACTTTATGGATTAGATATCATAATCTGCATTTTTGTGTGTATTTCTTGACTGATTTTGTGTATAGCTGGTTTTTGCTACTTTTGTTTTGTTTTAGTTTTGTACTTACTTGGTAAGTAATTGGTCTACTACCTTACGGTTGACTTATTTTCACTGGTGAAAAATATTTAGGCTTAAGAAAATTTCCACATATGGAAGTCCCTTTAACATATTTTGTAAGGCCACTTTAGTGGTGGTGAATTCTTTTCATTTATCTGGAAAACTTTTAATTTCTCTTTGAATTATGAATGATAACTTTGCTGGGTAGAGGATTCTTGGTTGTAGTTTCTTCTGTTTCAATACATTAAATATTTCATGCCACTCTCTTCTTCCCTGTAAGTTTCTGCTGAGAAATCTGCTTATAGACTTATGGGGTTTCCTTTACAAGTAACCTTTTCTTTCTCTCTCTGGCTGCTTTCAGCACCCTCTCCGTAGTCTTTATCATTTTAATTATTATATGCCTTGGTGTTGTCTTCCTAGTGTTCCTTTTATTAGGGGCTCTCTGTGTTTCTAGGACCTGGGTGTCTATTTCCTTCCTCAGATCAGGAAAGTTCCCAAGATTCAGCCATTATTTCCTCAAAGGAACTTTCTACTCCTTTGCCTCTCTCTTCTTCTCATACTCTATTATGCAAATATTGTTTCATTTGTAGTTGTCACACAGCTCTGTTAGCATCCTCTCATTTCTAGAGATTATTTTTTCTCTCTATTCCTCAGCTTCATTGTTTTCCTGTCCTCTAATTTCAATCTCATTGATTGTATCCTCTACGTAAAGCAATCTATTATGCATTCCCTCCAGTGTATTTTTCATTTCAGTCACTGTATTCTTCAGCTCTGAATGGCTGTTTTTCAGCTATTCTGTCTCTTGGTTTAAATCCTCCCTGAAATCATCAATACTTTTCTGTAGATCAATGAACATATTTATGACTGTTACTTTGAAATCTTTATCAAGAAGATTGGTGATCTCTGTTTTATTTAGTCCTCTTTCTGATGTCTTTTCCTATTCTTTTGTTTGGAACATTTTCCTCGGCCTTTTCATTTTTTTCAGAGTTTATGTGTTTCTTCCTCTGTATTAGCTAGATCCACTCTGCTTCCTAGACTAGAGAGTAATGGGCTTTATGAAGAAGGCATCCTGTGGTGCCCAGAACCTCCAACCCTTTATTGTCCAGTTCCTGGTTCTCCTTTACAGTTGAGCGCAGTTGCTATTGGTGTGCTATTGGCAAGGCCACCTTTCTGCTTGTCTCCCAGCAGTGGCTGAGCAGCTAGCCTCAGCCAACACTTTGTGAGCCATTTGGTGGCACTTCAGCTGGGATCATTGTGCATGGGGCCACCCTCTGCCTGCCTTGAAGCAATGGCAGAGCTTTTAGGCTGCGGTGGTGGGCTCAGTGGATATGCAGGAGAGGACCATGTGGGGATGGGCCACCAGCAAGGAGGAAGACTGGGAGCTGTCTCCTAGAGGTACCTCCCACCTGGGCTGAGAAAGCTGTAAAGACTCCCTCTGCCTACCAGGCAGCAAAGTTTCCCTCCATTTCCCAGTCAGTAAAGTCTGACTTCTACTTGGATGAGTGGGCCAGATGGGTAGGCAGGCATGCAGGGAAGCACTATAGGGATGAGCTGCTAGTGAAAGGGATGGAATGTTTGGGGTAAGCACCCAAACAGTTCAGACGAGGGAGGGCTGGGGAAGCATTGTCTACCTGCCCTTTCTCCTGAAGAGAAAGCTCCATTCAACTCTTAGCCCTCTGGCACCCTTTATGCTGTTGGTAAGTCTTTCAAATTTCTGCTTCTGTGTTGGGTCTCAGCAATATACCAAGGGAGCATGTTTGTCCCCGACAAACAGCAGGAGTCTCAGGCTCCCAGAGTGCTCCAACTGCTTCTGGTGTCCAGACCCCTTAAGCACCAAAGCCCCGTGGAATGTGGACTTGTGTTCCCAGAGCAGATCTCCAGCTCCTGAGCCCTTACTCCCTCCCTGCTCTGTTCCTTTCCCTCCCACTTGTGAGCTGGGATGGGGGAAAGTCTGGGGTCCCAATGAATTGTGGTTCTGCTGCTTTTCCCTTCTCTGTGAGGTCTTCTCTTCTTCCCCAGGTTCAGATAGTCTGTTCTGCAGTCTGCAGGTCATTTTCAGGATTAGTTGTATTTTCTATGGTTGCTTCCTTGGTGGGAGTGTGGGAGGAGGTTTCCACCTTGCCTTCCTACTTTGCCCTCTTTTTCCCCTCCCAGAGTGAATTTACATACAGTAATGTAGGTTTATTTATTGACCTTCAATTTCCTCAGCCAGAGTTTTAAAAAGGCAGGAGCTCTTGGCTATTTATTATTATATAGCATATTATCCTCCATAGATATAAGTAGAAAGTCAGACCTATACAACACTATGGAAATGTCTGCTGTGGTCATGACTGTGGTCGTGTACAGTCACTATATTCTCTTCATTATTGACACATTTATAATACATGTAGAAGGAGATAAAAGTGGGATGGTGGAAGGAAAGTCTAAATTTAGAATATGTTCCAATCATTCTATTTAGATAGCATTATATACATTTCGTACAACGAGATAATGCTGTTTTTTTTAGTATAGCTCTCCATATTTTTACTATAGTTTCTCATCTGCTTTTTGTCCTTCAATTATGTGTCCATTAGTGACTGATATGACTTTGAAACAACTATTTCTTAATAAGTAAACAACCATACATGGAAGATCCATTAGCTAAATTGTTTCTTCTGAAAATTCGTCAGTGGCTTCTACTCCATTTTAAAATAAAAGATTAACTTGTTGCTATGACTTATCAGGAAATATTGTATGAACTGCCCTTGCCTTACATGTCCAAAGTCATCTCATGCCCTTCTCTCTGTCAGGCACTATTTGTGGAAGTTCACCTTTGCTTTAGTCTCATTGCCCTTTTTTCAATTATTAAATACTGCAAGGTCTCTCCTGTGTCAGGATTCTGCATAAGCTACTTTCCCACTCTGAGAAAGCTCTATTCCTGGCCTTCCTTTAGCTGCTTCATCCTTGATGTGTCAAGGATGAATATTACCTTGCTTAAAAAATGTCCTTGAGTTTTCCATCTAAATCTGATAATCTCCTATTAATTTCTTCTACAGAATTCAATTTGTTTCTTTCATTGCACTTATATTTCTAATTACTTATGTATGTTTTTTAAAAACTAATTCTCTCCCAGGGATCATAGATGTTATATTCATTGTTATATTTCTTGCCCCATGATTGTGTCTGGGACAATATCTGGCATAAGGACACTCAAAAATATATTTATTGAATGAATTAACAAATAAACGGTAATACCACAGCTGGTACATCTGGTAGTGTACTGAAGATAGTTCAAAAATTTCTTTAAAAAGTAAGATAATGTAAGGAAGATTGTGTCCTTGAGGCAAAGTTAAAGAGAAATATGAAAGGCTTCTTCATAAGTACCTTATCTTACCACCTTTTAAACATTTCCATTTTTTTAAATGCTGAAGAAAATGTCACATACTATTCACATATATGCCTTTACGTTATATTTTGTCAAGGTCAAATTTAATTTAAAAATCAGAAACATGCAAGGAAGGGATTTTTGTTGTTTACATTCTTTAGCCTGAAGAAAAGATTTTAAAAGTTTGATATATTTCATGTATTATGTTCATATTGAAGGTAGTAATAATTCCAAAACCTGTTTTATCTCACAAAGTTGTGTTCAGTTTTTTTATTTTGGTATCATTAATCTACATTACATGAGCAACATTATCATACTAGATTCCCCCCATCATCAAGTCCCCACCACACACCGCACTACAGTCACTGTCCATCAGTGCAGCAAGATGCTACAAAATCACTACTTGTCTTCTCGGTGTTGTACAGCTCTCCCTGTATGCCCCCTACATTATGTTGCTAATCGTAATGCCCCTTTTTTCCCCTTATCCCTCCCTTCCCACCCTTCCTCCCCAGTCCTTTCCCTTTGGGAACTGTTAGTCCATTCTTGGATTCTGTGAGTCTGCTGCTGTTTTTTTTCTTTATTTTTATACTTCACAGATGAGTGAAATCATTTGATACTTGTCTTTTTCCACCTGGCTTATTTCACTGAGCATAATACCCTCTAGCTCCATCCATGTTGTTGCAAATGGTAGGATTTCTCTACTTCTTATGGCTGAATAATATTCCATTGTGTATGTGTACCACCTCTTCTTTATCCATTCATCTACTGACAGACACTTATATTGCTTCCATTTCTTGGCTATTGTAAATAGTGCTGCAATAAACATAGGGGTGCATATGTCTTTTTCAAACTGGGCTGCTGCACTCTTAGGGTAAATTCTTAGGAGTGGAATTCCTGGGTCAAATGGTATTTCTATTTTGAGTTTTTTGAGGAACCTCCATACTGCTTTCCACAATGGTTGAACTAATTTACATTCCCACCAGCACTGTAGGAGGATTCCCCTTCCTCCACATCCTCACCAACATTTGTTGTTGTTTGTCTTTTGGATGGTGGCCATCCTAACTGTTGTGAGGTGATATCTCATTGAGGTTCTCATTTGCATTTCTCTTATGATTAGTGATGTGGAGCATCTTTTCATGTGCCTGTTGGCCATTTGGATTTCTTCTTTGGAGAGTGTCTGTTCAGATCCTCTGTCCATTTTTTAATTGGATTGTTTGCTTTTTGTTTGTTGAGGTGCATGAGCTCTTTTTATATTTTGGATGTTAACCCTTTATTGGATATGTCATTTATGAATATATTCTACCATACTGTAGGATGCTTCTTTGTTCTGCTGATGGTGTCCTCTGCTGTACAGAAGCTTTTCAGCTTGATGTCTCTCATTTTTATGTTTGCTTTTGTTTCCCTTGCCCAGGGAGATAGTTCATGAAGAAGTTGCTCATGTTTATGTCTAAGAGATTTTTGCCTACGTTTTTTTCTAAGAGCCTTATGGTTTCATGACTTACATTCAGGTCTCTGATCCATTTTGAATTTACTTTTGTGTATGGGGTTAGACAATGATCCAGTTTCATTCTCTTACATGTAGCTGTCCAGTTTTACCAACACTAGCTGTTGAAGAAGCTGTCATTACTCCATTGTACATCTATGGCTCCTTTATCATATATTAATTGATCATATATGTTTAGTATGTTTAGGTTAATATCTGGACTTTCTAATCTGTTCCACTGGTCTGTGGGTCTGTTCTTGTGCCAGTACCAAATTGTTTTGATTACTGTGGCTTTGTAGTAGAGCTTTAAGTTGGGAAGTGAGATCCCTCCTGCTTTATTCTTCCTTCTCAGGATTGCTTTGGCTATTCAGGCTCTTTTGTGGTTCCATATGAATTTTAGAACTATTTGTTCCAGTTCGTTGTAGAATGCTGTTGGTATTTTGATAGGGTTTGCATTGAATCTGTAGATTGGTATAGGCAGGAGGGCCATTTTGACAATATTAATTTTTCGTAGCCAAGAGCATAGGATGAGTTTCCATTTCTTAGTGTCCTCTTTAATTTCTCTTGTAGTTTTCAGGGTATAGGTCTTTCACTTACTTCATTAGGTTTATTCCTAGATATTTTATTCTTTTTGATGCAATTGTGAATGGAATTGTTTTCCTGGTTTCTCTTTCTGTTAGTTCATTGTTAGTGTATAGGAAAGCAACAGATTTCTGTGTATTAATTTTGTGTCCTGCAACTTTGCTAAATTCGGATATTAGTTCTAGTAGTTTTGGAATGGAGTCTTTAGTTTTTTATGTGCAGTATCATGTCATCTGCAAATAGTGACAGTTTGACTTCTTCTTTACCAATATGGATGCCTTGTATTTCTTTGTTCTGTCTGATTGCCATGGCTAGGACCTCCAGTACTATGTTGAATAGAAGTGGGGAGAGTGGGCATCCCTGTCTTGTTCCTGATCTTAGGTGCAAAGCTTTCAGCTTCTTGCTGTTAAGTATGATGTTGGCTGTGGGTTTGTCATATATGGCCTTTATTATGTTGAGGTACTGGCCCTCTATACCCATTTTGTTGAGAGTTTTTATCATGAATGGATGTGGAATTTTGTCAAATGCTTTTTCAGTATCTATGGAGATGATCATGTGGTTTTTGTCTTTTTGTTGATGTAGTGGATGATGTTGATGGATTTTCGAATGTTGTAATATCCTTGCATCCCTGTGATGAATCCCACTTTATACTGGTGTATGATCGTCTTGATGTATATTTGAATTCTGTTTACTAATATTTTGTTGAGTATTTTTGCATCTATGTTTATCAGGGATATTGGTCTGTAATTTTCTTTTTTTGTGGGGTCTTTGCCCGGTTTTGGTATTAGAGTGATGCTGGCTTCATAGAATGAGTTTGGAAATATTCCCTCCTCTTCTATTTTTTGGAAAACTTTAAGGAGAATGGGCATTATGTCTTCTCTATGTGTCTGATAAAATTCAGTTGTTATTCCATGTGGCCTGGGGGTTTTGTTCTTGGGTAGGTTTTTGATTGCCGATTCAATTTCATTGTTGGTCATTGGTCTGTTTAGATTTTATGTTTCTTCTTTGGTCTGTCTTCAAAGGTTGTATTTTTATAGAAAGTTGTCCATTTCTTCTAGGTTATCCAGTTTGTTAGCATATAGATTCTCATAGTATTCTCTAATAATTCTTTGCATTTCCGTAGTGTCTGTCATCATTTTTCCTTTCTTATTTCTGATTCTGTTTATGTGTGTAAGTTCTTTTTTTCCTCTTTCTAAGCTTGGCTAGGGTTTTATCTATTTTGTTTATTTTCTGAAAGAACCAGCTCTTGGTTTCATTGATTTTTCTATTGTTTTATTCTTCTCAATTTTATTTATTTCTTCTCTGATCTTTATTATGTCCCTCCTTCTGCAGACTTTGGGCCTCATTTCTTCTTTTTTGTCCAGTTTCAATAATTGTGACTTTAGCCTATTCATTTGGGATTGTTCTTCCTTCTGTAAATAGTCCTGGATTACTATATACTTTCCATTTAGAACTGCCTTTGTTGCATTCCACAGAAACTGGGGCTTTGTGCTGTTGTTGTCATTTGTCTCCATGTATTGCTTAATCTATGTTTTAATTTGGTCATTGATCCATTGATTATTTAGGACTATGTTGTTAAGCCTCCATGTTTATGTGATCCTTTTTGTTTTCTTTGTACAATTTATTTCTAGTTTTATACCTCAGTCATCTGAGAAGTTGGTTGGTAGAATTTCTATCTTTCTGAATTTACTGTGGCTCTTTTTGTGCCCTAGTATGTGGTCTATTCTGGAAAATGTTCCATGTGCACTTCAGAAGAATGTGTATCCTGTTACTTTTGGGTGTAGAGATCTGTAGATGTCTGTTAGGTCCATCTGTTCTAGTGTGTTGTTCAGTGCCTCTGTGTCTTTATTTATTTTCTCTCTGGTTTATCTGTCCTTTGGAGTGAGTGATGCGTTGAAGTCTCCTAGATTAAATGCATTGCATTCTATTTCCTCCTTTAGTTCTGTTAGTATTTGTTTCACACATGTCAGTGCTCCTTCATTGGTTGCATATATATTTGTAATGGTTAGATCCTCTTGTTGGACTGCCCCTTATCATTATGTAATGTCCTTCTTAATCTCTTCTTACTTTCTTTGTTTTGAAGTCTATTTTGCCTGATACAGGTACGCAGCACCTGCTTTTCTCTCCCTATTGTTTGCATGAAATATCTTTTTCCATCCCTTCACTTTTAGCCTGTGTATGCCTTTTGGTTAGAAGTGAGTCTCTTGCCAGCATCATATAGATGGGTCTTGTTTTTCTATCCATTCTATCACTCTGTGTCTTTTGATTGGTGCACTCAGTCCATTTACATTTGGGGTGATTATCGATATATGTGTACGTATTGCCATTGCAGGCTTTGGATTCGTGATTACCAAAGGTTCAAGGGTAGCTTCTTTACTATATAACCATCTGACTTAACTCTCTTATTAAGCTATTATAAATATAGTCTGATGAGGCTTTATTTCTCTCCCTTCTTATTCTTCCTCCTCCATTCTTTATATGTTAGGTGTTTTATTCTGCATTCTTTTGTTTCCTTTGACTGCTTTCATGGATAGTTGATTTTATTATTGCCTTTTGTTAGTATTTGTTTGGTCAGCTTTCTTTGCTGTGGTTTTATTTTCTCTGGTGACATTTATTTAACCTTAGGAGTGCTTCCATCTAGAGAAGTCCCTTTAAAATATGCTGTAGAGGTGGTTTGTGGGAGGCAAATTCCCTCAACTTTTGCTTGTCTGGTAATTGTTTAATCCCTCCCTCTAATTTAAATGATAATCGTGCTGGATACAGTGTTCTTGGTTCAAGGCCCTTCTGTTTCATTGTATTAAATATATCATGCCATTCTCTTCTGGCCTGTAAGGTTTCTGTAGAGAAGTCTGATGATATCCTGATGGGTTTTTTTTTTTGTAGGTGATCTTTTTTCTCTCTCTGGCTGCCTTTAATATTCTGTCCTTGTCTTTGATCTTTACCATTTTAATTATTATATGTCTTGATCTTGTCCTCCTTGGGTCCCTTGTGTTGGGAGATCTGTGGGCTTCCATGGCCTGAGAGACTATTTCCTTCCCCATCTTCGGGGTGTTTTCAGCAATTATTTTATCAAAGACACTTTCTATTCCTTTTTCTCTCTCTTCTTCTTCTGGTACCCCTATAATGCGAATATTGTTCCGTTTGGATTGGTCACACAGTTCTCTTAATATTTTTTCATTCCGAGAGATCCTTTTATCTCTCTCTGCCTCAGCTTCTCTGTAGTCCTGTTCTCTGATTTCTATTCCATTGACAGTCTCTTGCACCTCGTCTAGTCTGCTCTTAAGACCTTCTATCGATTGTTTCATTTCTGTTATCTCCCTCTGGACTTTACCCCTTAGCTTTTGCATATTTCTCTGCAGGTCCATCAGCATGGTTATGACTTTTATTTTGAATTATTTTTCAGGAAGATTGGTTATACCTATCTCACCAGGCCCTCTCTCTGGGATTGTCTGAGTGATTTTTGACTGGACCATATTCTTCTGCCTTTTCATGGTGATAGAAGTGGTCATAGGCAGGTGGCATGTGTGTCAGCTGGGAGAACAACATCTGTTCCTGCTTGCTGGTTGCCTTGCCCTTCTCTGCTACCTGTGTCGGTTACCTGCACACTGGGATCCGTCTCTGGGATAATCCCCTAGCTGCCGTGGGCAGGGCAGCCCTCATGATAGCCTGTAGCCCTGTGGGGGGTGACATCCACGCCCAGTGTGTTCTTCTGCTAGAACGGTGCCCCTTCATACCTTCCGGACCTTGCTCCGGGTTCCTCTGTCTGTGCTGAGCAGCTGCGTGCCAGCAGCAGCCTCTGGGTAAGTCCTGGTTAGCTGTGTGCTAGAAGAAGACTCTGTGTAGTTGCTGTGGGCAGGGCTGTTCAATGGCTGTTCTGCAGCTGTGATGGGTCAGTGGGTTTGCTTGCAGTGCTGGCTGGGGGGAAAGAATGGCAGGCTGCTTATCACCATGAGGGGCTTCGGGGCTGGGTTACCCCACAGGGTTTAAGATTCCCAGCCTGCCGGGCTGAGTGTGCTGGGAGGATTTTGTCCAGCTGTTAAGCCTTGTCCCTTTAAGACTTTTAAAAAGTGCCCGCTTTTCTTTTATCCCAGGGGAGCCAGGCCTTGGGACCTGCTCGCAGTCTCCATCTCAGATTTTACTTTTCTGTTTCTCTAATATCCAGTATACCATACAATGTGTGTCTGTGCTCCCAGTGCAGTTTACTAGGGCTGGTTATTTAGCAGTCCTGTGCTTCCACTCCCTCCCCACTCTGATTCTTTTCTCCCACTGGTGAGCTGGGGTGGGGGAAGTGCTTGGGTCCCGCTGGGTCACAGCTTTGTATCTCACCCTTTTCATGAGATGCTGAGTTCTTGCAGATGTAGATGTAGCCTGGCTGTTATACTGTATCTTCTGGTCTCTCTTTTAGGAGTAGCTGTATTTGTTGT
Source organism: Phataginus tricuspis (assembly GCA_029783875.1). Lineage (NCBI taxonomy): Eukaryota > Metazoa > Chordata > Mammalia > Pholidota > Manidae > Phataginus > Phataginus tricuspis. The sequence continues at coordinate 2,904,715 of JAQQAC010008864.1, forward strand.
ATTTTCAAAATATATATTGTTTTGGGAGGAGATTTCCGCTGCCCTACTCATGCTGCCATCTTGAACCCCTCCTCTCTTATCCTTATTTCGTTGATTGCAATTTACTCAGATTTTGAAAAAAGAAAGGGAGTGAAATGGGTGATTAGATTGAGGATTAGAAGTCATTTTGAGTGATGTATCTACACTTTAAAGATACAATAAACCCTGTACAATAATATATCTCAGAACTGGGAGGATTATATGATGTATTTCTCAGTTGGGGGAGTTTGGAATAGTCTTTCAAATAAATCACTTTCTGGACTTTGGTTAGGATGAGAGAAACTTCATTTTGAGCCTAAGGGAAATTTTTACAGTTTTTCATGTAACTTCTTTCATCATGGCCACTTTTCTACAATTTTGCTTTATTTAACCATACTGGTACAGCAGCAAAAGGAATTGTTTCTTCAAATGCTGTCCATTCTATGTGCATTGAATCAGCTATCTCCAAAAAGCAATTGGCTACATCTAACCCCACTTCTCCTTCTCTTCTGTTTCTTTTCATAATGACCTCAGTTTGAGGCAATTTTGTGTCCTCCATTAGTATTAGCCATTATAGATGGCAAATAAAGTGTCCTAGGATTTTACATAAGTTGATGCTAGATGTACATTGTATTTTCAGTCCAATTCTGGAGACTGAACCTCCACATTTCTTTGCAGAAGAGAAAAAAGGTGTGAGGTTTGATATTCACCACCACCAATGTCAAGCACATACATTTATTCTCTGCTGAGTTATTCTTGGGTTATACATAATGCCATTCGTATTTTTCCCCTTTTTATAATTTATTCTAAAGTACATATGCAAACAGTACTATAACCTTTGAGTAGGAAATTTGTCTCTAGCTAATATTCCCTTCCTGTCAGAGTCATCAGCTAAGTGATATTGATGGGACTTTAATGATAGAAATTAATTACAGGGTTGAGTTGTTTCTCACCATTGCACTCCACCGTGTTGTCACATTGCTTTAGATTCAGTGCTCCCTGCCACTCGTCTTCCAAGAAAGTTTTGCTTGTAATTGAAGTATGTGCATGTTTATCTCAATTTGAACATATGTGTATGTGGGGGAGAGATGATTCCATTTTGCTGATTACAGCTTGTGATTATTATTTAGCTCTTTAGATCACTTTTATTTCTTAGTCTATTCCTGTCTTCAAGGAATCATTTCATTGAAAGGGACATTGTAAAAACCAAAACCAGGTGCTCTCGAACTATTGCTGGACTTTTTTTTTACACACAGTGAGGATAATGTAAATTTTGTTAACCTTTAACATATATTTATCAAATACTGTGTTCAAATGTATCAACATTTAAGTGTAATATACTACTGCAATTAACCTGTGGTTAGGGAAAGTTTATTATAACAGGGCAGTCATTAGAACAAATAGGATTTTGGAGTATCTGCAAGCAGTGATGAAAGTGGGGGTAAACAATGGGGGGAATCATCTTAGGAAAATATTTTAAGCTAACAAACCAGGTATGAAAATAACTGAGGTCTAGGTAATGCCTTTCTGTTTTAACACCAGGTAGGACATATCATATTAGAATCAACAGAGGACAAGTATTAGAAAGAGCCCTAGCAGACATCTTGAAAAAAAAGAAGTGAATTTGAGGATGAATCAAATTAAGAAATTCATTTTACATTGTGACCCAATGTATATATGTAAACATAAATGCACATACACACACACACAACTAAAACATGTTTCAAGAACCAATTATCCTTACTGTATAATACATACTTAAACTGTTTTTCCAATTTATTCTATTTTACCAAATAATCTGAAAAACAAAACAACACAAATCTCCTCATTTGACAAATAGAGAAACTGTTGCAGACAGATTGATGATTTTCCCAAGGAGGAGCAGCCTGCTACTTGCAGACCTCTGACCTCTTAATTCCCAGGACAACATATTTTCTATTATGGTTGAAGGAAAAGAACTCAAGATTGAATGTTTTAAAACCAGGCTCCCCACTGGTTCTTTCACTTCCAGTTTTGTGAGGTACCTTAAATTTTACTAGAAGGAGGTAAGAACAAAAGTAAACAAAAAGAGACAGCTGTGTGGCCTTGAACTTCCTGTGCAACCTATTCTCTGTGTTACATGTTTCCACATTCCACCTCACAGTATCTCAGTTATGACTGACTACCTGGCTGCTCTCAGTTTTAAAGGCCGAGTTCATGCTTTGCTAAAAAATACACCACTCCCAGTTAAAGGGGCCTGCCAGTCAAACATTATCTTGGTTGCTGTAACTCAATTTTCCTATCAGGAAGTTAATGCCACATCATTAAGTATGATATAAAGAACTGATGCTACCAAATATTCAATAGTATTTTATATGTTGAGAAAACCCTCCAAGGACATTATCGTATTGGTCCAACAACAGCCACGTGAAGTGTGCAGGTTACTTCTTGTTGTTCCTCGTTTGTTGATTGCCTTAGAAATGTTCTGTGATTTCCCAAGTTCTTACATCAAATACACAGTGAAGCTAGACCTGACCCAGGTCTTCTAAGTTTTAAACTAGCGAGTGCTCTTTCCATAATATAAATAAAGCATGGATGTAGGATAACAGAGTTGAAGACATTGGCACTAAGTTTTATGTTGGAATGAATCTCCCCTGAGTAACCAGCTCATTCGGTCCTCTTATGAACCATATGGCATTTTCTCAGTGAACAAAGAGTATTTGCTATCTGTGATAGCAACTGAAAAATAAAGACCAGCTTTGCTGTGGCCTTCAAATATCTTTGCATAGAAAGCATTACAGATTAGCATGCATTTTCTGTGTAATTCATTTATTGATTGTAAGGCATTTAATTCTGCACTGTTTTTCAGAGGAACATTGTCTTATGGCTTGTGTTGCTTTGACAATTTGAACGAATTATTCAGAGTGAGCATCCAAAATGGTAGTGAAACTAGAGGCTCACAGCTTCCAGGATTGCTGTGGCTGTGCTGATGTCTGTTCCCTTCCAGCTCTAACTCCTCATTCCCGACCCTCAGAGGCAGCATGGCCACTGCCATGGTGGTTCTGTAGCTTCAGAAGAACAGACGTGGATGGAGGAGATGAGCTGGGATGTGTTCTGCGGTAGGGAAGCCTTACCCAAGAGTTAGGGGCCTGTCTTGGTGACCAATTGTCTCAGTTTGTCTGGGTGAAACGGTTTCCCTAGATATGGGACTTCCAGTGCTAAAACAGAAAATCCCCACAAACTGGGAAAAGTGGGTCATTCTAGGTACTGCCCTCAAAATGGATTTTTAGAGTTGTCTAGAATAATTCATTTGGCTCTTTCATACCCCAATACTTCAAAAATTTAAGGTTAATTTGATTTAACAAGAAAAATAATCAGGCAAACAGTATCTGGGAGCCTAAGGTGTGAAACACGGATTTGTTTAAACTTATATCTCTGTCCCTCATAGTGACTTACTCTAAGCTCAAAGGGAATGAGTTTTGGGTAAGATGTGGGTAAGAAATTATAACTTGGGATCTTGGGACACTTTGTGTTTAAAGAAGGTAGGCTTTATTTACTCACCTTGCTGAAGTCGAAGTACAGGGACTTTACGGTGGAAGGGAGCAGGAAAGGGCTTTGGGTGCCTAAGGAGAAAGCAAATGGGCTTAGAAAAGAGGTAGAAAGCATGCTATTAAAAGATAGACATAGCCTATTTCAAAAAGTTCCTTTGGGTCAATCATCCACCCAGAACCAGTAAGGAAACATTCTATAGAGATCACATGTACCACTTCTGTTATATCTCCAACCCTCTTTTCCACCTCTCTTATTATTCCCGTGAATCCCAACTCCTATAACACTGAACCAAGGCTGGGAGCGCATGTGCCAGTCACTGTTTAAGTCTTTGGCAATTTAGAAGTTACCAAAACAGATACAAAGTTCTTTTCTCATGGAGTTTATAATCTAAGGTGAAGGGGTAGCAAGCAATCCATAAAGCAAGCTGGCAAAGTTTACAGTAGATCCTAATAAACCCTTTAGAGAAAGATAAAGCAGGGTGAGGGAATGGGAAATGGAGTATTGCGTGTTCATGAAGATCGCACTGAGGAAATAAGGTTTAGAAGCAAATACATGAAAAAGAATGCTTTAGAAATCAGGACATACAAGCTGGATATTATTTTGGAAATTTAATTTTTGTAGAGCCAGTAGATAAGTGCAAAGGAAAAATTTGCTTCTAAATCAATAAATAATAAAGGAAGAAAACTAAACACAGTTGGAAAAAGTTAGGGGTTGACAGAAGGATCAAGCTTCCTGTGCTTGTCAGACCATATTACTGCCATTTGATTTCATTTTCATTTGTTTGTTTGGAATTCACCAGAGAAATACTGGCACCTCCTCCTGGCCTGCACCCTCAGGCCCTGTATTTTACAAAGAAACCTCTATGAGTAAGCCAGAGCACAGCACATAAACTAAGGTTTCTCTTGACAATTCATCTCATACTTTTGTTTCAGCAGAAACTACACATCCTTCAACGCAAGTTATAGAAGCTTGCAGCCTGAGGCATTGATTGCATTGGACATAAAAGACATAATTCAAAAAAACTTATTTAAACATTCTATTATAGCTTCATGGAATTTACTTGTCAAAGAGGTGAGTGGGTCCTACATCAGTAGCTCCTGTTTTTCCTACACACCCCATAAACCACTCACAAATACGGTATTTTAAATGTGAAAGCCAGAATCTTTTGTTTTGCAGAAAAGTGATAGTGTAATGATTCTTACAAATTATATAAGTGTTTTTTGAGTAAGAGAGATACTCCAAATACTTCTTGGCACTTAAGGTAGATTTTTATTTTATTAAATTTAACAGATATTGATATTTACCACAGTAATAGCACAAAAATTTCTGTTATATGAAGTGAAAGCCCCATTCTAAGAACACAGAATAATTGCTTTTCCTGAATTGTTAGCTACTGATTCTCCTGAGTAGATGGCAAAGGTGCGGAAGCACATCTGGAAGGTATCACAAACATGCATGTGATGTGAATTACAAGAAAATACTAAATTAGCTTGTTATATTTGACAACATCATTAACTGTTCTGAGATCAGCAAATAAAGTACACTGGCTACAGAATCTAGTTTCTGGAAATTGACAGCGGCTTCTCAAGGAATGTATAATTGGGTCTCCAGCATTCCTCATACCATCAACACAGAAGGTTCTGTCTATTTGGAGTCAATTAGATCAAAATTTGACATAAATTTGAAAGAATACTTTGCGGCATAAGTCTGTATGTTGACCTTTCCTATGACCTTATTAGGTGGTTTTATTGTCACTTAGGGCTGACTGAGTTGTAGTATCTGAAAAGATTGGCTCAGAATTGTCTACGTTTAGATTCTCATTGCTGAACTAAGGCACTTGGTAAGATTATTATATCAGCATGACCATCAAGCCTCTTTACAAAGTGTTGATCTGGTGGATTGCCTTACTCAGCTATCAGTCTCACTTAGTAAGATGACAAAAAGAAAAGGTCTAAGTTTGAGGAAGCTAAATGACTGAAATCAATTTAATTTATGATTAAAAAGTCTCCTCCCAGAGAACTCTTGATTTTTTAATGAATTATATCTTTCAAATGGGGGACTGTCACTGTTGTTAAAGTCCATGAATACTTATTGTTGTCATTTACTGGGAGTTCTTTATCATTATTTACTTCAAAGAGACTACATAGTCCCTAAGGGTGATACCATGTTCTCATATCACAAAAAGTGTTTTAAGCTGTATGCCTGCCTATATGTTATTTATTTATTTATTTATTTTTGTATCATTAATCTACAGTTACATGTGCAACATTATGCTTACTAAACCCCCACTTCATCAGGTCCCCGCCAATTACCCCATTACAGTCACTGTCCATCAGCGTGGTGAGATGCTATAGAATCACTACTTGTCTTCTCTGAGTTGTACAGCCCTCCCCGTGCCCCTCCAACATTACATCTGCTATCGTAATGCCCCTTTTTCCCCATTGTCCCTCCCTTCCCAACCATACTCCCCAGTACTTTTCCCTTTGGTAACTGTAAGTCCATTCTTGGGTTCTGTGAGTCTATAGCTGTTTTTTTCTTTCAGTTTTTTTCTTTGCTCTTATGCTCCACGTATGAGTGAAATCATTTGATACTTGCCTTTTTCGGCTTGGCTTATTTCACTGAGCATAACACCCTCTAGCTCCATCCATGTTGTTACAAACAGTAGGATTTGTTTTCTTCTTATGGCTGAATAATATTCCATTGTGTATATGTACCACCTCTTCTTTATCCATTCATCTACTGATGGGCACTTAGGTTGCTTCCATTTCTTGGCTATTGTAAATAGTGCTGGAATAAACATAAGGGTGCATCTGTCTTTTGGAAACTGGGCTGCTGCATTCTTAGGGTAAATTCCTAGGAGTGGGATTCCTGGGTCAAAGGTATTTCTATTTTGAGTTTTTTGAGGAACCCCCATACTGCTTTCCACAATGGTTGAACTAATTTGCATTCCCACCAGCAGTGTAGGAGGGTTCCCTTTTCTCCACATCCTGGGCAACATTTGTTGTTGTTTGTATTTTGGATGTTGGCCATCCTCACTGGTGTGAGGTGATATCTCACTGTGGTTTTAATTTGATTTCTCTGATGATTAGTAATGTGGAAAATCTTTTAATGTGACTGTTGGCCATCTGAATTTCTTCTTTGGAGTAGTGTCTATTCATATCCTCTGCACATTTCTTAATTGGATTACTTGCATTTTGTTTGTTGAGGTGCATTTATATATTTTGGATGTCAACCCCTTAACAGATATGTCATTTATGAATATATTCTCCCATACTGTAGGATGTCTTTTTATTCTACTGATGCTGTCCTTTGCTGTACAGAAACTTTTCAGTTTGATATAGTCCCACTTGTTCATTTTTGCTTTTGTTTCTCTTGCCCGGGGAGACATGTTCATGAAGAAGTCACTCATGTTTATGTCCAAGGGATTTTTGCCTATGTTTTTTTCTAAGAGTTTTATGGATTCATGACTTACATTCAGGTCTTAGATCCATTTTGAGTTTACTTTTGTGTATGGGGTTAGACAGTAGTCGAGTTTCATTCTCTTACATGTAGCTGTCCAGTTTAGCCAACACCAGCTGCTGAAGAGGTCTCCCCATTGTATATCCAAGGCTTCTTTATCATATATTAATTGACCATATATGTTTGGGTTAATGTCTGGATTTTCTATTCTGTTCCACTGGTCTCTAGGTCTGTTCTTGTGGCAATACCAAATTGTCTTGATTACTGTAGCTTTGTAGTAGAGCTTGAAGTCTGGGAGCATAATTCCCCCTGTTTTATTCTTCCTTCTCAGGATTGCTTTGGCTATTCAGGCTCTTTTGTGGTTACATATGAATTTTAGAACTATTTGTTCCAGTTCATTGAAGAATGCTGTTGGCATTTTGGTAGGGATTGCATTGAATCTGTAGATTGCTTTAGGTAGTATAGCCATTTGGACAATATTTATTCTTCCTAGCCAAGAGCATAGAATGAATTTACATTTGGTAGTGACCTCTTTAATTTATCTTAGGAGTGTCTTGTAGTTTTCAGGGTATATGTCTTTCACTTCCTTCATTAGGTTTATTCCTAGGCATTTTATTCTTTTTGATGCAATTGGGAATGGAATTGTTTTCCTGATTTCTCTTTCTGCTAGTTCATCTTTAGTGAATAGGAAAGCAGCAGATTTCTGTGTGTTAATTTTTTATCCTGCAACTTTGCTGAATTCAGATATTTGTTCTAGTAGTTTTGGAGTGGACTCTTTAGGGTTTTTTATGTACAATATCATGTCATCTGCAAATAGTGACAATTTGACTTCTTCTTTACCAATCTGGATGCCTAGTATTTCTTTGTTTGGTCTGATTGCCATGGCTAAGATCTCCAGTACTATGTTGAATGACAGTGGGGAGAGTAGGCATCCCTGTCTTGTTCCCGATCTTAGATTAAAAGCTTTCAGCTTCTCATTGTTGAGTATGATGTTGGCTGTGGGTTTGTCATATATGGCCTTTATGATGTTGAGGTACTTGCCCTCTATACCCATTTTGTTAAGAGTTTTTATCTTGAATGGATGTTGAATTTTGTCAAATGCTTTTTCAGCATCTATGGAGATGATCATGTAGTTTTTGTTCTTCTTTTTGTTGATGTGGTGGATGATGTTGATGGATTTTCGAATGCTGTACCATCCTTCCATCCCTGAGATGAATCCCACCTGACCATGGTGTATGATCCTCTTGATGTATTTCTGAATTCGGTTTGCTAATATTTTGTTGAGTATTTTTGCATCTATGTTCATCAGGGATATTGGTCTGTAATTTTCTTTTTTTGTGAGGTCTTTGCCTGGTTTTGGTATTAGAGTGATGCTGCTTCATAGAATGAGTTTGGAAGTATTCCCTCCTCTTCTATTTTTTGGAAAACTTTAAGGAGAATGTGTATTATTTCTTCTCTATATGTCGGGTAAAATTCAGAGGTGTATCCATCTGTCCTGGGCGTTTTGTTCTTAGGTAGTTTTTTGATTAGTGATTCAATTTCTTTTCTGGTAATTGCTCTGTTTAGGTTTTTTTGTTTCTTGCTTGGTCAGTCTTGGAAGCTTGTATTTTTGTAAGAAGTTATCCAGTTCTTCTAGGCTTTCCAGCTTGTTAGCATATAGATATTCACAGTATTCTTTTAAAATTATTTGTATTTCTGTGGGGTCCTTCATGATTTTTCCTTTCTCATTTCTGATTGTGTTTATGTATGTAGATTCTCTTTTTCTCTTAATAAGTAGGGCTAGGGGTTTATCTATTTTGTTTATTTATTTATTTAATTTATTTTGGTATCATTAATCTGTAATTACATATGCAATATTATGGTTATTAAACTACCCACTTCATCAGGTCCCCCCTACCAACCCCTGTACAGTCAGTGTCCATAAGCGTAGTGAGATGCTATAGAATCACTACTTGTCTTCTCTGAGTTGTACAGCCCTCCCCACACTCCCCCAACATTACGTCTGCTAATTTTAATGCCCCTTTTTCCCCCTTTTTCCTCCATTCCCGCCCATCCTCCCTAGTCCCTTTCCCTTTGGTAACTATTATTCAATTCTTGGGTTCTGTGAGTCTGCTGTTCTTTTCTTTCAGTTTTTTTCTTTGCTCTTATGCTCCACATGTGAGTGAAATCATTTGATACTTGTCTTTTTCCACTTGGCTTATTTCACTGAGCATAATATCCTCGAGCTCTATCCATGTTGGCCCAAATGGTAGGATTTGTTTTCTTCTTATGAGTGAATAATATTCCATTGTGTATATGTACCACCTCTTCTTTATCCATTCATCTACTGATGGGCACTTAGGTTGCTTCCATTTCTTGGCTATTGTAAATAGTGCTGCGACAAACATAGGGGTGCATCTGTCTTTTTGAAACTGGGCTGCTGCATTCTTAGGGTAAATTCCTGGGAGTGGGATTCTTGGGTCAAATGATATTTCTATTTTGAGTTTTTTGAGGAACCTCCATACTGCTTTCCACAATGGTTGAACTAATTTGGATTCCCACTAACAGTGTCGGAGGGTTCCCCTTTCTCCACATCCTTGCTACCATTTGTTGTTGTTTGTGTTTTGGATGTTGGCCATCCTTACTGGTGTGAGGTGATATCTTATTGTGGTTTTGATTTGCATTTCTCTGATGATTATCAAAGTGGAGCATGTTTTCATGTGCCTGTTCAGGTGATTGGTCTGTTTAGTTTTTCTGTTTCTTGCTTGGTCAGTCATGGAAGGTTACATTTTTCTAAGTTGTTCATTTCTTCTAGGTTTTCCAGCTTTTTAGCATACATATTTTCATAGTATTCTCTTATAATTCTTTGCATGTCTGTGGGGTCCATCGTGATTTTTCCTTTCTCATTTCTGATTCTGTTTATGTGTGTAGATTCTCTTTTACTCTTTAATAAGTCTGGCTAGGGGTTTATCTATTTTGTTTATTTTTTGGAAGAACCAACTCTTGGTTTCATTGATTTTCTCTATTGTTTTATTCTTCTCAATTTTAATTATTTTTTCTATGATCTTTACTATGTCCCTCCTTCTGGTGACTTTGAGCCTCATTTCCTCTTCTTTTTCCAATTTCAGTAATTGTGTCTTTAGACCATTCATTTGGGATTGTTCTTCCTTCTTTAAATAGCCTGTATTGCAATATACTTTCCGCTTAGAACTGCCTTTGCTGCGTCCCACAGAAAGTTGTGGCTTTGCGTTGTTGTTGTCATTAGTCTCCATATATTCTTTGATTTCTGTTTTGATTAGGTAGTTAACCCATTGATGCATTAGGAGAATGTTGTTAAGTCTCCATGTATTTGTGAGCATTTTTGTTTTCTTTCTACAATTTATTTCTAGTTTTATACCTTTGTGATCTGAGAAGTTGGTTGGTAGAATTTCAATATTTTTGAATTTACTGAGGTTCTTTTTGTGGCCTAGTATGTGGTCTCTTCTGGAAAATGTTCCATGTGCACTTGAGAAGAATGTGCATCCTGTTGCTTTTGGGTGTAGAGTTCTGTAGATGTCCATTAGGTCCATCTGTTCTAGTGTGTTTTTCAGTGCCTCTGTGTCTTTATTTATTTTCTATCTGGTTGATCTGTCCTTTGGAAAGAGTGGTGTGTTGAAGTCTCCTAAACTGAATGCATTGCTTTCTATTTCCTCCTTTAATTCTGTTAGTATTTGTTTCACATATGTCAGTGGTCCTGTTTTGGGTGCATATATATTTAAAATTGTTATATCCTCTTGTTGGACTGATCCCTTTTTCATTATGTAATGTCCTTCTTTTTCTCTTGCTACTTTCTTCATTTTGAAGTCAATTTTGTCTGATACAAGTACTGCAACACCTGCTTTTTTCTCTTTGTTGTTTGCATGAAATATCTTTTTCCATCCCTTCACCTTTAGTCTGTGTATATCTTTGGGTTTGAGGTGGGTCTCTTGTAAGCAGCATATAGATGGGTCTTGCTTTTTTATCCACTCTGTTACTCTGTGTCTTTTGATTGGTGCATTCAGTCCATTACATTTAGGGTGATTATTGATAGATATGTACTTATTGCCATTGCTGGGTTTAGATTCGTGGTTGCCAAAGGTTCAAGGGTAGTTTCTTTTCTATCTAACAGTCTAACTTAACTTTCTTGTTAAGTTATTGTAAATGCAGTCTGATGATTCTTTATTTATCTCCCTTCTTATTCTTCTTCCTCCAGTCTTTATATACTAGGTGTTTTATTCTGTACTCTTACATTTCCTTTGACTGTTTTTGTGGATAGTTGATTTTACTTTTTCCCTTTAGTTAGTATTTGGAAGGTCTGCTTTCTTTGCTATGATTTTATTTTCTCTGTTGACATCTTTTAGCCTTAGGAGTGCTTCCATCTAGAGAAAGCCCTTTAAGATATCCTGTAGAGGTGGTTTGTGGGAGGCAAATTCCCTCAGCTTTCACTTGTCTGGGAATTGTTTAAACTCTCCCTCAAATTTAAATGATAATCATGCTGGATACAGTGTTCTTGGTTCAAGCCCCTTCTGTTTCATTGCATTAAATATATCATGCCATTCTCTTCTGGCCTTTAAGGTTCCTGTTGAGAAGTCTGATGATAATCTGATGGGTTTTCCTTTGTAGGTGATATTTTTGGTCTCTCTGATTGCCTTTAATGCTCTGTCCTTATCTTTGATCTTTGCCATTTTAATTATTATGTGTCTTGGTGTCTTCCTTGGGTCCCTTGTATTGGGAGATCTGTGGGCTTCTGTGGATTGAGAAACTATTTCCTTCCCCAGGTTGGGGATGTTTTCAGCAATTGTTTCTTCAAAGACACTTTCTATCACTTTTTCTCTCTCTTCTTCTTCTGGTAGTCCTATAATGCGAATATTGTTCTTTTTGGATTGGTTACACAGTTCTCTTAATATTCTTTCATTCTTAGAGATCCCTTTATCTCTCTCTCTGCCTCAGCTTCTCTGTATTCCTGTTCTCTGATTTGTATTCCATTAAGCGTCTCTTGTACCTCATCCATTCTGCTCATAAGCCCATCGATCGTTTGTCTGATTTCTGCATTGTTTTTTCTCACTTCCTTCCTTAGCTGTTGTATATTTCTCTGTAGATCCATCAGCATGGTTATGACTTTAATTTCAATTATTTTTCAGGTAGATTGTGTAAGTCTATTCCATCAGGCCCCCTCTCTGGGGTTGTCTGGCTGATCTTTGTACCATATTCCTCTGTCTTTTCATGGTGATAGAAGTGGTCGCTGGTAGGTGCCACGAATGTCAGCTGGGAGAACAAAGACCCTTCCTGCTTATTGTTCTCCTTGTCCTTCTCTGGGGCCTGAACTGGTTTCTCACCCACTGGGAGGCAGTCTCTGCGATAATCCCCACAGCTGCCTGTGTGTGGGGTCCCCCTCAACTTAGCCTATACCATTGCAGGGGGTTGAAGTCTCCCTGGGTGCCTTCTGGCCCCCTTGGTGCTTTACAGCCCTTGATGTGGGTTCTGGGGTCCTTCCTGCTTAGCTCCGTGCCCACCGGGAGTAGATTCTATGAGGTTGCTATGGGCAGGGCCGCTCCTCTGCTGTTCCGCCGCAGTGGTGGATCCCGGACCCTTTGTGGCACTGGCCTGGGTTGGGGGAAATGAATGGCTGGCTGCTGATCTCTGTGGGAGGCCTCCATGTGGCTGCTTTGCCCAGCTGCTGGTCAGGCGGTCCGAAATTCCCCAAGACTCCCACACTGCTGGGCTGAGTGCTTTGGGATGATTTTGTTCCACTGTTGGGCCCTTGTCTCTTTAAAACTTAAAAAAAACAAAAAAACAAAAACAACAGAACCCCCACCCCCCAAAAAAACACCTGCTTTTGTTTTGTCCCAGGGAGTCGGGTGAGGGGACCCACTTCAGTCTCCATCTCAGATCCTGCCCTTCTGTTTCTCTAATCTCTGATACATCATGCGATGTGTGTCAGTGCTCCCGGCACAGATCGCCAGGGCTGGTTATTTGGCGGGCCTGTGCTTCCACTCCCTCCCCACTCTGAATCTTTGCCTGCCTCCGTTGTGCTGGGGTGGGGGAGTGCTTGGGTCCCGCCAGATCACGGCTTTGTATCTTACCTGCCTCATGAGGCACTGAGTTCTTGCAGGTGTAGCTGTAGCCTCACTGTTGTGCTGTATCTTCTGGTCTCTTTTTTAGGAATAATTGTATTTGTTGTATTTTCACAAATATATATGGTTTTGGGAGGAGATTTCCACTGCCCTGCTCATGCCGCCGTCTTCCCAGAAGCCGCTGTCTATATGTTTTGTATACTTCTTTCCTAGAGTAATATCTGGGTTGTGAACCACTCCTAGACTTTAAGTTTTCCAGAATAATTTTAAAAACTAAGAAGAAAAACAAAAAAGACATAGAATAAAGGAGTATTTTTGACTGGAAAGAAAGAACTTTTCAACAGAAAAAAGTAATTAAACATACATGACAAACCAAAATTTTAACTACAGTATCTGTCTTGCTGAAAGTGCTTGGTTTGAGTTCCAGAAGAGAAGAAACAAACCCATGCTCACCATCTATTCATTCTTCAAAGTATTGATTGCCCAGAAAGTGCATAAAAAATTAGATAATATTCAGTTTCCTTTAAAAAACTCACAAGCGAGGAACTAGTATATAAACATGTATGTATGTATGCTTGTATATGTATGTCTATACACATATATACATGCATGCATATATACACCTATGTATGTGTAAATATATAATTATATGAAATATACATTGTAACAATTATGTATTATATATAAAAGTAGCACAAACCCAATTTATTATATTACATTTCTAATTTGTAATCCATATGCAAAATACAAATACAAGCAATTATAGAGGGGTATATGCTATAGTATTATCTGTATAAGATATTTATACTCTCTGTGTACATGGATTGTAGGAAGGTTCAAAAGAGGAGGCCTTCTCCAGAGACATTTCTAAGGTCTTTTCAAGAGAAATCCAGGAAAAATCAGGGGAGCAATGAGAGATAGACTAAAAATAAAAAAAATTAGAGAAGAAATGAAAAAAGTAGTAGAGAGAAAAAGTGCAGTAGCAGAAGTGGCATCCAAGTGATTAAAACCTTATACATTAGCAGTAGAGCAAAAAGGTCAGTGAGAAGACATAAACAGTGGGGAGGAAAGCCAACAGGTAAGGCCCTCCCCAGACATGGCATAATGATACCTGTACCCAAGTATCTCTAGAAAGCACAGGTATCTGCTGATGCACATGTGAGCGTGTGTATGTGTGTATGTGTTTGTGTACAGTTTGTGTACAGCGTGTGTTTGTGTTGTCTGTTTTCTTGTGTGTACAGTTCTGTTTAAGAATGAGGTAGAAATGGAGGAGTGTCATTAAGGAACATGCCACCTATTATGAATATAGTTTTGAAGTTCTTGTGTTTAAAGCAACTTTCAGTTCTATAGATGACGCTTTTGCCAGAATACATAATCACAGTGATGCTTGCTGCTGTGTGATGAGATTGTGTCACAGCTGTGTGGTGTGATTAAACCCTTTGACATCACAGCTTTATATGACATATACATTCAACCCCTCTGCTTCTTTTAACTGCTATTCATAACTTCTCCTTTGGTGAAATAAATTGTAAACACATTTTTTGTGAATTGAAGTTATCCCAGTTGACTGATCTGCATTTTTGTTTAAATTTTTATCCTATCAAAACAGATATCAAAATCAAAGTCATCCTCTCCAAGTAAATTGCTGAACTCTCATGATGGGTTTTAGATCTAAACGAACATAGCTGCTAAAATATAAAACTTAATTCTCAGCTGGTTTACATTCTTTCATCCATATTGTTTATTTATCTACAAAAATCTCTGCATTTTTTCTCCTAGCCTTTTCTGATTTTAGGGATTTCAGCAATACTTACATTTCTGTAAAGCCTTATTTATTCCACATTGAAAGATATCTCATTTCTTTAGTTCTTATAACATTTTTGTGAGATAGGACTTTGTCTTATCTGTTCTACAAGGGACAAATGTATATATAAAGCATTTACCTAGAGTTCAAGGTAAATTGTTGTAGAATTGCATTTTCATCAAATGCTCTTCTCAGCTGGTTCCCCTCTCTCTCTTTCTCTTCCTTTCTCTGTCTCTGTCCATCTGTCCCTCTCTCTTTTTATGTCTTTTTTCTTCTTTTTACTTATCAATCCAAGTTTTCTATATTATATAGGATCACTTTTCATAATTTTTATTTGCACATGACAATTTTCCATTTCATTAAGACTTTGACATTGCTAGCAATAGGGTGTACGTATTTTTTTAAATAGTGGTTGAGTGGCTGGCCGCTAGAGTGTAGTAAGTTCTGAGAGAATAGATTTTAGTTGATTTACTTATGTTTATTTTGTAATTCCTTAGCAGAAACTGCATGACATTCAGTTGCAAAAATAAACATTCTTTCATGTAACCTTGCAGTTCAACATTTTCAGGTAGATTTTGAAAGAGGCATTTTTGAGCACTTCCACTTAAATTGTCATTTTACCTGTTCTTTGCTTACAGTGTATATTCACCTTTATCTTAAACCATTCTATAAAATGACAATAATAATCCTGATCTGATTTTGGAATTTTCTTATGAAAGCAGCCTAACCAAATAGCAATAAAATCATAAGTTGGATATTATTTGTTTCATAAAATTATTAATTAGATGTGAGTTCTTGGCTAAATTATCTGTTTGTGCCTCTGACTGTTTATTATTATTATCTAATTTTTTGACAGGTATTTTGTAATCATTTTTTATCAATACCAAATGAGTATTTATATGAGAAATATTTACTATCTATAACTGTTAAACCCTACTTAAGCCAAAGTTTGTGGTATTATTACATTGCAATATTCAAGTTCCTGTGGTGAAACAGACAGGGAATGAGATGGGGAACTCATGGTCCCCATCTGCTCAAAATATGTCACTGACTAGCAGAGTGCACTTGAGTAAGTCAGCTAATCAATCTTTGTTTCCCCAACTATGAAATGAAAGTTTTAATGAAAGTTGGTGACAGGGTTAACATTCTAAAACTCTATCCTGAACTTCCAAGAAGATTCCCCTCTAAGCAAGGGTAAGCACCTGCCGGGCATTGTCTAATATCAGGCTGGAATATCAGATGCTTCATGCATGCCCTGACTTCTCCCACACCTAGCTATGTTTAGCAAAAACTAAATAATGATGTATATAATTGTTGAATCACTATGTTGTACACCTGAAACTAGTAAAATATTATATGACAGATATACTTCAATTAAAAATAAACAAAATTTATAAGAAACTAAACAAGAATGGATGTGAGATTTTTAGTTAGAGAGTGTTTAGGAATGGTTACAGTCTGTAATTTCATGAGCTACAACCAAGAAAAGTAGAGAATATGGTAGAGGTAAACCAGAGAGGGAGGAAAGGCATTAAAAATGGGTTGAGAGAAAGAACAAAAGACACCAGATATGTGTTTTAAAATAATAAAGAATACAAAAGGGGTCTGATGGATGGATTGCAAGCAGGTTTAGTGATAAGGGTGATTGATAGTGAAGAATTAAGTTTGGAATATAACCTGTTATGAGATTTGGTTCATAAACAGTGAGCTATAATCTCCGGAAAAAGTTTACATCAGTGATGTTCATTCCAGTACTTAAAAATAGATGAAAAATTGGCTTTTATATTGCATTCTTTTTGACTACTTGAACTGCTTACATATAATTTTTATACCTAAGTCAAAGAAGATTTTCCAGATAAAATGTGCAGTAAAAAGTGTTTGATGAATGATTTCTAATTTTTTAACTGACAAAACAATCAACAGCTATATGTTTTTAAACTCAGGTATTAATATTCGAGTAATACTTTAAATGTACTCTCATATTATGCTGACTGATAGAAGTTAAATGCTACTTAGAGTAAATTACTTTGAATGATTATAAAGAAAAATAATATTTATTGTATCTTGAGCTAGACTTTAGTCAAATAGGATGTTTAGAAGTCATTTGATGATACGACACCCATATAGGAGAGTAACCAGTAAAGGAGAGAATGAACTTTGGACCATAAATTGGATAAAGCATATTCCTTTATAGACATATTCACACTAACCATTTATGATCTAGCACTTAGGCACTTTAAAATTTAGATCTGAGAAGTAGGTGAAACAGAAGAAAAAGTTTAGGAATTTTTAAATATACTTTTGTATTTGGTATATTTTTTTTAATCAAGTATTTTTTGGATTGGTGTACAGAAGGGAAATAAAATCAAGCAAACACACTAATACAGTAAGAATGCATTACCAAGATGGGTATTAAGACTATCCAGGAAAAAAAAAAACATTTAAAAATGGATGAGGGCAGCCATAAAGAAAAGTGCCTTATTTATTCTGTTATCAGAAAGTCATAATTGCCTACAACTATTTACTGAGAATCTGCTATATGCACATTACTGTGCTAGACTGGTTTAGAGCATTAAAAAAACATTGTGTGAATTGACCTAACAGAGTTTTGAGTTGGAGAATCAATTTCAATACAAAGATACCAATTAAAGAGCAATATAGACCTTTATAAGAAATGAACTGATGAAATAGAAGGAGCACTTGACCTGAGAGATCTGCAGTGCATGCTCTGTGCTTTAGTACACATTTCATCAGTTACCGTTTGCCAGCCACTAAGGAAAGAAGCTGAGCAGGAACTTTCTGGATATTCCTTTCCGCTAATGAAATTCACAATAAAAATACAGCTGGCTTTTTCATAGTGTTTACCTCATGCCTGACATTATTTGAAATGCTTTATATGTAATATTTCAGTTAATCCTCACTAAAAGAATTACAGGTTATGGAATTTAAGAGATGAGAAAACTGAGAAATCAATCATTTCTTTTTTGGTTTACACAGTTGACAAATGGTAGCTTTGAGATTGTACCATCTAGTTGATTCTAGAGCTGTGATTTTAGCTATGATCTCTTTCATTTCAATGTTATTCTGATTTTATAAAGCTTTATATTCTGCAAATGTTGCTGAGATGTAATGGGGCATGAAAGGTTTAAATACAAACTGAGAGAATACTCAATGTTATATCACAGTATACACTGTGGTGCTGCCTAAATGGAGACAAGTTGGAAACTCCTACCTAATAAATTAAGAAATCCCATTTAAAGGGATTTTTCCCATTGCATCCCTCCTTCACTCCCATTAATACCACTACCCTCCCCAGTGCCAGTATGGCACACATGCACCACATAGCTGCATACAAGAGTGCTTGAGCGTCAAACTGTGCCAGTTATCCCTAGAGTACATAAAAAATGACCAACAGCGTGTGATGTCATAAATGTTTTGTAGCAAAACTGGTTAAATGGAACTATAGAGCAGGGGAACCCAGATCTCATGATGGCTGGATAAGGACATAGTCTCTGTCACCCTGGTTAACATTTACTCCTTGTTTCTCACTGAAGAGAAATTAGAGATGGTTATCCTCTGTTACCTCATACTTATAAATATTAATATGTTCAACACATTGCATATGTTTTCTTGTACAGAATTTGTGCTCAGTCATTCTGGATACATTTTTTTGTCATCTTTGAAAGTATTTATTTAAATACCCCTTAATGGTATTATTACAAAAATGGATATAAAGTATTTATATAGATATAAATAATATAAATATACCAGAATGTCTCCAGAGATGGAGACAGAGATATAAAGAAAGGGAATGATCAACCAGTATACTCTCTATGATTATTACAGTTATTACAATATAGATTTTGGGGGATCAGAATAATGGCAGACCCAATACTACCTCTTTCTGGTGTGCTGCTGCATTTAGTACAGACAGTAGAAGTTCTGAGGCAGAAATAGAGTCTATGAAGAAGACTTATTAGAAGAGATGAATTTTTAAGGGAAGTCATGATATGACCTTTGTTTGAGTGCCAAGATAATCACTATTTTGCTACCCTTTAATCGCCCCTAAACTGTGCTGTTGCCAAGATATATTTGGTGTATTTGGCTATTTTGCTTTCATACATATGTCAGCCTTGAAAAACCCAAAGATGCATAAATTTGGAATCAGCATGTAACAATATCATGTGTTAGCACATAATTAGAAAGAGGCATGGTTGGAAGGCCATTTGTAACCTGATAAAATTTAATGATTATCTTTTTAATCCACTTTCTTTCATCTCCATAATCACATATGTACACAGGGGTACCCTACTTTATATTTAGTTTTATACATCTACTAGTTACAGCAGAAAGTCAGCTATTGTCTTCTTATATTGGAGAGCATTATAAGTTCATAATAGACTTTTTGATAATTTTATTCTTCAACTAAAACTAAAAATAATTCACAAGAAGCCAATATAGTAAAACATTTTATTTGTGTGCATGATAATCTTAAAAGATTTCTTTTGTGATGCTTTGGAAAATAACAACCATTTAGCTCAGCCACAAATTACATCATCAGCTCCTAGATCTATGCAAATAAAATGGTGGGAAGGGGGTTGAACTTGTATTTGCTCAGATCTATGTGTATCAGGGTACATTAATTATGCATACTTAAGAGCAAGCCTGTCATGGCAAATGATTTCTGAATGGAATCTCATGAAATTTTATAGCTTTATTATGAATTAAATATGTAATTTGATGAAAATCTTCATGAAATACAAATGGACAGAATTGACATATCCAGAACAGGAAGAATATTATGGCTCAACATGGTGTGTGGCCTGTGAAGGAAGTAGAAGGCTGATCATTCTTGCTTTATGCTTATAAACAAAGTAGAAATATGATTTTAAGACTCCTGGGAATAACTGGAATCCAACAACAATAAAAGTGATATATTTCTCACTTTTCAAATCAGTCATATTTGACATAAAATACACGTATTAAAAAAATTAGTGATGACCCAGAACATTTTTAATAGCCAGAATCTCACATGTAGCAGTCATATATGTATTATGAATTATAATAAGAAGTATTCTTACTATTAAAAATATTTAGGTTCAGGGGCCAACTTAATTATAGGAACATATTTAGTTAAGACCCTTAGGGAACTGCATTGTTGATTTATTTTCCAGTCATACTGTTCTGCTTTTTGCTTTCCAATCTCAAAAAGCCATACTACCTGAACTGTTTAAAGATAGTAGTTCCTTTAGAGGTTATTTATGGTCAGTGTTTGAAAATGGCACTTCAGTGGTGATAATGGCTTAACTTTGTCAGTTTTAGTTGCTGTTTATCATATATTAAAATTGATTAAGAGAAAATAATAACAGTAATATACACACCACAATTTATTATCTGTGCTTTTGCTGTTTTGTGTATTTGTCTAATATAACATCTCATTATGTTTCAATTATCTGTTTAGTTAACTATCTCCCTCACTGGTGCAAATGATGATTCTGAAGGGCAAAGACACTGGGTGGGGTGGTACATAGTCTGTGCTTTAGTATCCACACAACATGGGCCTGGGAAACATAGGGATCACCATTATGTGGCTAGAACAAAATGTTTGTCTAAACTAAGAATAAATGTATTGTTAAAGAATCCAAGGTGCCAATCTAAAAATGGCCCTTTTATTCTGATCATACTCTAGATGAAAAAGGTAGGCTCTTAAATTAAACATATCTTATTCTCTTATTTTTTTGTTTGAATGTACTAATGGTACATTGTGTAAGGTATCCAATAATTCAAACTGTTTCTATTTTCCCTGATTTGTGAGGTTTTACTACACCATTTTCCTTTAGGGTTAATTTGTACAGGAATTTCCTTCACATGGTGTTTTTATTCTTCATATAGTTATAGGTTACAATAATTCAGGTCACTGAGATTTTTGAAGAGCTCATCATTATCTGTTTACAGTTAATGATTTTCCAACTGTTCAATTATAACATCATCAGATGATATTTTTAAATGCAGGAGCAGTGATCAATTATTTAAATATCACAAAGGATCACTTCAAACAACTGTAAGCATGGTTATCCTGGAAATGGTGGAACCAATCAGAATTTATAGAAAATAAGCTCTTTGTATATTGTGGGGAAGAATCAAGGGTAAAAATCATGGGGATGGTTTGGAAATGGATATATAATAAGTGAAGCAATCCCAATTGCAACATTAGAAAGCTATATTTCATAGGGTGTCTGTGAATGGAATATATAAAGTGTCAAAAGAAGTACTTATTGAGTGCACAGCCTTGTAACACTCCATAGAGTCTGTTTTGTGCTTCCTCTAGTATTGCTTTTCTCTCTGCAGACATTTCAAAATACTGAGGGTTAAAAAAGCAGAACTGCTTCTGTTCAAGTATGTTTATTAGAAACAGTTGGTTATGGAAAATGCCACTGGCTTGGATGATTCAAACTTGCCTAGGTTTTCAGGTAATTAAACACAGATGAGAATTGATGACTGCTGGGATTTTCTAAACTTTTCCTAATACTCTTAGTAGTGAAATATAGATATGAGGAAACATGATACTTACAGTCTATATACATGTGGACAGGTAAGTTCTTTTTGTTTCCAAATACTTATGCAACTCAGTTTTCAGGCGGCAAGTTTATGTTGATAACTCTTCTCCTTCTCTGAGGATTCATCAAGCATTTAGGCACCATTTCAGCCCAGACTGGTGCCCTGATACAGATGCAGAGTTGTTGCTTCAGGTTTGTCTTGATTTAACGTTTGTTGACTAAGTATTATCAACTTAGTTTTAGTCTCCCAAGCCATTGGTATAATGGGGATTGAACATTTCACGAAGTAATCTCAAAAGTTTAGGACATTGTATTTTATCCTGTGGTTGATGAACTTAAGAAAGTGACAGTTGTTTTAATTGAAACATCATCTGTTTTAAGACATTTTTTCTTTATTAAGACTTTATTTTTTAAGGCAGTTTTCAGTTCACAACAAAATTTAGGGGAAAGTGCAGATATATCCCTCATATATCCTACCCTTACACATGCATAGCCTTCTGCGTTACCAACATCTTCCAGCATAGTGGTATATATATTTTACATTAGCTTACATTATAGTTCACTATTGGTGCAATACATTCTATTGGTTTATTAGTTTGCACAAACGTGTAGTGATAGTGACATGTATCCATTATTATGGTATCATACAGAGTATTTTCACTGTTCTAAAAATTCTCTGTGCTATACTTATTCGTTCTTCCCCTCTTCAGCCCCTGAAAACCACTGATCTTTTTTGCCATGTGCACAGTTTTGCTTTCACAAGAATGTATTCTAGTTGGAATCATACAGTTTACAGTCTTTTCAGAGTAGTTTCATTCACTTAGTAATGTGCATTGATTCCTCCATGTCTTTTCATGGCTTAATAGCTCATTTCTTTTTAGATCTGAATACTATTCATAATATTTCATTGAAGGTACTGCAGTTTATTTTTCTATTCACCTACTGAAGGACATCCTGATTGCTTCTAAGTTTTGACATTTATGAATAAATAAGGAGCTATAACCATCTGTGTGTATGTTTTTCTGTGGACATAACTTTTCAACTCCTTTGGGCATATACCAGGGAGTGTGATTGCTCTATCATATGGTAAGAATATGCTTAGACAGTCTCCCAAAGTGACTGTACCATTTTGAATTCCCACCAGCAAGTAATGAGGGCTCCTATTGCCACACAGCCTTGTCAGTATTTTTTGATGTCAATGTTCTGAATTTTGGCCTTTCTAATAGGTGTGTAGTGGTATCTTATTATTAATTTGTATCTCCTTGATGACATATTATGTGGAGTGTATTTTCATATGCCCATTTGCCATCTTTATATCTTCTTTGGAGAGGCCTGTCAAGGATTTTGGCCTATTTTTTAATTTGGCTGTTGTGGGTAAAATTGCAGCATTTCCAGAATCCCTTGCCTGACCTTAGTCCATCTCCATATCAGTAGTTGTTTACAAGGAATGGAGAGAAGGAGACCGTCTCTGTATGAATAGGTGCAAGGGGTGGGGGAAGAGGCAAAAGGCACACTGGGACCGAGAGGGTTTCTGGGGCTTCACAGCTGGGTCCAGAGAGACACAGGAGAATGGGAGTAGACAACTTCTTACAAGCAATAAATGAGTTTCTCCCACTTTATCTTTCCCTTTGACTGATTTTGGTTCAAATGTTTATTTGCCCCAGGCTGGGAACACATTTTTACCTTGGAGTTACATCTGGTGGTAGCAGGACCTCTGAACCCAAAACCTGTCTTCATGGGTACAATGTTTGGATGGGCTTCCGCTGGAGATGGTGGGGAGGCCCCAGTGACTGGTGTGGGGGAAAGGGGACCACCCTGGGGATGGTGCTGCTTCACCCAGGAACCCCCATCCATGGGGCTTCCACTCGAGGAGCCCCTGGTGGGAAATTGGTCTAGGATAAAGAATGTCTTATGTGGGTGGGCCCTTAGGGAAGGGTGGAGACACCAGAAGCTGTGGAATTAGCCTTCTGTCAGATAGAAGAATGCTTAGGGGCCCTGAGTGACTGTGTGGTGGCCATTGATTGTGGGATTTTTGTTTCTTGAGATATTGGAAAGAGTTGCTGAGTATAGAGAAACACTTCAGAATTGCTTGGAGGAGCTGAGCAATGACCTATGAAATGCCCTTAAGAAAGAGAGACAGTTATTGAGAAGTCAGGTCACACTCCTGAAAGATACTTTAGCGAGGGAGGAGGCAGTAGGAGAATCCATGTTGCAGAAGGCCATGGGGAAGGGGGAGGAGAGTGGTGCCTTCAGTCCCGGAGATGGTTGAGGAGATGTTGGGAGAGTATGAGGTGGTGGTGCTGAGGGTGGAACTGTTGCTGAGGCCACCACCAAAGGCACCAGCCCCTCCTGCATTAAAGGCCCACCAGATTGTAATTAAGAAAATAAAAACGCAACAACCACAGGCTTCTCAGAGTACAGACCTGCCCCCTCCCCAGGTTGTGGAACTCTCCATGTTCCGCTCCTATACGTGGCATGAGCTGATGGACATCAACATCTGGTTTCAGCAGCAGTCATGGAACCTCTGCCTACATGGCTTCTGAGTTTCTGGGATATGGGGGTGGAAAATATTGTTATTTCAGATTCTGGAATGGGTAGACTGGCTTCCCTTGATGGCTCACCCTTCTCTCTGGCAAGTTGCAAAGTGCCCTTCATACCTCAGGGAATTGGGTGCTTCTGGATTGGTTGAGGGCAGTCATAAGGATAGTTAGGCCTAACCAGGGTGATTTACCATACTTACCCACTAGCCAGAAAATGTACGCAGAGCTCTAGCAGGTGTTACTGGAGCTGGGAATAAAAAATATCATCTATAATATGGAGCCTCAGGGCCCTGATGGGGAGTTGTTCACCATAATAATGAGAAATCTGGTGCTGCATACAGCTCCCCCATCTCTCGTTGGGACCCTAGTGACTATTCTTGCCTCCCACGAGGGCAACCCATAAGTGAGGCTTCTCTTACTTTAGCAGATCAGGGGAGGTTGAAATAATAAGAGCACAGTAGAAAATACAGGCTAGGACTGAAAGGAGAGGTGCAAAAGGCCCTGGGAAAGTCTTGAGGACCTAGGTGTGGGTTGATTTGATAAAGGCCGGGGTAGTGAAAGAAAAACTTGATGGGCAGTCCAATAGGATCATGTTAGAACTACGGCACCAATTAAAGCCAGAGCAGAAGTACTAGTTGCTGAGGTCCTGGACATGGAAGCCAGAGTCAAAGTCTCATGCTTGGCCTGTGTCCCTGCTAGACTTCCTGGGGGACAGTACTCAGGTTCTACCTGGGCCCTCAACCCAACAGAAATACAACTGGACATTGCGGTTTGACCGAAGAGGGTGTCAAGGTCCCCACCCTGGGGTATGTGGTGGGGACTGGAGGCCACATGTAGAATTAGCAATTCATTGGTCCCTCATGAATGTATGACATGTCCTGGCACTGGTGGACACAGGAGCTGAATGGTCTCTAATTTACATCAACCTTGAGCATCTTCCTTTGACCCCTGCTATGATAGATAACTATGGGGGTAAGGCAATTAAAGTGAAGAAAGCCCAAATCCCATTGGAGATAGGGCTTTTGCCCCCAAAAGAATATACTATGTACATTTCTTCCATCCCTGAATATGTTTGGGGGTGGGTGTCTTGCATGGCCTGTGGTTACAGAACACTGCAGGTGAGTTCAGACTGAGGATATGTGTGGTAAAGGCAGTTCTGGGGGAATATGATAAGCACCTGCCTGTAGCTTTGCCTGTACCTCGTTGTGTGGTAAATAGTAAGCAATATAAATTTCCTGGTGTACTGAAGGAAATTGGAGAAACTCTACAGGAGGTGGAGAAGGTGGGCATAATGAAGTCCATTCATAGTCATTTTAATACCCCAATGGGGCCAGTGAAAAAGCTGCATGGCTCCTGGCATATGACCATGGATTACAGGGAATTTTAAAATGTCAGAGTCCTGTTGCATGCTTTTGTCCCCTCTGTAGCAGCCCTTATGGACACCCTCAGGCATGAACGAGGGACGTATCATTATTTTGTGGACCTTGCTAATGCTTTCTTCTCTATTGACAGAGCACAGGAAAGTCGGCAACAGTGGGAAGACTGGCAATGGACATTTACCGTCCTTTCACAGGGGAACCTCCACAGTCCCACCATCTGTCACGGACTTGTAGCCGAGGACTTGGCCACATGGAGGAAACTGCAAATGATGTGGCTGTATCACTACATTGATGATATTATGCTCACATCTTATTCTCTTGAGGATTTAGAAGGGGCAGTTCCTAGACTGCTGCAACATTTACAAGAGAAAAGATGGGCTGTGAACAGCACCAAGGTTCAGGGACCTGGTTTGTTAGTAAAGTTCTTGGGGATTGTCTGGTAAGGTAAAACTAAAGTTATCACAGAACCAGTCATAGATAAGGTCCAGGCTTTCCCTACCCCAACCATTGTAGCAGTATAGCCAGAGTTTTTGGGTCTTTTGGGCTACTGGAGAGTGTTTATCCCCCACTTGGCACAAATTCTAAAGCCCTTATTCTGGCTGGTAGGAAAGGGCATCAGGTGGGACTGTGATGAAAACATGTGTATCTGATTTCTGCTGCTAAGTGAGCAGTCAAGGTCATACAGGCCTGGAGTGTAATGAACTCATCATGACCCTGTGAACTAGATGTTCATTTAACCAAAGATAGTTATGGATGGGGCCTTTAGCAGCAGCTTTAATTAATACACCAACCTACTGGATTCTGGTCACAAGTATGGAAGGGAGCAGAGATCCAGTACACCTTGATGGAGAAGCAACTGGTTGCTGTGTACCATGCCTTGCTGGCCTGGAGCCCATCACTGGAACAGCTCTGACCAAGGTAATAACCACATATCCTATTGCAGGGTGGGTGAGAGACTGGAACCAAATACCATGGAGCAGCATGGCACAGATGCCTACACTGGTCAAATGGGGCATGTATTTACAGCAACGAGCTCCCTTTCCAGTAGCCCCATAAGTTGAGAAATCCAACACTTATTGGGGACAGTGACATATACCAGTGGAAAGCAGGAATAACTTCTTTTGAGTCATAGGTAGCCAAGTGTCCTTCCTGATAAGGAAGGAAAAGCCCCTGTACCTGAAGATGCTTGGTATACAGACGGCTTCAGTCATGGTCATCCCCCAAAGTGGAAGGTTGTGGCTTTCCATCACAAGACTAAGACTATGTATGGAGGACAGTGAAGGGAAGAGCAGTCAATAGGCTGAGTTGCTGGCAGTATGACTCATGATCATACGGGAACCCTCCCCTCTAATTGTCTGCACTGACAGCTGGGTCATTTATTGGAGCTTGACCCTGTAGCTACCAGCATGGTACCATGCCAACTGGATGGTTGGTCACCAGCCCCTTCGGGGCAAGAGTTGTGGCAAGACCTATGGGCCTCTGCTCAGGCTAAGACAATTACCATATATCATGTGAGTGACCATTTGTCTTTGGCATCCCCAGGGAAAAATGAAGCACATGCACTGGCCCGGGTGTGTTGGCTAGAGGAAAAGCCTGCTTCTGATGTAGCCAATGGTTACACCAGCGTTTGTTGCATGAGGGGCAAACGACAATGTGGGCTGTAGCCCTTCAGTGGGGCTTGCCATTGACCTTTGAAGAAGTCAGGAGAGCCCAGAAGGAGGGTTTTGTGTGTTCTAAGAGGGACTCACCACTGAGTCCTGCAGCAGCATGGGACAATAGGGAAGATGCCAATACCCCTTGTCAGGTGGCAGATAGACTATATTGGGCCTCTGCCCATATCATATGGGTATCAGTATACCATGACTTGTGTGGACACAGCTACTGAACTGTTGGTTGATTTTTCTGCATGTTGTACAGATCAGCAAACCATCAAAAGGCGTCTAGAGGGTCTCTCTGCAACCTGTGGTTAACTACAGGTGATTGAGAGCAATCGAGGCACCCCCTTTACTGAACATGAGTTACAAGAATGGGTGCAACAATTAGTAATAAAGTGGAAGTTTCATGTACATATAACCCTACCAGGGCAGGCAGACATGATAGAGATGTACAATGGTTTGTTGAAATCTGGCCTGAAGTCAGACACCAATAACCTACTGTGCTGGCCAGCTGGCTTATGGATAGTGCTACAGCATTTGAATGACAAGCCCCAAAGAGGATCCATGAGCCATGTGGACATGCTAACACACATTTCTGCCTCTCCTATTCAACTTTACGTGCAAACCAAAGAGGCATTCTTAAAGCTAGGATGTAGTCTGCAAAGCAACGTCCTGCTGCCAGCCCCAACTGCATTAAACCCCCATGTTGAGTGGACATGGCCCTGGACATTTTAACACATGGATTAGAGATGAATGGCCCTTCTGGCATCTTGGGGAAAAGTCACGGGAGCTAACCTCATGTGTGTTCCAGGAATAACAGCAGAGTGGCCCCCAATGATCATTGTAGTGTACCCAAAACATCTGGGAGGTAAGGGCATCTTATGGGGAAGTTTTGTTTTATCTTTATGGCCAGTGCATGTACCTCCCATAGGCCTATATATTGACCCATCTGTAACTCCCACAGAACAGTGAAGGTCTGGTATACCTGACCAGGACAAGATCCCATTCCTACCACTGTCCTGTCACACTACCACCCTCTTGCACATACATCCTACCTAATGGACTAGATTTGCCTATGATGGTGTCATTAAAACATGTAACTTATCACCCTTAAGTTTATTTCACTGTGGCCTGGACCTGCCCCTGGCTGCATCTGCTGTGTGGTGATTGCTGTGAACTCCGTACCCATTCAGCTACTGACTGCCTGTGGAATGGGAGAACTATGGACTTAATCTGTATAGGACTTTCAATGTAGCTGGATCTTTTGGCTTGAGGAATATCATGTTTTTATTGCTGTTATTATTGTATGATATTAGCCTGCTCACAGTTCCTCAATTTTCTCACACAGGGGCCATTGCTGAAGATGGAAAACAAGTAAGATTGTGAGGCCAGATTTTTAGAGGTGTGGGCTGTGGGTAAAGTTGCAGTATTTCCAGAATTTCTCACCTGTCCTTAGCCATCTCAATATGAGTATGTGCTTACGATGGGTTCAGGAAGAGGTGAGCGTGTACCAGTACCAGAGAGGTTTTCTGGAGCCTTCACAGTTGAGTCAGGAGAAACACGGGTGAACGGGAGTAGACAACTTCTTGTAAGCAATAAATAGGTTTCTCCCACTTTATTTTTTCCCTTTGACTGATTTTGGCTTCAAAGATTTATTTTCTCTAAGCTGTGACATATTTTCCCCCTGGAGTTACAGTTATGTTCTTTTTTTATTGTTTTCATTTTTTATTTTCTATTTTTATTAAGGTATTATTTATATACACTCTTATGAAGGTTTCATATGAAAAAACAATGTGGTTAATACATTTACCCATATTCTCAAGTCCCCACCCATACCCCAGTGCAGTCACTGTCTATCAGTGTAGGAAGATGCCACAGATTCACTGTTTGCCTTCTCTGTGCTACACTGTGTTCCCTGTGACCCCCACACCACGTGTACTAAACATAATACACCTCAGTCCCCTCTAAACCCGCCCTCCCACACCGCTCCCCTTTGGTAACCACTAGCTCCTTCTTGGAGTCTGAGTCGGCTGATTTTTGCTCCTTCAGTTTTGCTTCGTTGTTATACTTCACAAATGAGGAAACTCATTTGACACTTGTCTTTCTTCACCTGGCTTATTTCACTGAGCATAATATCCTCCAGCTCCATCCATGTTGTTGTAATGGTAGGATTTGTTTCTTTCTTATGGCTGAATAGTATTCCATTGTGTATATACACCACATCTTCTTTATCCATTCATCTACTAATGGACTCTTAGGTTGCTTCCATTATCTAGGCTATTGTAAAAAGTGCTGTAATAAACATAGGGGTGCATATGTCCTTTTGAATCTGAGAAGTTGTATTCTTTGGGTAGATTCCAAGGAATGGATTTCTGGGTCAAATGGTATTTGTATTTTTAGTTTTTTGAGGAACCTCCATATTATTGCTTTCCACAATATGGAGCCAGCATTTGTTGTTCTTAGTCTTTTGGATACTGGCCATCCTTACTGGTGTGAGGTGATATCTCATTGTGGTTTTAATTTGAATTTCCCTGATAATTAGTGAGGTGGAGCATCTTTTCATGTGTCTGTTGGCCATCTGAATTTCTTCTTTGGAGAACTGTCTCTTCATATCCTCTGCCCATTTTTTAATTGGGTTATTTGTTTTTTGGGTGTTGACACATGTGAGTTCTTTATATATTTTGGATGTTAACCCCTTGTCAGATATGTCATTTACAAATATATTCTCCCATACTGTAGGATGCCTTTTTGTTCTATTGATGGTGTCCTTTGCCATATAGAAACTTTTTAGCTTGATGTAGTTTCATGAGTTCATTTTTGCTTTTGTTTCCCTTGCTCAAGGAGATGCTTTCAGGAAGAAGTTGCTCATGCTTATATTCAGGAGAATTTTGCCTATGATGTCTTCTAAGAGTTTTATGGTTTCATGACTTACATTCAGGTCTTTGATCCATTTTGAGTTTACTTTTCTTTATGGTGTTAAACAATAATCCAGTTTCATTCTTTTGCATGTAGCTGTCCAGTTTTGCCAACACCAGCTGCTGAAGAGGGTGTCATTTCCCTATTGTGTGTCCATGGCTCCTTTATCATATATTAATTGGCCATATATAGTTGGGTTTATATCAGGGGTCTCTAGTCTGTTCCATTGGTGGTCTGTTCTTGTGCCAGTAATAAATTGTCTTGTGTACTGTGGCTTTGTAGTAGAGTTTGAAGTTGCGGAGCATATCCCCCCACTTCTCAGGCTTTATTCTTCCTTCTCAGGATTGCTTTGGCTATTCGATGTCTTTTCTGGTTCCACATGAACTTTAGAATAATTTTCTCAAGTTCATTGAGGAATACTGTTGGTATTTTGATAAGAATTGCATTAAATCTGTAGATTGCTTTAGGCAGGATGGCCATTTTGACAATATTAATTCTTCCTATCCATGAGCACGGGATGTGTTTCCATTTATTGGTATCTTCTTTAATTTCTCTTGTAAGTGTCTTGTTTTCAGAAGGTCTTTCATTTCCTTGGTTAGGTTTATTCCTAGGTATTTTATTCTTTTTGATGAAACTGTGAATTGAATTGTTTTCCTGATTTCTCTCTCTGCTAGTTCATTGTTGTTGTATAGGAATTCCACAAATTTCTGTGTATTAATTTTGCATACTGCAACTTTGTTGAATTCTGATTTTAGATCTAGTAGTTTTAGAGTGGATTCTTTAGGGTTTTTTATGTACAATAGCATGTCATCTGCAAAGAGGGACAGTTTAACTTCTTCCTTGCCAATCTGGATGCCTCTTATTTCTTTGTGTTGTCTGATTTCTGTGGCTAGAACCTCCAGTACTATGTTGAATAGAAGTGGGGAGAGTGGGCATCCTTGTCTTGTTCCCCATCTTAAAGGAAAAGCTTTCAGATTCTCACTGTTAAGTACAATGTTGGCTGTGGATTTGTCATACATGGACTTTATTATGTTGAGTTACTTGCCCTCTAATCCATTTTGTTGAGGGTTTTTATCATGAATGGATGTTGAATTTTGTCAAATGCTTTTTCAGCATCTATGGAAATGATCATGTGTTTTTTTTCCTTCTTTTCACTGATGTGGTGGATGATGATGGATTTTCGAATGTTGTACCATCCTTGCATCCCGGGAATAAATCCTATTTGATCATGATGGATGATCTTTTTGATGTATTTTTGAATTCGGTTTGCTAATATTTTGTTGAGTATTTTTGCATCTATGTTCGTCAGGGATATTGGTCTCTAATTTTCTTTTTTTGTGCTGTCTTTGCCTGGTTTTGGTATTAGTGATGCTGGCCTCATAGAATGAGTTTGGAAGTATTCCCTTTTCTTCTACTCTTTGGAAAACTTTAAGGTGGATGGGTATTAGGTCTTCACTAAATGTTTGATAAAATTCAGTGGTGAAGCCATCTGGGACAGGATTTTTTTCTTAGGTAGGTTTTTCTTCACCATCCATTTCATCGTTGGTAATTGGTCTGTTCAGATTTTCTGTTTCTACCTGGGTCAGATCTGGAAGGTTGTATTTTTCTAGAAAGTTGTCTATTTCTTCTAGGTTATCCAGTTTTTTAGCATATAATTTTTCATAGTGTTCTCCAATAATTCTTTGTATTTCTGTGGTGTCCATAGTGATTTTTCCTTTCTCATTTCTGATTCTGTTTATGTGAGTAGACTCTCTTTTTTTCTTGATAAGTCTGGATACAGGTTTATATACTTTGTTCATTTCCTCAAAGAACCAGCTCTTGCTTTCATTGATTCTTTCTATTGTTTTATTCTTCTTGATTTTATTTCTGCTCTCATCTTTATTATGTCCCTCCTTCTAGAGGCTTTGGGCCTCATTTGTTCTTCTTTTTCTCATTTCGTTAATTGTGAGTTTAGACTGCTCATATGGGATTGTTCTTCTCTCCTGAAGTAGGCCTGTATTGCAGTATACTTTCCTCTTAACACAGCCTTCATTGCATCCTACAGATTTTGTGGTGTTGAATTATTGTCATTTGTCTCCATATATTGCTTGATCTCTGTTTTTATTTGGTCATTGATTCATTGGTTATTTAGGAGCATGTTGTGAAGCGTTCATTTCTTTTTGGGGTTTTTCATTTTCTTTGCATAATTTATTTATTGTTTCATACTTTTGTGGTCTGAGAAACTGGTTGGTACAATTTCAAACTTTTTGGATTTACCGAGGCTCCTTTTGTGGCCTAGTATATGGTCTATTCTTGATAATGTTCCATGTGTACTTGAGAAGAATGTGTATCCTGTTGCTTTTGGGTGTAGAGTTCTGTAGATATCTGTTAGCTCCATCTGTTCTATTGGGTTGTTCGGTGCCTCTGTCTCCTTACTTATTTTCTGCCTGGTTGATCTGTCCTTCAGAATGAGTGGAGTATTGAAGTTTCTTAGAATGAATGCATTGCATTCTATTTCTCCTTTTAATTCTGTTGGTATTTGTTTCACACATGTAGGTGCTCCTATGTTGGGCACATAGATATTTATAATGATTATATCTTTGGTCGGATTGACCCTATTGTCATTATGTAATGTCCTTCTTTGTCTCTCATGACTCTTTGTTTTGAAGTCCATTTTGTCTGATACTAGTACTGCAACTCCTGCTTTATTCTATTAGTTGCATGGAATATCTTTTTCCATCCCTTCACTTTTAGTCTATGTATGTATTTGGCTTTAAAGTGAGTCTTTTGAAGGAAGCATATAGATGGGTCTTTTTTTTTTATCCATTCAGTGACTCTGTGTCTTTTGGTGCATTCAGTCCATTTACATTTAAGGTGATTATCAGTAGGTATGTACTTATTGGCATTGCAGGCTTTAGACTCATGTTTACCAAAGATTCAAGGTTAACTTCCTTACTAGCTAAGGGTCTACCTTAACTCACTTAATATGCTATTGCAAACACAATCTAAAGGTTCTTTTTTTTCTTCCTCCTGTATTCTTTATATAATAGGTATAATATTCTTTGTTCTTTGTCTACACCTTGATTGACTTTGGGGATAGTAAATTTAATTTTGCATTTGCTTAGTAATTAGGTGTTCTTTCTTTACTGTGGTTTTATTACCTCTGGTGACAGCTGTTAAACATTAGGAACATTTCCATCTATAGCAGTCCCTCCAAGACACACTATAGAGATGGTTGGTGGGAGGTAAATTCTCTCAGCTTTCACTTATCTGGAAATTGTTTAATCCCTCCTTCAAATTTAAATGTTAATCTTGCTGGATAAAGTATTCTTGGTTCAAGGCCCTTCTGCTTCATTGCATTAAATACATCATGCCACTCCCTTCTGTCCTATAAGGTTTCTGCTGAGAAGTCCAATGATAGCCTGATGGGTTTTCCTTTGTATGTGATCTTATTTCTCTCTCTGGCTGCTTTTAATAATCTGTCCTTATCGTTGATCTTTGCCATGTTATTTATTATATGTCTTGGTGTTGTCTTCCTTGGGTCCCTTGTGTTGGGAGATCTGTGCATCTCCATGGCTTGAGAGACTATCTCCTTCCCCAGATTGGTGAAGTTTTCAGCAATTACCTCCTCAAAAACACTTTCTATCCTTTTTACTCTCTATTCTTCTTCTGGTACACCTATAATGTGAATATTGTTCCATTTGGATTGGTCACATAGTTCTCTCAATATTCTTTCATTCTTACAGATACTTTTTCCTCTCTGTACCTCAGCTTCTTTGTGTTCCTCTTCTCTAGTTTCTATTTTGTTTATCATCTCCTACAACATATCCAATCTGCTTTTAATACCTTCCACAGTGTCCTTCCATGATTGGATGTCTGACAAGAATTCATTCCTGAGTTCTCAAATATCTTTCTGTACCTCCATGAGCATGTTAATGATTTTTATTTTGAACCACGTCTCAGGAAGATTCATGAGGTCAATGTCATTTAAATCTTTCTCAGGAGTTGTATTAATAATTTTACCCTGAACCAGGTTCCTATGGCATTTCATATTTGTACATGGTGCTCTCTAGTGCCCAGAAACTCTACTCCCTGCAGCTGCTGAGCCCCTGAAGCAATGTTGGGGGTTGCAGGGGAGTGGTATTGGTGCCTGGGGGGAGGAAAGAGCTGTTTCCTGCTTCCCAGCTGCTATGCTTGTGTCCACTGCCTAAATCAGTGGGCCAAGCACACACGTATAAGCCTCTATGCTTTGCGTTTGTAGTGCTGTAGACAGATCTTCCCTTTGGCTGGCTAACACCAGGGTAGGGTCTGCCAGTTTGCAAGCCAGGTGGGCTGGCCCAGAGAAAGGTGCAGTAGGCTGTATCACGGAGGGAGTCCTTGGAACTCTGTAGCCTGCTAGGGAGCGGGAGCACCTGAAGTTTGTCTAAGGAGGAAGATTTCTTTTTTCTCCTTAAAATATGAGAGTCTATATGGCAAAGCTCCCAACCTGCTGGGCAGAGTGCACCCAGACAATTGTCTACCTGTCCTCTCTCCTGAGCCTTAAGCTCTGTGCAATCCTTGCCCCTTTAGCAGCCCTCTTGTTAAGGGCTTCCTTGTTAGGAAGTCTTTCAAACTGCCTGCCTTTCTTTTGTCCCAGAGCAGCCAAATATGGATCCCTGCCTTCCACAAGTGGCCAGAATCTCAGTCTCTCCAGAAATTCTGCCTGTCTTAGCTTTCCGACCTCGTAATCACGAGAGTATCATGCAAGCACCATGAAATGTAGGTTTGTGCTCCCAGAGCAGATCTCTGGAGTTAGGTATTCAGCAATCCAAGTCCTCCACTCCCTTCCTGCTCCATTTCTCTTCCTCCCACCAGTGAGCTGCGGTGGGGTAACGGCTTCGGTCCCGTTGGGCCACATCTTTGTTATGTTACCCTGTTCTGTGAGGTCTGCTCTTTTCTCCAGGTGTATGCAGTCTGACGCAGTCCTCTTTCCTGTTGCTCTTTCAAGATTAGTTGTATTAATTATATTTTCATATTTTATACGGTTTTAGGAGGAAGCCTGTGTCTCACCTCTTATGCCACCATCTTTAATCCAATCGGCTCTTTATGTTCTTAATTGTTAAGTTTTAAGGTTTCTTTTCATATTTGGATAGTATTCCTTTATCATGTCTAACTTTTGCAAATATTTCCTCAATTTGTGGCTTGTATTCTCATTCTCTTGATGTTGTCTTTCACATAGCAGAAGTGTTAATTTTAATGAAGTTTGGAGTACCAATTATTCCTTTCATGGATCATGCCTTTCTTGTATCTAAAATGTCATCACTAAATGAAAGGTCATCTAGTTTTTCTCTTATATTATCTTCTAGCAGTTTTATACATTTATGTCTATAATCTGTTTAGCATTAATTTTTATAACATTTGTGTATAGATTAATTTTTTCTGTATGTTGATATCCATTTTTTACAGCCACTTTTGTTGAAAAGACCATCTTTGCTCCATTAAATTTATTGCGCACACTCCTTTGTCAAAGATTAGTTGTCTAGATGTGAGTATATATCTTTGCTTTCTACTATGTTCCACTGATCCACCTTGTCTCTTTTTTCTCTAGTACCACAGTCTTGATTACTGTAACTTTATAGTAAGTCTTGAAGACAAGTAGTATACATCCTCTAACTTTATTCTTCACCTTCAATGTTGTGTTGGCTATTCTGAGTCTTTTGCCACTCTGTATACACTTTAGAATCAGATTGTCAATATATAACAAATAAATTGCTGAGTTTTTTATTTGAATTGAATCAAACCTATAGTTTGGAACAACTGACATCTTGACAATATTGACCATTCTTATCCATGAACATAGTGTATTTTACATTTTTTTTTCTTTTATTTAATTCATCAGACTTCTGTAGTTTTATGCACATATAGATCTTATACATGTTTTGTTAGACATATACCTAAGTATTTCATTTTTGGGATACTCATGTGAATGGTTTTGTGTTCTTAACTTCAAATTGCACTTGTCATTGTTAATCAACTTATATGAAGGGAAAGCAATTGCCTTTTGTAATACAACCTTTATTCTGCACCATTGCTATAATCAGATTAAAAATGTATTTTCATTGATTGGAACAAAGACACCACTCTGGTGCAGGATGTTGATTGGGGGGAACCTGTGTGTGTTGGGTGTGTCATAGAGTGTATGAGAATCTCTGTGCCTGTCACTCAATTTTTCTGTGACCCTTAAGCTGTTCTTTACAAATAAAATATAAAAAAGAGAGAAAAGAAAGCTGTCTTTGTGAAATCTGTCCTTATTAATCAGGAGTCCAATTTACTGGAGAAATATATATTCAACATATGTATTGTCAATTAGAGAAAAATCAGGAAGTTACATTTCACCAATTGAAGAACTCATGGCATTATGTTATCAGAATAAATTGTGGCTATCAACTTGAAACATTCATTATACCAACATATCAACATATCAAATATTTTCTGAGGTCTCCTAAATGTTAATATTTATACCTCACTCTTACTTTGATTTATCTACATTGTCACTATAGAGCACAATGATAGTTTGTTAGAATTTGTCCAGAATTCAAGCTTTTGCTGACAAAGCTTGTCTGCACCTGAACAGTTTTGGATAAATGTTGCTACTGAGTTCTTGAAGCAGTGAACTACCATAGGGGGTAGTGGTGCTTCTGTAGGTCTTACCAGATGTAAATTCAAGTCTCCACACCTGGAACATATCCAGCCTGGCTATTTGTTGGTATTGGCTCTGATCAGCTTGATGCCAAATGGTAATATCAAGAGGAAAAGAGGAATCACATCACACTTCCAGTGGAGAAGAGAAGAGGGTTCCACCAATATAAAATCTCCTTCCTGTACTTGTATTTCTTTATATACATTAAAGAGGGTCTACATATTCACTTCACCTCATGCCATCTATAACACTTTTACCTCATATAATAAAATGTCCTTTGGAAAACACCATGATAATGTTCTACCTGAGGTCATAACAAAAAGAATGATGATATTTTTCTTGAAAAAATTATACTGTTATAATAAAGGTTTTTTAAATAATTAAACACTTTCTTCTTTGTCATATGACCATTTTAACTCTATTCTCCCATTTTATTCTTTAAGTCACCTGATTAGACACAAGCTAGGATATCTCAGGTCCCACACATTTCACAGAGCATAGTATTATCTTTGTATGTGTTCATCATATGACCATCATATGAGGATGCATTGAATTGCTTATTACTCTTTAGTCAAATATAAGGGAACATCAAGTTTAAAACATACTAAGTCTCTCTTGGGAGCTTTATATATGTGAATACTCATGACTATGTATCTTAGTATTTCCAAAACATATAGAGAGGCACAAAAAGCCACTAAAACAAAGTTAAAATAATAAGACAATATTTTAGCAAGATGCTAATTTAAAAAAAAGTGGAAATCACTACATTCCTTACTAGTTGACACACATATAGTTGAAAGACAGATTATTTCAAAATTGTATTCATTGAATTAATAAAATACTTTCATATACAATTTAGTTCTTTTACTACAGTAATAAATTTGATTACTTTTTTTCTAAGATGAAATTGAAAGGCTTATTTTTCTGCATTCTGAGGGGGGCATAAACCTTGATATTGGTCTAGTTGCCCCTTCACTACATCAGTCTCTGGCAGCTGGCACAGTGTTCCCTCTGGCTCATTGAGGGAAAATCATATAAATTAGGAAAAACAATAACTAGGACTTCTACTTTAAACATGTACTTAGACTTTTATAATTACATAGACCTTTTGTTAAATATTGAAGTAATATTGGCATGAGCCCTTATACAACGTAATTCTGGGGGAGAAAGTGGATCTGCATGCAGCCCTCATTTCCAAAATATCACTGTTCTTTTGATCTATCTCAAAATATTTTAATCTATTTTTTTTCTGCAAAAACTCTAGTTGAGCCTTTAGTCCTCTTGTAGCCTGGTTACTCACCTTCTCTTTATTTATAGAAATATCATCTGGTTTTAGTAACATCTATTTAGAAATAGCAAAGTCCTCTATATATCCACTTTTACCAATGGCCCAAGTGATTTTCTGTTAATGTTATTAATTTTTTATGCTGTCATTTTTTTTGACAGAATCAACTTTTCACATTCTACTTTAAGCAACTTTATTTATGAACTCTTTAGGTTCACATTCTTAGCTGATTCTTTCTCTTTTCATAATAGTTTTGCTTGTTTATAGCCTGTCTTCCTCCAGAAATTATCTTGGAGATTTATAATTGCCTATCAAATATAACACATTAGGGAGTAAGAGGAAAAACAAGAAAAGGAATATTGGTGCATAATATCAAACTTATGTAAACCTGTTAATTGGATTTAAAAAGGTGAAGTGTTTCAGCCTGTGAGTGCGAACTTCATGGTTTATATGTTTCCTTATAAAAACAAGACAAGTTAAAGCATACAGTTTTAAATTTCTATAATAAGTTTTGTTTGGAATTAGCTTAAATCGTGAGTAAAAATATAAATATGTAGTTATTAAGTGGACCAAACCAGAAAAATATCTGAGGTATTTAACTTGTCTCCCAGTAAGCTAAAGGAGGACTCTTTACCTCTTAATGTGCCTAAGAAGCCAGTGAGAGTTGACTATGATCTCTGTTCTTCACTGCTCACCTCTGAACACTTTTGGGAGAAGTGTGACCATGGAGAGAGAGTTTATTTATCCTCTATCATTAAGTTTAAAGGATAGGTATTTAGGGTGGATACATGGAGACTAGAAACCATCTGAGATTTTATCTTGGGCTGATAAAGTTGCTTAAAAGTCTTTTTTATAATTGTCTTTAGTAAGAGTGATTGGCATTTTTCTAATTCTAGAATCAAAATTCCTCCTGATCTCTCATAAGATAGGTAAGGCATGTATTTACAAATACTTTCAAAACAAGAGCAGATAATACTTTTTCTGTGTCCTTTATAAATTATGGAATATCTAAAGCAAAATGTATTCAACCCATCATTACAGTTGTCTGTGACCCAACACACTCAGTTTTTCGGGGACTGGCTAGGTTTGGGACTCCTATAGTCCAGCCATTGGGCCAGCAAGAGCCATCCATCCACAATTTATTATAAGCTACTTTCATCCCATGGGAACATGTGTTCAGACTTACAAAAGTCTTCTAACCAAGAGTTGTGGAAGATGGAACTAGAATAATTTCTCTTTTTTGTCCATGAGCCCAATATAGTATTAAAGAATGCTATTTCATATAAAATTTGGAACTGCTCTAGAGATTATTTAAGTATGTTATAAAACAAAGTTAGCCCACACAATCATTCTGCTTCAGAGACAAGTGATGCCACAAGAAAATTACATGCATGTACCACAGGGACCCAAAATGTATCATGAGATGAGTAAAACTGTTAACCAGAAATTTTCTAGCAAACAGCCTAACAAGGCCCATTCCATAATCATCTCCCTTTGTTGTTTTTTCAAATGTTTTCTTGGACCAAGTCTCTCAGTGAACCCCAGCAGCATCAGTGGGAGTGATACAACAGCTCTTTTGTTGTTCATAAAACTTCACCCCAGGGAAGGTCATCTCTTTCTACTCAGGAGGTCAGTATCACTTCTTCTGTAAAATCTGCAATTATATTGATTCTTTTCCCATTTAAGGATTAAGTTCCTGAAATTTCCCATAATAAAAGAATTAGTGATGGAGGAAGCTGAAACCCAATAATAAAATGATCAAAGTTCCACGATCTGACGTGCTCTTAAGTTCACCAAAATAATAGCAAGGACAATGAAATATAGTAGTAATGCCCATTCCAGTAAAAAGCAAAAATCTTTTAGGAGTTCCTTTCTTCTAAGCTCTCCTGAGTTTATACTCATAATTTTATTTTATTTTGGCATAGGTACATGAATATTAAGAGTCACTCGTTTTCTGTCTCAACTTATTTCTTCCCAATGCTTAGTTACTAATCCAACATTTTCCAAAGAATATTTCTCAGAGAACAAATACACTAACATTCTAATATTCTCCATGAAAAATGGGTTTTATTGTCCAAAAATAAAGTGAGCCTTGCTTTAATACTATATTCTCCTTGCAATTACTACCACAATGTGCGCAAGACCACAAGGAAGAACGGAAGTAAAAGGACTTCTGTTTTAGCTTAGTATTTCATTAAATTGTCTGAAAACTAATTAATTTTGTGTGTGTATGTGTATGAATGATGCAAGACATCTATGAAAATCCTTTGGTAACCATTTTGCTGGAGTCTGTCTTAATATATCCAACATATATAAGGTGATGAGTGAATGCTTCTGTTTAAAATATTATTACTGTCTTCTAGTCATTTCTTCCATACTGTGACAAAGTCATCTTTAAAATCCACTTCCAGTTGTGATCATCTAATTATCAACTACTTGTGGCTTACTCCACTTCCTTTCTTCACATAGGTTCTTAAGAAATGTAGCTGTACGGTCCAGGTTGATTTTTCCTCAATTGCTTTTATTTTTCCTTAGTCACACACACTCACACACAACAAGGTCCTGTGCTATTCTTGCTTTATACTTTTGGACTTCTAGTCCTCAATTATCATTTTTATAATTGTCTTCAGTAAGAGCGATTGGCATTTTTCTAATTCTAGAATCAAAATTCCTCCTGATCTGTCATAAGATAGATAAGGCATGTATTTGCAAATACTTTCAAAACAAGAGCAGATAATATTCAAGTTTTTTCTGTGTCCTTTATAAATTATGGAATATCTAAAGCAAGTAATATATCTTTCTTAACTTTGCTTTTCTACCAACTGAAACATCCTAGGGAATCTCAACAAATGTTCAACAAATATATGAGTGAGTAGTACATTTGATTAGAGAAATAAAAATTCAAGACAGATCTATAATGAGAATATCAGGGCAACATGGTAGAAATCAGAACTGGAGAAGGACATTGCCCAAATCTTTTACCTTTCACACTCCTCCCCTGTATGACAGTCACATCTTGTAGTTGACCACTGGTCTCATGTAAGTGTTCAATAAATATTTAACAAATTAATTAAGAAATGACATTAAATTCCCTAGAAGATCATTATAGATATGGAAGTCAAATTTGCTGGGAACTGTAGGAAGTTCTGCAGCATTTCATCTGTAGCTGGCTAGCTAGCTCCCTGCCCTTTGTCCTGTTTTGACTTCCAAACGAATGTGGGCCTCTGGCAGGAAAAGATAATATGGAAATATTCCTTCTAAAAGACCATGAGATATAACAGTCAATATTAAGGTATTTCTAAATGTTAATGCATGGCTTCAATTAATAAACGAAGTAACCTTACTGAAGCTAACTGAACTGTTGTGATTTTCAAGACCCAGTGTTAACTGAGTTTGTCTTTCCAGATGGGGAACAGGATATCTTAGTGGAATTCTCTGAAATAGTGGGTATACCCTACTTCCACACTCTTCTCCCCAGCTGATTTTGTTCAGTGGCCACTTTTGCAGCCCCTCAGCCAGCATCGTTCAGGGCAACAGAGGAAGAGAATTACTTCTGAGGCAATGGGAGCAACAGTTTGGGCCAACAGTTGGTCCAAAGGAAGTCCTGCATAAGCTACTTCTTTTTGCTCTTTTTCATGCTCTCCCCAAAACAGAAAATCTCTTGTCCCAGCTACCTATATGACCTCCCAGTTCTGCACCCGTCAGTCTCTGATGTGTCCATCTAGCTTTTTTTTCCTGCCTTGCCCTAGCTTCAGTGCTTATATGTCTTTCATCAGATGGGCCATGTTACTATTGCCCTCCAGGATGACACTGATTTCTATTATCGGTTCACCTTTACAAACCTTTTCTTGCTTTTGGTTGTATGTGTCTTTACTGACTATAGATCCTGGTACCAAAAGAGAAAAGGAAATCATGCTCATAATCTTGGTCAAAACTAAAACAGTAGTATCCATGTATATTGAGATGTAAGGAAAATACACATTTCTGGATTAGGTATTTTATTTTTTCACTAATTAAGAACAAGCTCATTTATAAAGATAATTGTCTTTCTGCCTTGGGATTCTGTTATAACTGATGACTGCCTAAGTGCTAATACAGGAGAAATAGACCCTGAGGGTGAGGGCTGTGAGGATGGATAGGAGGCTGTCCTGAGTCAGCAGTAAAACACTATTTTTTTCCAAGGACACATAGTATTAAAGCTCCAAAAATGTTATTACAATTTGAAATTATGAAATAATATTTCCATTAAATACCCAATATTTTTACTCTTATTAGAGCCCAGTACACAGTTCTATACTGGTTTACTAGAAAAGTTGAGAGGAAAATTAAAACAGTGAATAAACTTTTCTCCAGAAAAAAAGTTAATTTTCACCATGAAGAAATAATCCTTAAGATGAAAGGCTGATTGAATCAATAGTTTATTTACTCTTAAATGTATTTGGCTGCTATCAGGCATTCAGTAAGAGCTAATCTTGTTCTCAGAAATAATTGTGACTTAACAAACTGCTGAATGGATGTATGAGTACAGAGCACTCTGGGATGAAAATGGTTGATCAGGTCTTCATATTCCCACTGAAAGCAAAACAATACCAAAGAAACCCTTAGATATCAGGATGAGAAAGGAGAGAATTGAGATCTATAACTGACTTTTAAGATGGTAGAATGGTAGAATAGAATACTTGGGTCTTTCTCCTCTGGGGGCCAAATTATGCATAATCAATTCTTTTCTTGTGAGATTTCGATACTATTTTGATAAATGAGGAATGTGAGCCATTGGGTATATTACTGAAACCCTGTGGCCCTTTATTTCTATTTAATGGGTGTAGAGCCAAATCACATTTGCTGTGCTCTAAAGTATGGGTGATCTTGTGTGATAGAAATGTTTCATCTTAAAAACAAATTAGCTAGGAGAGGGGCTCAAGATGGCAGCATGACTATGTGGGGGAAATCTCCTCCCAAAACCATACAGATTTTTGAAAATACAACAAATACAACTATTCCTAAAAGAGAGACCAGAAGATACAGTACAACAGCCAGGCTACATCTACATCCGTGAACTCAGCATCTCACAAAAAGGGTACAACACAAAGCCGTGACCCAGCAGGAACTGAGCACTCCCTTTACCCCAGGTCACCAGTGAGAGGAAAAGAATCAGAGTGGGGAGGAAGTGGAAGCACAGGACTGCTAAATAACCAGCCCTAGTAATCTGCACTGGGAGCACAGGCACACATTGCATGGTGTACTGGATATAAGAGAAATGGAATAGTAAAATCCAACACGGAGACTTCACACATGTCCCCACAGCCAGCTCCCCTGGGACAAAAGAAAAGTGGGCGCTTTTTAAAAGTCTTAAAGGGACAAGGGCTCAACAGCTGGACAAAATTGTCCCAGCACACTCAGCCCAGCAAGCTGGGAATATTGAGGAGCTTCAGGCTCCCTAACCCCCTGGGGGGGTAATGCAGCCCTGTAGCCCCTCACAGTGACAGGAAGCCTGCCATTCATTCCCCCCATCCAGCATTGCAAGCAAACTGGCTGACCCGCCACAGCTGCAGAGCAGCCAGGGAACAGTCACACCCACAGCAATCATACGAGTATCCTCCGGGCGTGCAGCTAACCGAAACAGACAGAGGAAGTCGGAGCAAGGTCCAGAAGGCACGAAGGGGCGCCATACTTGCAGGAGAACACACCCAGCGCGCCTGCCACCCCAGGAGTGCACTAGGCTTTCCCGAAGGCCGCCCCGCCCACTGCAGCACAGGAGATTATCCCAGAGACTGCTCCCGGTGTGAAGGTAGATGGCACAGCCAGCAAAGAAGGGCAAAGCAACCAACAAACAGGAAGGGACCTTGTTCTCCCAGCTGACACAGGCACCATCTGCCTGCGATCACTTCTATCCCCATGAAAAGGTAGAAGAATCTGGTCCAGTCAAAGATCACTCAGACTACCCCAGAAAGAGGGCCTGGTGAGATAGATATAACCAATCTTCTTGAAGAATAATTCAAAATAAAAATCATAACCATGCTGATGGACGTGCAGAGAAATATACAAGAGCTAAGGGATGAAGTCCAGAGGGACATAACAGAAATGAAACAATCGATAGAAGGCCTTAAGAGCAGAATGGATGAGGTGCAAGAGACTTTCAATGGAATAGAAATCAGAGAACATGAATACAGAGAAGTGGAGGCAGAGAGAGATAAAAGGATCTCTAAGAACAAAAGAATATTAAGAGAACTGTGTGACCAATCCAAACGGAATAATATTCGCATTATAGGGGTGCCAAAAGAAGGAGAGAAAAAGGAATAGAAAGTGTCTTTGACGAAATAATTGCTAAAAACATCGCCAAGATGGGAAAGGAAATAGTCTCTCAGACCATGCAAGCCCACAGATCTCCCAACACAAGAGACCCAAGGAGGACAACACCAAGACATATAATAATTAAAATGGCAAAGATCAAATACAGGGACA
The DNA here is from genome assembly GCA_029783875.1 of Phataginus tricuspis. Lineage (NCBI taxonomy): Eukaryota > Metazoa > Chordata > Mammalia > Pholidota > Manidae > Phataginus > Phataginus tricuspis. The sequence continues at coordinate 2,949,050 of JAQQAC010008864.1, forward strand.
GAGTATTAAAGGCAGCCAGAGAGAGAAAAAAGATCACCCCCAAAGGAAAACACATCACGCTATTATCAGACTTCTCAACAGAAACCTTACAGGTCAGAAGAGAGAATGGCATGATATATTTAATGCAATGAAACAGAAGGCCTTGATCCAAGAACACTGTATCCAGCACGATTATCATTTATATTTGAAGGAGGAATTAAACAATTTCAAGACAAGCAAAAGTTGAGGGAATTTGCATCCCACAAACCACCTCTACAGGATATTTTAAAGGGACTTCTCTAGATGGAAGCACTCCTAAGGCTAAAGAGATGTCACCAGAGAAAATAAATTCACAGTAAAGAAAGCAGACCAACCAAATACTAACTAAAGGCAAAAAATGAAATCAACTATCTACAAAAGCAGTCACAGGAAACACAAAAGAGAAGAGAATAAAACACCTAACCTAAAAAGAATGGAGGAGGAAGAATAAGAAGCGAGAGGAATTAAGAATCATCAGACTGTGTTTATAACAGCTTAATAACAGAGTTAAGTTAGACAGTTATATAGTAAAGCAGCTACCCTTGAACCTTTGGTAACCATGAATCCAAAGCCTTCAATGGAAATAAGTACTTGTCTATCAATAATCACCCTAAATGTAAACGGACTGAAAGTACCAATCAAAAGACACAGAGTAACAGAATGGATAAAAAAGAAAGACTCATCTATATTCTGCTTACAAGAGACTCACCTCAAACCCAAAGATATACACAGACTAAAAGTGAAGGGATGGAAAAAGATATTTCATGCAAATAATAGGGAGAAAAAATCAGGTGATGCAGTACCTATATCAGACAAAATAGACTTCAAAACAAAGAAAGTAACAAGAGAAAAAGCATGACATTACATAATGATAAAGGGGGCAGTCCAACAAGAGGATCTAACCATTATAAATATATATGCACCCAACACAGGGGCACCTACATATGTGAAACAAATACTAACAGAATTAAAGGGTGAAGTAGAATGTGATGCTTTCATTTTAGGAGACTTCAACACATCACTCACTCCAAAGGACAGATTAGCCAGACAGAATATAAGTAAAGACACAGAGACACTGAAAAACATGCTAGAACAGATGGACCTAACAGACATCTACAGATCTCTACCCCCAAAAGCAGCAGGATACACATTCTTCTCAAGTGCACATGCAAAATTTTCCAGAATAGACCACATACTAGGCCACAAAAAGAGCCTCCATAAATTCAAAAAGACTGAAATTCTACCAACCAACTTGTCAGATCACAAAGGTATAAAAATAGAAATAAATTGTACAAAGAAAACAAAAGGCTCACAAACACATGGAGGCTTAACAACAAGCCCCTCAATAATCAATGGATCAATGACGAAATTAAAACAGAAATTAAGCAATATATGAAGACAAATGACAACAACAGCACCAAGCCCCAACTTCTGTGGGACACAGCGAAGGCAGTTCTAAGAGGAAAATATATATCCATCCAGCCCTATTTGAAGGAGGAAGAGCAATAATACCAAATGAATAAAGTCACAATTCTTGAAACTGGAAAAAGAAAAACAAATGAGGCCCAAAAGTCAGTGGAAAGAGGGACATAATAAATATCAGAGAAGAAAAAAATAAAATTGAGAAGAATAAAACAATAGAAAAAAATCCGTGAAACCAAGAGCTGGTTCTTTGAGAAAATAAACAAATAGATAAACCCCTGGCCACCGTTATTAAGAGAAAAAGAGAAACTACACACATAAACAGAATCATAAATTAGAAAGGAACAATCATGATGGACACCACAGAAATACAAAGAATTATTAGAGAATACTATGAAGATCTATATGCTAACAAGGTGGAAAACTTAGATGAAATGGACAACTTCCTATAAAAATACAACTTTCCAAGACTGACCAAGGAAGAAACAGAAAATCTAAACAGACCAATTATCAGCAAGGAAATTGAATCAGTAATCAAAAACTACCCAAGAACAAAACCCGTGGGCCATATGGATTCACTGCTGAATTTTATCAGACATATAGAGAGGACATAGTACTCATTCTCCTTGGAGTTTTCCAAAAAATAGAAGAGGAGGGAATACTTCCAAACACATTCTATGAAGCCAGCATCACTCTAATACCAAAACCAGTCAAAGACACCACAAAAAAAGAAAATTACAGACCAATAGCCCTGATGAACATAGATGCAATGATACTCAACAAAATATTAGAAAACCGAATTCAAAAATACATCAAGAGGATCATATACCATGATCAAGTAGGATTCATCTCAGGGATGCAAGGATGGTACAACACTTGAAAATCCATCAGCATCATCCACCACATCAACAAAAGGATGGAGAAAAACCACATGATTGTCTGCATAGATGCTGAAAAAGCATTCAACAAAATTCAACATCCATTCATGATAGAAACTCTCAACAGAATGGGTATAGTGGGCAAGTATCTCAACATCATAAAGGCCATATATGACAAACCCACAGCCAACATCATACTTAACAGCAAGAAGCTGAAAGCTTTTCACCTAAAATCAGGAACAAGACAGGGATGCCCACTTTCCCCACTGTTATTCAACATAGTACTGGAGGTCCTAGCCATGGCAATCAGACAAAACAAAAAATAGAAGGCATCCAGATTGGTAAAGAAGAAGCCAAACTGTCACTATTTGCAGATGACATGATATTGTACATAAAAAATCCTAAAGACACTACTCTAAAACTACTAGAACTAATATCTGAATTCAGCTAAGTTGCAGGATACAAAATTAATACACAGAAATTTGTGGCATTCCTATACACTAATGATGAACTAGCAGAAAGAGAAATCAAGAAAACAATTCCACTCACAATTGCATTAAAAAGAATAAAATACCTAGGAATAAACCTAACCAAAGAAATGAAAGACCTATACCCTGAAAACTACAAGACACTCTTAAGAGAAATTAAAGAGGACACTGACAAATGGAAACTCATCCCATGCTCTTGGATAGGAAGAATTTATATTGTCAAAATGGCCCTCCTGCCTAAAGCAATCTACAGATTCAATGCAAACCCTATCAAAATTCCAACAGCATTCTATAATGAACTGGAACAAATAGTTCTAAAATTCATATAGAACCACAAAAGACCCTGAATAGCCAATGCAATCCTGAGAAGGAAGAATAAAGCAGGGGGGATCTCGCTTCCCAACTTCAAGCTCTACTACAAAGCCACAGTAATCAAGACAATTTGGTACTGGCACAAGAGCAGACCCATAGACCAGTGGAACAGATTAGAGAGTCCAGATATTAACACAAACATATATGGTCAAATAGTATATGATAAAAGAGCCATGGATATACAATGGGGAAATGACAGCCTCTTCAAAAGCTGGTGTTGGCAAAACTTCACAGCTCCATGTAAGAGAATGAAACTGGATCATTGTCTAACCCCATACACAAAAATAAATTCAAAATGGATCAAAGACCTAAATGTAAGTCATGAAACCATAAAATTCTTAGAAAAAAACATAGGCAAAAATCTCTTGGACATAAACATGAGCAACTTCTTCATGAACATATCTTCCCAAGCAAGGGAAATAAAAGCAAAAATGAACAAGTGGGACTATATGAAGCTGCAAAGCTTCTGTAAAGCAAAGGAAACCATCAATTGAACAAAAAGATACTCTGCAGTATGGGAGAATATACTCATAAATGACATATCCGATAAAGGGTTGACATCCAAAATATATAAAGAGCTCATGCCCAACAACAAACAAAAAGCAAATAATCCAATTAAAAAAATGTCAGTGGATCTGAACAGACACTTTTCCAAAGAAGAAATTCAGATGGCCAACAGGCACATGAAAAGATGGTCCACATCACTAATCATCAGAGAAATGCAAATTAAAACAACAATGAGATATCACCTCACACCAGTGAGGATGGCCAACATCCAAAACACAAACAACAACAAATGTTGGTGAGGATGTGGAGAAAGGGGAACCTCCTACACTGCTGGTGGGAATGCAAATTAGTTGAACCATTGTGGAAAGCAGTATGGAGGTTCCTCAAAAAACTCAAAATAGAAATACCATTTGACCCAGTAATTCCACTCCTAGGAATTTACCCTAAGAATGCAGCAGCCTAGATTGAAAAAAGATATATGCACTCCTATGTTTATCACAGCACTATTTACAATAGCCAAGAAATGGAAGCACCCTAAGTGTCCATCAGTAGATGAATAGATAAAGAAGGTGTGGTATATATACACAATGGAATATTACTCAACCATAAGAAGAAAACAAATCCTATCATTTGCAACAACATAGATGGAGCTAGAGGGTATTATGCTCAGTGAAATAAGCCAGTTGGAGAAAGACAAGTATCAAATGATTTCACTCATATGTGGAGTGTAAGAACAAGGAAAAAAACTGAAGGAAAAAAACAGCAGCAGACTCATAGAACCCAAGAATGGATTAACCGTTACCATAGGGAAAGGGACTCGGGAGAATGGTGGGAAGGGAGGGGCAAGGGGGAAAAAGGGTATTATGATTAACAGTCATAATGTAGGGGGGAGCACACATGGGCTGTACAACACAGAGAATGCCAGTAGGTATTCTATAGCATCTTACTACGCTCATGGGCAGTGACAGTAATGACATAGGTGGTGGCGACTTGATGATGGGGGAGTCTAATATCCATAATGTTGTTCATGTAATTGTATATTATTGATAC
>JAQQAC010008864.1:2954184-3010315 GCA_029783875.1 Phataginus tricuspis
ATAAATGTTAGGGAGGAGAATATTCAAGTAGTACTTAGAACATCTGAGTATAGAAACCACTGAATTTAAATTGATTCTAGATGAAATTTTGAGTATAATACCCAAATTCCCTACTAATTAATAAAAATAATATTTGCAAAAAGGAAGACAAAAACCTATGAGAGTTATTACATAATTAGAAAAAGTGGAACACATGCAATTTAAATAAAAAATGAATGCTATAATCAACTGCCCTCCAATAAGCTTGAGTATTTTAATTTACAGGTAGGTTTTGAGGAATAAATAAGATAATGGGCATGAAGTCATCTCTCCTCGCTGATTACCACTCTATAAAACTGTCATACATACATATAGCAATTGAAAAAATATTATGTCTTTGCATATTCCTAACATGTTCCCAATGTTATAAATCCATTATTTTCTGTGTTTACAGATATTTCTCTCATTCAAAGTTTATATTCATTAGTTGATTGACCAGGTAAATATTTATTGAGCTACCATCATTTGTCAAATGCTGGTAGGTGATAAGGGCGAAATGATGGACAAAATATACTGACTATCTTGAGGAAGACTTTGGTCAAGTAACTAAGTACTTATTGTATGATGCATTAAGTAGTGTTTATCAGGGGAAAAAAAGGAGTCATTAAATGTTGCAAACAGGGAAATGAGATGCATTTGAAGAAGACTACTCCTGCCTCAAAGGAGGAATGAATTGTAATGGAGGCAATGATGGAGATACAGAAGCCAAACAGGAGACCGTTTTAGTAATAAAGGAGAGAGGGGTTGGTGACTAGAACTATGTCAGAAACGACATGCACATTTTCATGTTAGGACTGCACATTAGAGTTCCCTGAAGTCTATGGTCAGAGGACCAGAATTTTTTCTAGTACAATCTTTTGCATGCTGAGTTTGAATAAATGTGGGATATCCAAGCACACAAGTTCATAATATACATATGTTCTTATGAAACCCTGAGAGGAATCAAACTGAAAAGATAACATGACCAATAATAGGACACTGAGAAATCCAACCCAGAAGGAACTGGCTGAGGAAGAAAAGCCCTCCGTGTAGCTGAGGACCACTGAGAAGCTAGAAGATCAGTGCTATCCCTGTGATGTCAAGGGCTCCGCTGACCAGAACACCACTCAAGGAAAGGAAAATTAAGTACCGGACTGTAGAGTGTCTGAGGTTCAAACTAGAATAGGAATGACTAAACTCAGCCAATTTCTTTCATTAGCCAGTATTTTCAAAATAAAATATTTACACATGAAAATCTGAATAGATATTGCCTCTAAGCCAGTCATTGGGTTCAAATAATGGAATCACTGAAATGTACTTGGAGAATGAAGTGAGAAGAAGCAGAAGGTGAAGTATATCAGTGAGGGATGGTCCCATCTGTACGAAAGACCCAAAAGACCATCTGAGACTTGCCCCAATGCGATGAAGCCATCACGAGAGTGCAAACTCAGTGCGGCACAGCAGGGCTCTCTGCACCCCCGAGGTAGTCTGTCTAGACAGTTACTTTGTTCCCCTTCTGAAGAAGCAATGTGTTAAAAGAATGGGTAGAGTTGGCCAGGCATACATACATACCTCTCTGTGTATCTATCTATCTATCTATGTTTATCTTTCTGTGTATATAGCATTAGTCCTCTTGGATTTTAGTGATAAGCTTTTCTGCCTCACAAACATGGAGAGATGCTCTCTTAGACAGTTATCTTTGTTATTTCATAAGTTGACATTCCAGAATGTTTTTGTATGTGGATCTTTGTGAAAGTAGTTAATGAAAATTTGCCCCTTTAGGAAACAGACCTGCTCATGGAATGTTAACAAAAACTCTAGCTTTGAGGGCCAGATCCTGGACTAAGGTGTATCTACTAGAGCAAAGCCTTCCAATAAGGAATCATGTCTTGGTGGCTAGCAATCCAGGTTTTCTCTGGTGACCTATAACTTTGGTATGCATTTTTTAAAACTACAAAACTGTCTTAAAGGGTATAGATCTATCTATTATTGGAAAATTATTTCACTAAATATTTAAACCAACAGCATGGTTATGAGTAATCCAAACAGCACAGACTTTTCATTTACTCAAATTTGAGATATTAAGTACTATTTTTGAATTAAAATCTTGAAGAGATTTTTTTCAACTAAAAATAGCTTGGAGTTAGATGGTAGGTACTGCTTATTTTATTTTATTTTTATTTTTTTGAATAAAAAATTCATTTTAATATACTTATAGAAGTATATAATAATAAAGAAGCAGTTAAAATAGTATAATACAGTTGACCCTTGAACCACATGGGTTTGAAGTGTGTGGGTCCACTTATACATGGATTTTTTGTACTGCTTATTTTAATCCTGGGTTCTATATTCCTGAGAACCAGTAGCTGGATCTATCATCTGTCTATCTCTGCCTGTGTGTCTGTCTATCATCTATCTTCCTATTTTTTATTCATCCATCCAACCCTTCATTGCTTCCTTTCTTCTTTCTCCTTTCTTTTCTTTCTTCCTTCCCTCCTTCCCTCTATTCACTCTCTTTCTCTCCTCTCTCTTTCACCATGGCCAGTAATACCTAATGCTGACATTCACCTAGAGTGTCTGAGTCACTTGCTACAAGAGGGACCTAGCAAGGGGTTATAGGTAGAATTAGGAAAAAGACCAAACCTGTCACTCTGACTAGAAAAGTTCTTTTTCTTTTTAATTTAATTTATTTATTTATTTACAATTTATTTTGGTATCATTAACCTACAGAAAAGTTCTTGACATATTCCAAGCACCACTAAAAGTGGTGACTTATGAAAGGCCAGTATGTGCCTGACAGTGACTTCCCTTCACTGCATAATAGGAAGCCTGATAAGGATTGTTCTTGCCACCTGTTCAGTTGAATTTTATATTTGGAATATACAGAAGTTTTAGTATAAGGCAGTATCGTAACATGACTTCAAATTAAACTCAGGCTCCAAACATCTTCCATTTAATCATTTTTCTATTTCCCCCTCATGAAAAATTTAGTCTCAAAACCACACTCAAATATTATTGAACCTAAGTTGGCTGAGCTTACCTTGACCTTGAAAAGGTACATTGGAGCCATTTTTGAATGAGACAGCACATACACACATTATGTCTGCATTCAAGTGGGCTGAATATGCTAAATTTTATTTTGGTTTTAAACGATTTGTCTTTCTTCTCCCTCACAGTTATTTCACAGGCCTCTCTCAAACTCCCCTTTATCATTACTTGTATCTATACTGTTCAGATGATGCCCTGAAGGAGAATTTAATCAAACACGTGAGCAAAGTTTTATGATCAGATTCCATGATGTAAGAAGTGCGTATTTCAAATCCAACTCCTGTAGACACATGAAAATATTTCAATATTATGTTTCTTTGTTTCTTATTTAATTTTAAATATATTTTGAGAATGAACGGAGCAAACTATCTAAAATGGATAATGAAAGACATTTAGATGACCCTGACATTTTTTTCTTCTTTTAAATGGCAATGCTAGTATAACTTTAATTGAAGAAGACCTATGAATCTAAAACAATATTAAAGTTATATATTTTACATGTATGCAATTATAAAATAACTGTATTAAATACCTAATTAAGGAGGTAATTAGACAAGAGCTTCCTGGAACAAACATACAGTACCCTGTAAGAGCACCAGACTTTTCCCTTAATTTTATTATGTAGATATTAGAGTAGCCACAAATTAACTAGTAATAGAAATCCCTTGATTTATTCTAGATACATCTTTGTTTCTCAAAGGCATTCTTAGAAAAGCATCATTATTAATTTATTAAGTACAACTTTTGCCTACTGGAGCTTAACAAACAAATCTAATGGTATGAAAGAATTTAATTTCAGAGCTGAATGATAATCTGTTAGGTACTGTTAATTCACGTAATACAAAGTTAATTATGTTTGCAATATTAGGAGTGTGGTAACGTTCTATTGAGCTATAGCTTTTATGAAATTCTATATTTTGATTAAGCAAACCCAATTGACAAGAATATATCACAAATTGTAATATTTACAGGAGATATTTTGTGTGTACATGTTTATGTCTAATCAGATGATATTTAGTATAATTCAGTCACACTTGGTAGACTGTATGTGCTTAATTAAGACTCATGTTTTGTTTTTCAAAACTCATTCATTCTTCTTTGGTTATTATTGAGGCTGAAATTCTCAAATATTATTTGCTATTGTTATGGTTGTTTACTTCTTTATTATGTAAAAGTTTGTTGTTTTATCTTTGTGGCTGAAGCTCTAATGGACCTGCAAAAAAATAAATAAATAAATAAGAAATTAAACTTCTAGAGAACATTCAAATTAGCTTTGGCAAATGTGAATTTATGGTTCATCTCTCTAACAGTATTGTCTATCTTAATAAAGCTTTAAATAACAATGGAAACAATTGCTTTTGCTATGTCATAAAGACATCAAAGACACCATTTCAGCTTTCAGAAAACATGAAGGGCAGCATATCATGTCCTCTGTGTCAAAGATAACCCATATATGACAAGAGTTTGGAAATTTGTTGGCATACCACTGTATTTTAAATGATCAAAGCCACCTTGGGATGTGTTAAGTACCAGAAGCAAACAAAAAAAGAACATATTCTACAGTGAATGTTTATCATTGGCTCAAAATTTTCTATATTAATATCTTGAACCTTTAGTAGAATTCAAAGAATGGGTTACAAATTCTAAGTTAATTCTGCAAATCTCTCTGTTCACCCTGAGCATCATGTACCCCCATGAACTGACCTGCCAATTTTTGAAGCAGTTGGACCCCTTCATTAATTTTTCCAGCCATGATACCTTCTCTAGATGCCTACCTGCCCCATTTCAAAGCTCGCATAAGTAAAAACTTTTGCCTTAATAAGAGAGAAACCAAAACTCTTTCACAGAATAAATACAAAAACTTTTATTGACGAAGTGCTCATATTTTATTTTGGTTTATTACTAAGACTTGCCTGATTTCCATTAAGTTTTCTGGTTAATTATGTTTCAGGTTTTAATTTGCATCCTTTCCATATCATTTAAATGGTTTTGAAAGTTAGGGAGAGATGATTAAATAAATATCTACCAGTTGAAATATCTCTGCATGGGAATAAGTTCAGTTGGTTTCCTAAATTCTGTAAATCCCCTGGCTGTGAACCTTGGCCATATGACTCCTAACTTGACTATATTCACCTCTTTTCCCTTGGTTGTATCAGTCATAAGTCATCATGCTTCAGGTCTATACAGAGCACCCAGCAGACACAGGAAACAAGGTTGCGTTCCTGCACCTCCCGTTTTCACTAATAAGCCTTATATCTTACTGCAGAAGCATGCTGGCAGGGCCTAATTTTCTTATATGCAAAATCTCCCAGATGGGAGCATCCTCTTCAAGTCTAAAGCCAGTCACACCTCTGGCTGAAGAACTGGGAGCAATTCTATCCCCAGACCCCGAAGAAGTGCCTTATCTTCTTCTGCACACAAGCCTGGCCTCAATACAAGCTCGCTGATGGAGAGGCCTGGCCCCCTGAGGGAAGTATACTATATAATAAGATCATGCAGCTAGATTTATTTTGCTGCAAGAAAGGAAAATGGTCAGAAGTCCCGTGTGTACAGGCCTTCTTTGCCCTTAGGGAAAGTAAAGGACTATGTCAAAAACTGTATTAATTCCAGACCCCACTCCAAATCCTAATTCCTCCCCATTGGCTCTACTATGCCCACCTTATCCAGATCTAAGTCCACTTGCTGATAACCCTGAAAGTCAGATCACAGGAGAACTACCACCCCAAGCATCATTGGCCCAATCACCCCCTGGGCTTCCCAGGGGGTGAAGAGAAGACAGTTATACCCACCCTTATTGCCCTCACAGGAAGTAGCCAAGGAAGAGTGGGGACCGGCTCAGGTCCATGTCCCCTTCTCCCTCCAAGGCCTGAGGCAAATTAAACAGGACATGGGTAAATTTTCAGATGACCCTGACAAGTACATAGAAGTCTTCCAAGGGCTGACTTTAACTTTTGAACTGAACTGGAAGGATGTTATGTTTATACTAAACCAAACCCTTACCAGAGGGGAGAAAGAAAAAGTAATCAGAGGAGACATAGATTTTGGAGATGAATGGTATACTATAAATGCAAATGGCAAATCTCCAGAGGAACGAACCCAAGTCCCCACTGGCTGTCAGACAGTGTTATTCACTGACCCCGAGTGGGGCCAAGATACAGATGATGCTGATAACTGGTACAGGAACCACTTTATAACTTGTATTTTAGAAGGGCTGAAAAGAGCACGAGTAAAACCTATAAATTACTCTAAGTTATCAGCCATGATGCAGGAAGTAAAAGAAAGCCCCTCAGCCTTTCTGGAACGACTCAGGGAGGCACTGGTGAAGCATACTTATATGTCCCCAGAGTCCCTGGAGGGCCAAGTCATTCTCAAGGATAAATTCATCACCTAGTCGGCCCCAGGTATCAGGAGGAAGTTACAAAAATTGGCATTTGGCCCAGAACAAAATCTGGAAAGCCTCCTGAAGGTCGCCACATCAGTTTTCTATAATAGAGATGAGGAGGAAAAGAGGGACCGGGACAGGAGAGATAACCGAAAGGCAGAGGCATTAGCGATGGCCTTGCAGAGAGTCAACTTTGGGCCTCCAAGGCTGGAGAAAGGGAGACCAGCCCAAGGGACCGGGCCCTGGGCGGCTTGTTTCCTCTGTAGCATAGAGGGGCATTTTAAGCGAGGCTGCCCTAGGGGTAGGCGCTCCAAACCGCCAACGCCCTGCCCGCTCTGTCAAGGAGACCACTGGAAGCGAGACTGCCCTCAGAGGCGTAGGCAACTGGGGTCAGACTTACAACAATGTGGTCAGGACTGAAGGGGCCCGGGGCTGCCCATGGTGGCTCCTGTCACCAACATAACCCCACAGGAGCCCCGGCTGATTCTCTCTGTAGGAGGCCACACCATCAATGTTTTGCTCGATACAGGAGCCGCCTATTCGGTCCTCCTCCATAATCCTGGCCCTCCATCCTCCCAGTCAACTACTGTTAGAGGCGTATCTGGGAAGCCCATGACCAAATATTTTACTCAGCCTTTAAGCTGTGAGTGGGACTCAGTCCTGTTCTCCCGTGCCTTCCTAGTGGTCCCAGAAAGTCCGACGCCGCTTCTAGGTCGTGATATACTTTCTAAAGTACAGGCCTCTATACATATGAACATAGGAAGAGATGAGCGATGTCTTCCCTTAGTGGAAGTAGACATTAATCCTGGGGTCTGGGCCACTAACAGAATCACTGGAAAATCAAAATCAGCCCAACCAGTACAGATTCATCTTAAAGACTCTAATAACTTTCCTCATAAGAGGCAGTTTCCCTTAAAACCAGAAGCTCGTGAAGGCTTGACACCAGTTATCAATAACCTAAAAACTCAAGGCCTCTTGATAGCCTATAACAGTCCTTGCAACAAAAGCCAGATGGAAGCTGGTGCCTTGTACAAGATCTACGAGCCATTAATGAGGCAGCCGTGCCCCTACATCCTGCAGTACCTAATCCCTCTACCCTGTTATCCAGGCTTCCTGAGGGAGCAGCATGGTTTACTGTGCTGGACCTGAAGGAGGCTTTCTTTTGTATCCCGCTTGCACCTGAGTCCCAGTTTTTCTCTGCTTTTGAGGCACCTGTAAATCCCTCAGCTCAATTGAATGGGACAGTTTTGCCCCAGGGATTCAGAGAGAGCCCACATCTATTTGGGCAGGTCTTAGCCAAGGATCTGGGCTCCTTTGAGTCAAGGGAGGCAGAAATCATCCAGTATGTGGATGATATACTTCTCTGCACCACCACAGAGGCAGAGTGTCAGGAAAGTCCTCAGAGATGACTGAACTTTCTAGCTGATTGTGGCTATAAGGTCTCTCATCAAAAAGCACAGACCGTCAGCAGCAAGTAAAATATCTGGGCCTTAACCTCTGTCAGGGAACTAGAGCCCTGGGGGAAGAGAGAATTCAGCCCATTCTCTGCCACCCATTGCCCTCTACTATCAGGCACCTGAGGGGATTCTTGGGCATCACTGGGTATTGCAGAATTTGGGTCCCCAGATATGGAGAGTTAGCCAGACCCCTCTACCAAATCCTTAAGGAGCCCAAAGGGAAGGCACCATAAAACTCCAGTGGGAAGTTGATGCTATTAAAGCTTAAGAGGCTTTGAAGAAAGCCCTGCTCCAGGCCCCTGCCTTAAGCCTGCCCACTGGAAACTGGTTTAACCTGTCTGTTACTGGGAGATCTGGAGTAGCACTAGGAGTACTAACTCAACCTCGGGGAGAAATGCAGCAGCCCGTAGCCTATCTAAGCAAGGAAGCAGACCCAGTAGCTAAGGGCTGGCTACACTGTCTGAGATATGTGGCAGCCATAGCCCTGCTAGTACCTGAAGCCACAAAACTGACCCTGGGAAGAGATTTGATAATGCATGCACCCCATAATATCACCAGCTTATTGAACACCGGGGGGACCTGTGATTATCAGACAGCAGGCTACTAAAATATCAGTCACTCCTCCTTGAGGTCCCTGTAACCCAGCTGCAGACATGCTCCACCCTAAATCCAAATCCAGCTACCTTTCTACCTGAATCCATGAGCAAAGGACCAGAGCATGACTGCCAACAGGTCCTTGCCCTAAACTATTCTGCCAGAGAAGACCTAAAAGACACCCCTTTAGAAAACCCAGAGCTTGTCCTCTTCACAGATGGCAGCTCATTTATTGAGCAGGGCCAGCTGAAAGCTGGCTATGCAATTGTCACTCTGTGGGATACTACTGAGTGCCAACCACTTCCACTGGGCACGAGTGCCCAGCTGACAGAATTAATAGCCCTCACTAGAGCCCTTGAAATAGGGAAAGGAAAGAGAGTCAATATATATACTGAGTATAAGTATGCATACCTAGTGCTGCATGCCCATGCAGCCATATGGAAAGAAAGAGTTGTTAAACTCTGAAGGTTCCCCTATCAAAAACCATAGTGAAATTAACCAGCTAATACAAGCGGTACATAAGCCTAAAGAGGTAGCAGTTACTCACTGCAGAGGCCATCAGAAAGGAATAGATGAAGTAACAGAAGGAAACAGGTGAGCTGATACCAAAGCCAAAGAGGCAGCTCGAGAGACTTATAAGGCACCTGTCCATGCACCTCTCTTATGCACAGGTGTGCCAGCTGATACTATCCCCAGCTATAGTAAGAAAGAGCCACAAGATGGCCTCTCCAAATGCTGTTCTCTTCTTCCCTCTTGTTGGCTTCAGACAGAGGATGAGAAAATTTATTTGACTCAGAGAACAGAATGGAAAGTTCTTAAAACTTTACACCAGACTTTCCATTTAGGTAAATACCTATCAGATGGCCAAAAGTATTTTTGCAGGCAGTAGTCTATTAAAGACCATAGAGAAAATCACTAAAGCTGTGAGATCTGTCAAAGAAATAACCCATTAAATAGAAAAGCTGTCCCTCCTGGATTACAGTGAACAGGCAGATACCCAGGAGAGGACTGGCAAATAGATTTTACACATATGCCAAAGGCAAAAAGATTCCAATATCTCCTTGTGTGGATAGATACATTCACGGGATGGGTCGAGGCCTTCCCCTGTAGAACTGAACAAGCAAAGGAAGTAGTGAGAATACTCTCACATGAAATTATTCCCCGATTTGGGATGCCCCTAGGATTACAAAATGACAAGGGCCCAGCATTTAAAGCAGCTGTGACTCAAGGAGTGTCCTGAGCCCTTGGTATTCAGTATAATTTACATTGTTCCTGGAGGCCACCATCCTCAGGTAAAGTAGAAAAAACTAATGGCATTATTAAAAGACACCTAAGAAAGCTGTCACAAGAAACTCACTTGCCCTGGCCTGACCTACTACCTTTAGCCATAATAATAAGAAGAAATGCTCCCAAAATTTCGGGGTTAAGCCCCTTTGAAATGCTCTATGGAAAACCTTTCTTAAGGAATGATTTAATCATGGACAGAGAAGTCACAGAGATAATCCAATATGTGACACACCTGGCTAAATTCCAGACACTCCTTCAAAATCTAACTGAAGGACAGAACAGAACCCCTGGGGAAGCCCTCTTTGAACCAGGAGATAAAGTCCTAATTAAGTCAATTCCCTCTAATTCTCCAACTCTTAATCCAGCCGGGGAAGGGCCCCACACTGTTATACTCTCTTCTCCTAAGGCCGCCAAGGTCACAGGTATCAAGGCTTGGATTCACCACTACAGAGTAAAGGCCTGGAAAAACTCCTCCCAAGACCTCCCACACAACACAGATAAAGAAAAACCTATTACACAGAACACCAAAATTCGGGAACCCGAGTATGCCTGTGAACCTATAGAGGATCTGAAACTACTGTTCAAAAGAAAATCCTCAATTATCAATGTTTGAGATAAGTACCCCACAACTTCTGAATACTACATGTTTTTTTTCCTCCTCTTTTAAGTAATCAATATGAAATCTACATTACTCTTTTATTTGCTGCTCTCTAATGCTCCCTTCATAATAAATGAATCTAATTCCTTCTTAAATAGGGCTGAAGATGTAGCTAGAATAAACGGAAGTTTATCCTGTTGGATATGTGGGTTACTACCTGTTTCTAGTACCTCAGGAATCCGTTGGTGGGTGTCTCCTCTTCAGGGACAGGATTGGTTGCAAATACAAATTCTTATAAATGATGCACGCACTGCCCAGGGTGTACTAAGTGTAGCAATAACTAATTGGAATGCAAAATTCTGGCCCATGAATAATACCTTAAAGGACAAAGAGCATAAATTCCCCCCTTCTCTTATGATGTCACAAAGAATTTAGCCACCATTATAGCTCTACCGCAGCTACAAAATGCATCTAATATGCCAATTCTCCATGTAAATAATCATAGATATGAAAATGTTTTTTTTTCAAATCTGGGATGAGTACATTTGGGTTACTCCAATGACAGGATACTTAAATCAAAAGGCCCCCCTTCTGTGGGAGCAAGGAAACCATTCTAATGACCACCGCTCAAGCCTCACCTGATATTTAGGTTGGCTTCCCAAAGATCACTGTTCACATACAGTAACTTTACAGGCTACAGATTGGTTCACCACAGGTTGGTCATGGCACCCTGGAATCCATTGGCCAGCCCCAGATGGCACTCACTGGCTGTGTGGAACTAATCTCTGGCCATGGCTTCCTCCAGGGTGGATAGGGAGGTGTACTCTGGGATTTCCCTGGCTGCAAGGATGGTGGGTTAAGAATATCCCACATCCTGCAAACCTCCCAAACCACCAGCATTGGTGGACCAGAAGTGTTTTTCACTGGTATGATCACCTAGCCTCAATTTTTATGTCATCTCTTAGATTAGAAGACATAAAAATAATTTGGCCTATTGAATCCTTAACCAATTTTACCCAAAGGGCCTTAAATGATACTATCCAAGGAATAGCCCTCTTAAACAGTGAAGTTAAATTAATGCACCAAGCAGTTATACAAAATAGAATGGCACTAGACATCTTAACAGCAGCACAAGGAGGGACCTGTGTCATCATCAAAGTTGAATGTTGTGTGTACATTCTAAATTATTCACAAAATGTCTCTGATTCACTCCAGGACATCCAAAGGCAAATCCAAGCTACGTCAGACCCAGAAATCCCATGGACCACTGTGATAGGAAACTGGTTTTCTACATCCTTGGTAGAAAACCATGTTACTCATCAGGCTCATCATTATCCTGACACTAATATTTGACCCCTGTATACTTAACCTAATAACACGATTTGTTCTATCTCGCCTAGAAACCATAAGACTGCAAATGGTGATGGAAATGGAACCCAGGATGGAAATGCCCATCTTCCGAGGCCCTCTTGACAGACCTCTGGTGGAGACCTAACTGCACCCCTTACTGCGCCTCCTCTCAGCATGAAGCAGCCAGAACAATCGTCGCCCCCTTTCCCTAGCATCAACTAGGGTCTCCATCTGTAGAGGGGGGAATGAGACAGGGACCCTACGTGTAGTCAGGGTAGGGTGAGGGCCTCGGGGGGAAAAGGCAGGGCAGGATATTTACAGTCAGAGCAATGTAACAATGGTCAAAGAAGTCCCTATTGAGACTCTGTGTTAAGCATTATGCAAAGTCAAGGTCACACTAATTCTCTAGGGTAAAGATAACAGACTAAGAATATCATGAGATACTCTTCAGTGAGATAAGTTAAAGGTCAGAAGACCAGGAGCAACTTGGCCTGGAATGTTTGAGTGTTTCACAAATAAAGAAGGGTATCTCATCATAACCCCGTAACTTCACTGTAAAAAGCCCTAGCAAACAGACAATAAACCAGCCCACCTTGAGGGCAGGGCAGGTGGTACCAGGCCACACCCCTAAGCCTTTTTTTTCACATTCCCCCAAATCCTAAATTGCCTATAAATCCCCTAGACAATGCACCATCATGGACTCTCTTGTCCCCTTCTGATGTGAGCCAGGAGCTCTGTCTTTTCACTTTATCTTTAAATAAAAGCCTGTACCTTGCTCTCCTACTTTGAGTGTTTGTGAAGCTCATTCTTCGGCTTCATGAACAAGAACCCCGCATCACTCTCAGTCATTAATCTAATTATAAAACTAGACATTCTGTGTACACATCAGAAAAATAGTTGCCTTTATTTTCTGCAGTCTTGTTTGTAAAAAATCATTTGCATTTTCCCAATTATTTGCTTAGATTTAGAAACCTGTACAAAGGGTTGAAAATTAATCAAAAACGAACTTAAAAAGTCACATCCTCATCTTAGCACTTATCAAAAAAAGGAGATTCTTGAGTTCCTAAAATGTTGCTTCCATAAAGTAATAGATCCCTGTTATTATATTATCTCAATATTGCTATAATTTTATCAGTAAGGATTTTTAGTTTCATGGGTATGATGTAAGTATATAAATACACATTTTTTCCTTTTAATAAAATTATATGACTTAAAGAAAGATTTGAGGAGTTCTACTAAAATTAAAATATCTCTTGAAAATGATTACTGGAAGTTTGTGGGTAAAGTTGCAATATTTCCAGAATCTCTCACCTAGCCTTAGTGCATCTCCATATCAATAGACGTTTCCAAGGAGTGGAGATAAGTAGTTCATCTCCATATCAATAGGTAATTATTAGGGGAAGCTGAGAGCATATTTGACTGGAGAGGTTCTGTGGGACCCCTTTTTCTGTAGCCAAGTCGGGAAAGACTTGGGGTAACAGAACTGGACGACTACTTTGTAAGCAATAAACGGGTTTCTCCCACTTTATTTCTTCCTTTGACTGATTTCGGTTTCCAAGGTATTTTGCCCCAGGCTGGGAAATATCTCCTCCCTACCCCCACCCCCGTAGTTACAAAGGTAAACTATCAAATTCTATTTATTTTATTTGTTGCTTTATTTAACTCCTGTCCTGGCTCATTTGTAATCAGATTTACCCTGATCAGCTACCTGGTGACAGTTAAGTTCTACTTTACCATTGGCATTGGAAATGGCAGCTCTTACCCCAGTCACCCATAATGAAAACAAAAGAGGGTAGCAAAAGCCCTCCCAGATCAATTACAAAATAAGTTTATTTTCTTCTCATTTTATCAAGGGGAAAAGAAATTCAGCTCAAAGGCCAGTCACTTTTATTTGCAAAAATTAAATATATAGAGCAACTTTGCTTCCAGAGATAAAGAAAAGATTCTTGGTATATCCCTGAAGTTAGGATTTATCTTTGCTTTTTCTTTTATCAAGAAAGGAGGTTTAAAGTAATTTTCCAGTTTATTCTAGATATATATAACAATAACTTATATCTGAAGCTTTTGCACACCATTTATTGGACTTCCCTGCAAGTGTTTACTGCTACTGCTACTATTATTAAATTGTCTAAGTGTAGTGTATAGCATCCCACCAGAGGTCTGTTAAGATTCTGCTTGTCAGGGAATTCAATCACAGAGATTGTACAATAGGCATCCAGAAATCTGGTGATAGGACACTCAGATACAAGCAATTTCTTTCAGACAGCATTAGTTAGTGCAGGCATTACGCAAAGTGAAGATCACTTGTTTACTTTGGTGATACAAATGCAACACATTTAGGGGTGTTATTCAGTCGTGGGCCAATCAGGCAGCAGCCGGAACCAGTAGAGATTGTTCAGATGGAAGAGCCATGGGTCCACTGGAGCCAGGCTGTTCCAGTAACTCTAGCAAGACAGATTCCTTGGAGGAAATCCTTCTTCCCAAAATGACTCTGTTCTTTAAAACTGAAGTGGAGTTTCTGTGGAATTTCCCCGTGCAGTACAATTATGGAGTAACATACTGAAAGCATCTGACTCTATAATAACAGCAACAGCAGTCTGAGCAGTTAGATAATGGTCTGAAATTTGAGAGTGGGAAATGTTTTTCTAGCAGTGGGTGATAATGGATAATAAACAGTGGCTTTAGATTATATGAAACTGCTAAGGATCAATATTCTCAAATGCTTCTTAGCATCAGTGCCAATTTTATCGACAGAATGAGCACTACTGTTTGTATCAATAGCAGCATGAAAAGCAGTTGCAGATGTGTAAAACTGATTAAGGAAATTTGAGGGTCTCAAATCCCCCCAAATGTCATACTTTTCAACATGCATTAGAAATGTGCAGAAAAACCCAGAAATCATAAATTTTATTAAAATACTTCAAATGGGCAAATTCTATAGTAGGTGATGAGTTAAAAACAATGAATTAACATATGTTAGGCTGCAGCACAATATTTTCCTAACTCTCAAATATCTACCTTCTTATTTTGCCAACGTATGCATCTTATGTTTCAGTTATGTCTAATATTTAGCAGCCTACCTTGTTTATATTTTCTTTTGACATTTATGAAGTCATGTTAGAAGTATGATGAGCTTGATATAGGATAGACACATTCTTTAAGTTTGAATAAATGCTGGTGGATTCTCAATTTGTCTGTTTCTATATTATCTTAAACCATGTAGTTGAATGCAAATTAATCTCTGACCCAATTAGGAAATTTCTTTTCCCTGGTACTAAATCATTTATTACTAGATGTATGTATTAGGTTGACCCTTTTTAAATATTGTGGGATACTTTAAATTTTTATGTAGTTGGGAAATGGAGAATGAGCGCATACAATCTTCTACAAAAGTAATGGTCTCAATACGCAGAATGATATAGAATAATACAAGAAAATACTGGAAGGCCCTCAGAATGTTGAGTATCTACAGTTTCTTCCTACTTCATAACTTTTGTCTTTTCTCTGCCTTCTATCTTCCACTGTTTAATTAATCTTGTCCTAGCCTTCTGATTCTTTCTCCTGCTCTTTCTTTTAAATCTCTGAAATTAAGTGTTTAATAAAGACAATTTAAGGGTAGAGATTCCAGTCCCATGAAACATCTCAATGAAAATGGCCCCGTGTCCACATCCGGAGGGGCTTCCGCAGGTGTTAATAAAGAGGCTCGCCCAGGCGTGGCTCTTGGGATGTAGCCCTGCGGTGCTCATTCTGTGTAGCAGCCAATCAGTGCTCACATGGCTCTGCTTAGACCAAACGCTGTGGTGCCATGCCATGCTTTGCAGAAACCTGACACAGCTGTTTCAGCACTGGACCTGTTAAATTTGTCTTTCCTGTGTGCAGTTGTAACCTGTGAAGAACAGAGTTAACAAAAGAGCCAAGTGTCCCTCATGTCGCCGGTTAGGTTTGTGCTGTGTTCTGTGTTTAGCATTTAATCATGTGCCTTAGAGAAGCAACAGGGTAGATGTGATCCTGGAGATTCCAGTATTATTTCTGCTGATGATTTAGAGATCAAACCTTCTATTTTAAAAACAACTCCTTGTTGAATATGAACATGAAGTTTTAAGGAAACTGTACATCTGATGTTGCATTAGCAACATGAGATTTTTGAAAACGAAAACATATAATAGATGGTCAGTTTTTAAACCACATTTTATATCAGGATTTAAGAAAATAACCAGATTAATTTGTGAACCATGGTGTTTCCCCAATATTACTAATTTAGTCTAAGTTGATGAGTTTACAGTTAGGACAATCTGAAAATGGAAATAATAATAGCATCTACCTCATACAGATTTTAGGGGTTAAATGAATAAATAAATGTATAGTGCTCAGAACATTGTCTGGCGCAGTGTTTAAAAAGTATAAACTGTTATTATTATGACCCATGTGCTCATAATTTTACTTACAAAGAAATTTACATTATTTATTATTTACTTATTTAGGAAAGCTATTGGTGTGAATAACATTATCTAAAGAACAGAATAAATAGATAACAAGAGGATGACAGTAAATCACTCTTTCTTGGATTGGGGCAGGTTCAGGAATGTCTTCATGGAAGGCATAATGTTTGAGCAGGGTTTTGAAGGACCGATAGAAGCTTGCCAAATAAGCAAAAGCAGGATTGATTTTCAATGCAAGACAAGTGATATTGCTCTATGTTTAGAGATGGTCTGGGTACTTCTCTCCTATTTGCTAGATCTATGTTTATCAATTTTTATGTGTGCATAGGTCATTTGGGGACCTTTTTAAAAATGCAGATTCTTATTTAGTAGGTCTAAGTCAGTCAAGGACCTGAGATTTTGCATTCCCATCAAGCACTCAGGTGATGGAGACCGCATTTTGGGTAAGAAGGCATTAGATTATTATAGTCTCTGGAGTCTCAATATTGGCTTTATATAATTGTTAAGCTATTTTTTAAAGAATGAATATCCTTAAAGTTGAGGCATGAAAAAAAATAACACCTTTGTAGAAACTGTCACCACTCATGCAAGTCTTGACTAGACTGATTAGCTATCTCTTGTA
This sequence comes from Phataginus tricuspis, assembly GCA_029783875.1. NCBI lineage: Eukaryota > Metazoa > Chordata > Mammalia > Pholidota > Manidae > Phataginus > Phataginus tricuspis. The sequence goes on from JAQQAC010008864.1 coordinate 2,970,980, forward strand.
AACTTTATTTTAGCAGTAGTTAACCTAGGGCCCATGGATGAGTTTTAGGTATCTCTGAATCCATCATATTAGATACAATTTGTGTGTTTTTGAATCTAATCATTTTTCAGGGAGGTGGGCCTATAACATTCACCTGTTTCCCATGATGTTCTTTCCCTACCTGATTAATATGGTAGAACTTCTGGTGCATTTTTCCAGAGTTATTTGAGCCACCATCTCCTCCTGTACCTGTCCTGGGCTGTGGTCAGCTGTCCTCTCTAACTTACCTTGGGTTTTCTGGGTTGAGATCTAGAGGGACTTTGCAGAAGTTGCTTTGGGTAAATGAATGGGGCAAACATCAAATCTAGGAATTTAGGTCAGTAACTTATTCTCAGAATTTCTATATATGGCTAGATCCACAACCTGGCCAATTCTAAGGTGTTGGGAGTAATAGTTACAAGATGCTTATCACAGCCGGTGAGTGGAAGACTCAGAGAAGAGGTGGGTCTGCCCCAGTGGACTCTTAAGGCCAGCTGAGACTTAGCTCCCTTACCTGGGTGAAGCAGAGGAGAGTGCACAAGGGCCTAGAGCTACACCAGAATATAGGCTTCTTTAAGCCCATAAATGAGAGAGATGGTCTCTCATTTATGGTTAGGTAAGGTTACTAAAGTAAAAGGCTGGAATGAAGAGTTTCTTAATAGTTGTTCCTTTCCACTGAAACCCAAAAGCCTTGTATGGAATTGGCAAGAAAATGCTCATAATGCCAGGGGTACCTTCTTGTTTGAGGGGCACATTCCTAATTCAAGGGCCTCGGATTTTACCAGAGCTGATGGCAGCTTCTGTGGGAGACACCATGGTCAGAAAATGGGTGGGGTAAAAGCAAGGGCCCTGGCCTGGCCCCAGTCTCATTTCTGAAGACCACGAGCTGACACTGCAGACAGTCAAGCTGAAGGTCCCTGCCGTCCTGGACCTGATCCTGGCCCTGTGCGTACGTGGGGTCTGTTGGGGGAGGGACAAGAAGCAGGCAGTGCCAGGACGGGCAGGCGGCGGCAGCTCTGTGCGTTTTGTCTGGAGGCGGCAACAGCAGGGAGAAGGATGCTGGCGGGAGATGGAGGTTTGCCAGGGCTCTAGGCAAGCCAGATAACCCAAGATTTGGTGAATGCTTCAGTTCTGATTGAGAAAATGTGAGTATAAATCAGGATTTAGAATGAATATCAGGTCATACATATTTTATATACAGGCTGGGAATCAGAGAGAAAGTCTGCAGTTTACAAAACATGCAAACTGAATATCGGTTTGTCCCAGATCTGCTGGATGCCAGTAAGAGGGCAGTAGGGAAATCTAGACCGCAAGTACTGAGGGTGCCTGCCTTTAGTCAGGGCAAGAACACGGCAGCTACTGCAAAGCAGAACTCTAGAGACGGCCCCTCCTGTGTATTCAAGGCAGGAACACAAGTGCTACCCAAGCACATTCTCTGTTGAGTGGTATCCTTTTGGCAATGACAGCATCTCTCATACCTAAAATGGTTTCTGATTCTGTAATCATGTGATCACTGGAGAAGAGGCAGGGAGACTCATAGCAGGCACTTGGGGCGGGTGCCAGAATCAGGGGGCGTTTGGGTTCATTTGGAGGTCCTCAAGAAGGATGGCACAGAGCATGTGTGGAAACATTAAGCAGATGAGTGGTAACCTTGTTTCACTTAATGAGCAGTATTCAGGGCTCACTAGGCTTACAATGCTACCCTAGATTGTGATACTAGCCAACAAGACAGGCACTTCCATGGCTTCTAGGCAAGAGGACAAAATGCACCTTTCCAGACTGTAAATATCATGACTCTAAGTTGTAACGATGTTATAAAGGATACGCACACTCGTGGTACTGGGCTACAGGGCCATTTGGAGGGGATTGTCTCCAAACAGGAAAGTCAAAGAAGGCCTGTGAGGAAGTGGCCAGAAAGCAAATGATAATTCCTGTCTGTGATTTGCCCCATCTCTCCATGACAGGATACAACCGGCCGGCAGAGGCTGTGGAGTAGACGCCCTAGATCTGCCCCAGCGGAGGAGCGGAGCTCCAGTCCTACAAAGAAGGGTTGAGGAGGCAGTAGGATGGAGTCAGAGGTTGGAGCCTACATATGGTTGGGGATGGAGACAGTTTCCCTTTAGGAATTAGGGACGCTGAGCCATTTCTCAGCCAGGGGAGCCTACGTGGGGAGGGAGAGCGGCAGATGAGGGTGGAGGGGGCAAGCCACGGAGGAACCAAGAACTGAATTCACCTTCAGACCCCTGAACCACAGACCTGAAAATCTCAGCGGCAGCTGGATCACCAAGCATGATCTTCAAAAAGTTGCTGACACCAGTGAAAGTGATACAAACATATTAATCCCCAAACTCATATAAATGTGTCTCTGAATTCATCCAAAGGACAAAGTTATTTAAAACCATTCTGTCACTAATAAAATTCAATCCTATTAACAAACTTAAGGAAAAGAGGGAGAAAACAATAAAAAGTTTGTCCTGATAACTATAGTTAATAGAATAAACTTCTAAAGAGAAGTCAAATTATTCTCTCAAATTATGGTTTCATCTTACTTTACCAATGGTGGGGGGCTCAAAAACTTTTCTCAGAGCACCAAAACCTGCAAAGTCTATGAGAAATGACTGATATTTTAAGACTAAAGTTTCAATAGAAAAGTGGTAAGATAGAGGAGGTTCTGAAGAACAAGGGGGGGAATGTGAAAGTGCACCCTCTCTCCAGAAATAGAAATGCAAATCCCAAATAGGCACTGAAAGATTTAAAGGAGTCTAACAAACTTAATCACATTTCAGATCAGGTAATTCTGAGGTGAAATAAGGGATGAAAATCACATATGAAACAGGAAAAATTCAGAGAAAAGGAGCATAAGTAACAAATAAAAGGCAAAAGAAAACAATAGAGTCAGAGCAAATAAATAGCCTCCTTAACTTGCATTTGACTCAGATACTCCCTCCTGACCTATCTGCCAGGGTGGGGGCAAGGGACTGATCTGGGAACCATACAGGATGGACTTTATTTCTCTTTATCCACCCCATCCAACAGATTGATTCTCCAATGCTTCATCCAGTTTTCCTCTGCTATCTAGTGTTTATTTCCTGGCTACTCTGATGATTATGATGTTCCTCTTTCTTGAACATTCTTAGTAGATGATAAGGTTTAGACTGTCAGACAGCTGGGCCAGAAAAATAAAATCTAGGACATTTCCTCTGTGACATTCCACACTTCTAAGTGAAACTTGAAGTTTCAGATTCATGTTTTAAATCAAATGACACCATTATACTAGAGACACATTATTAAGAAGCTACAGAACTTCAAGTACAAATGTCCTCAGCTTCATTAGACTAAGTCTCCAACATACCCCCCTAAAAGTCTGTCACTAAAATGCCTTAACCATTCTGACCAGGGTGAGGGCTGTATAGGACATTTACCTTTAATGACAGAGAAAGCTAGAATAAATGTTCTAGGACGGGCTGTGTCTTGGGAAATCCCTACGTGCCCATCTCACATATCATCCATCCGGAAATCATATTAGTCACGTGTTCTTGACTGAAACTTCTGTCTTGGTTTCTGATGAGAATTTAACTTCTCTTTGATACATTGGCAATAGCATGGCAAAGGTCAGTGGACTTGCAGAAGCTCTGTCTCTCAGCCTCTCTTGCCTCTTGTGAACCCTCACACTTAGGGGAATGCACAAGACACTATTCTCTGACACGCTTTTGATGTCATGTAAGAAATGGACACTCCACCCAAAATTCCACTGTTGCCTGTTGCTTGAAACTGAAAGTTACTGCTGTGGAGGAACTCAACCTCAAAGGTTCTCCATCCTGATTTTACATCAAAAACATTTGGGAAATTTAAAAAATAATACAGATATCTCAACCTCCACTCCAGCAAGTTAGTCAAAATTACTCAGGTATCAATAGTTTCTAAAGCCTCACAGGTAAAAAACTGCCTTTATTAGCTGTGTGAATCAGATTCTCTTAGGTATCTCTGAATAAAGACCAAGTTTACTCAAGTTCACTATTTCTGTAGAATTTCAGATTTTAGCATGTATTTTCAGGGCATCTGTAGTTACGTCAGTTCCTGTAGCTCTGGTTTCCCCATTCAAGCAGTCCCCTGCAGCCGTGTCACAGCGGAAGCCAAATCAAGGTAGATGTGGTGCAAGGGCAGCAGGAAAAAGGAAATGCTTCCTGTTTGTGTAATATCCTGGGTAGTCTCTGGAAGGAAAGAAATACAGAGAAAGGAACTGTAAATAGTACTTTTGCAGCTTTATAAAAAGTGTTAGCATATACACCTTCCATTTCTCTGTTGGATGCAAACTAGAGCAAATGCCACCCTCAGAAATGGGTTTTTTTGATGTTGCCAAAAACATAAAACCCGGATGGAAAGCACTAAATTTCTATTTTAGGATCAGACAACTTACCTTTTGATTTCCTGCTCACGCTGATTCTTTTATCTTGCTTCCTGATTTCTGCTGCCTATAAAGATGTTGATTATGGGCATTTGAAGATTTGATGAGGTAAAATTTTAGAATACTCTGGAAGAGGTACCTTGGTAAAGTAAGTAAAATGGTGGGGGATCCTCATATCATTCAACTGGAATAAATCCAAGGGAAATATTTGAAGGCAATTCACTTTCTAGAAATAAGTCTTTCAATGTGATCATTAGCTGAGTAGAGAAATCAAACTTACTCTGCCCAACTTATTAAGTACAACCAAGAAATCTGAGAGCTGAATGGAAAGTGCTATGTATTTTAGTACAGAGATGATTCCAAACAGCCCTCTTTATTGTCTTCGGGAATGAAATAGTAAGTATAAAGCATTCAGACTTGAATTGTACTGGTGCTGGTAAATGGCAGAATGATTCGTGTTTTATATTAAGGAGTAGAAATTTGAAAGTGTAAATACCATCCAGTTTTCTTTGACTCACAATCGAGTGGTACTTGATAAAGGGAATAGCAAAGGACCTGGATGAGGCTCAAGAAATCACTTGAGGGTAAAATGAAGCCAAGAAAACCACCTCATTTAAAAAAAAACAAAAAAATAATGGCATATAGACTGCACACAACCTACCACCCTAATCCTGGAGGGATTTCCCCTCACGGCAACAACAGACCCAAACTGAAGTGTGGGGCAGGCTCTCCTCAGCAGGCAGCAGACACCCTGACGCAACAAGTATTTGTAGAATAAATGAATTTAATGAGATGAACAATGAGTTTAAAAGACATCAAGAGCACACTTTAAAGCTAATAATTAGCATATCAATCAAATGTTTTAAATTAATTTCTACCCTTTGATCTAGCAATTCCACTTTAGGAATCTGTTTTATGAAAAAATCAGAAATTCAAGTTTATGTGTAGTTTGTTCATAATAATGTTAATAATAATATTTGAAAATGAGAATATTAGACTAAATCTAAATGTCCAATAGTGTGAGAATAACTAGATGATTATACAAATATACGATCATGCTTCTGAAGGCTAGATAATTTCATTAATCCTCATTTTCTGCTAAATAGAAAAAATAAAATGGAAATACACATTTCCTGATAATTAAATGAGAAACTGATTTTTCTATCTATCTATAAAAGACTGGAAAGAAACATACCAACATATGAATAAGAGATATTCTTTGACTATTTGGATAACAGAGAGAGTTATTAGTGTTTATATTTTGTACACAGTTTTGTGCTACTCTTTTATTTTGAGAAACAAGATGGAAGCATTAATTTTTAAGATGATATTTTAAATCTCGAGATTGTAGAACATCAAGATATAATACAAAGTGGCTCATTGACCTAGTTTAATCAGAAAGTGTTTACTGTGTGGTAAGCACCACATAGGAGGCTGTAGATGTTCTTAAAGCACCTTCAGAGAGTCTGGGCCAAGGGCTTGCTAAGTAGCTGGAACAGAACAAGAGCGTATGTAATGTGTACTAAATTGTAAAGGCTGTTGAGGTGACGGGAAGGTAGTAGGAAGGCAAAGTAGGTGGACTGCTGTAGGCAGAATGGCTGAGACTGCCAGAGGTGCAGGTTGTCCTTGCAAAGGACAGACATTCCAAGCAGGCCAAGCTATAGAGTAGAAATGAGCATCAGAATTCAATAAAAGAAGAGAAGGTGAACCTGAGTGAAGTGAAGGTGGTATGGTGGGGACTAGTGGAAAACAAACCTAGATAATTTGAGGAAAATCATATTTTGATCAGGGTTATGAATTAATCAGAGAACTAATACGGCCAAGTGCACTGGATATGAAAATGGAATAAGCAAGGCAGCTAAGTCATTGCAATTGCTGAATTAATTGCTCTTAATTAATCAAGGGTTAGGGGGGAAGAGCTGGACTAATACAAAGAGGGTGTACTCAACTGAAGATATAAACTAGAAATAGTCACCATCAAGTGGACTATTTCATGGTCATCAAATGTCCATTCAGACATCAGGAGCAAACAACCTGCAAGGTAAAAAATTGGACGGGAAAAGGAAAAGGAAAAGGAAAAGAATATACTTTATGGATTGTGAGTTAGAGGGAAAAAGGTGAAGAAAACATAAAGGAGCAGGGCAAACACAGGGGGAGGTGTGCTCCCAGCTAAGAAGCACACAGGCCCAAGTGAGTGGAGAGTCAGTCCACTCAGCAGAGTGCTCACCAAGGACAATGCAACTGCTTTAAATGTGGAAACTGTCAGCAAAGGACACAACTTTTGCATTGTGTTGCCGTCTACAATGAAGGCAAGACCCTGCACATTTTATCTGAAAAGAAAGAATTGACAGCTAAGACATTTTGGGAACTTTTCTCACAAAAGAATGAATTACAAACAGAGGATTAAAGATGGCAGCATGAGAGGTGAGACAGAGGCCTCCTCCTAAAACGGCATATAATATGAAAATATAATTAATACAACTAATCCTGAAAGAGCACAGAAAAGAGGGCTGAGCCAGACTGCATACACCTGGAGAAAAGAATAGACCTCACAGAGCAGGAGTGTATATTAATAATACCTTTATTAAAAAAAAAGAAAGAAAGAATGAATTACAAAATCTTAAGAAATCCAAAGAATGGATAATGACAAGTAAACAAGGCAGAATTTAAAAAGAAAGACAGAAAAAAAAATCTTGGAAAGAATTACCGGGATATGTTACTGGGAATACTGAGACAGAAGAGGATGTGTTTTAATGACCTGAGTGAATTAAATAGAAATATGATTAATCTTGACCCAGAGTGTCCCAGAGAAAAGAGGTCTTATTTATAAAATATATAATTTTTACAGAAAATGCAAGAAACTCAGTGCCCTGAATTGGGAGTGAAGATAAGTGGTGCCAGATAAGGCTTCAGATAACTTGCAGGAAGGGCCCTGACTCCCTGTGAGTGTTTGTCTGGTTCTTGCACCAAGTATTTCCAGGGCTCTTGGGAAATAGAAATCTGGATCAATGTTGCCATTTGTCCAGACTTAGTTTTGGCAAGGTATTAACTTGTCGCCTCAGGTCATACATCGATTCCTAGATTAAAGAATTAAAATGTGAATCTAAGTACTCTGATCCAGCTACCAGCACCACAAGGTGAAGGAAATTGGGCTCCAACTTTTAATTAAATTATGCTGTCTATTCAGGATATTTATCTATGGGGTTATTATGTCACATATAGTAAACATTTCCAAAGAGTCTGATGATGTCAAGTCCTGGAAAGAGATCTGAAAAGTAACTTCTAGAGTGTGTGTGTGTGTGAGTGTGTGTGTGTGTGTGTGTGTGTGTGTGTATTTGCACTGCTGTTGGCACTAAGTGAGACAGTTATTAAAGCCTAGAAATATGACTCTGGAAAGAAAATAATTAAAACATTTTTATAGCGAAAAATGTACAAATTACATAATGAAAAAATTCATTAAATGCAACCAGTAAAATGAAATGGAAGGATAAAGTGCACCACTTTCTAATACTCTTAGCAAAGAAAAATAAGAGAAAAACTTAGGAATTATGTAAAGAACTATTTTATTTTTCTTGTTTTTTTCTTCTTATAGGTAAAGCTGTGTAATTTCTAGATGTCCTAAAAAAACATGTGAGTCTGTTGTGAAAACTAATAATAGTAATTGGTGAGGATAATTATGGCCATTGATGTCAGGATTATCTGATGTGATATCTACAAAGATAGGAAAGTGCCTAAAGAAATACTGTTATTGAGCTCCTGGGGATACCTTGTTAATGAGTGTGTGGGTTAAACTACAAGTTTATTACCTGGTACATTTTTAGGGAGAACATTTCTACAGGTAGCACTCATTCAAACTGAACTTAAGAGTATCAGTAAAGAATTGTAACACCTCTGCAAAATGATGCTTTGATAGACTTTGAACATACGTGACCTTATTAGCTAATACAGTAAGATGTTGCCTAGAGTGACAGGCACTAATAACAGTCCTTGTAGAACTGGAAGGAGCTTTAGATGGGAATTCTTGCCAATCTCCTCATTTCACAAATGAGGGAGCTAAGCCTAGGCAGGCTGTCACTTGCCCAAGGTCATATCATTAACTGGTAGTAGAGCCAAGACTGGAACCCAGGTCTCCAGAGAAAAGTCATCAGACATACTGGTTTGACAGTTCTTCTGACACTGGTCAGCCTTCCCAATAGCTCCCTGCACGTACCCTGCCCCAGTCCAGAATAATGTACCTTCTTACCATTGAAAGGACAAGAACAAGAGGTTATTGATGGGAGATAAACAGGTGGAAGAAAATGACCATTTAAAAAATGATTGAACAGTAGTAGATGTACATCATTTTCAGCTAAATTTAATAGTTTAAAATTAACATTGAAGGGCGTATTTATGCCATACATGGTTTATAACAAGATTATCTTTATTCAAAATATGAAGGTGACTGAATTAAACACTTTTTCACCAACATCACCATCATCTCTATTTATTGAGCACTAATAATGTGCCTGACACTACTTTTGACACTTTACAAACATAATATACTCAGCTCTTAAAAAAAAAAAGTATTTCATTATTTTATATGTTATAAGAACTGACCTCAAGAAGGTGAAGAAACTTGCTTGTAGAATATATGATTATTAAGTTATGGGGCTAAGATACTACTTTAGTCATTTTTGGTCCCCAACTGTGTGTTCTAGCCACTAATTACATCAGCCCTCAACTGTTCTCACCATTGTCCAAATAGAAATACTAACGGAGTGGCAAAATTTGCCATTTTGACTAATACCTTCAGGTAAACATTTTAATATTAGGCACCATCTAGAACACCTCTGACTTTATTCATGCCCCCTTGCAATACTTCGCTCGAAATGTGTAACTTAGCTCAGGAAAATGCAAAAAATAAGTGATAGGGGAGCACCTGGATGCAGTTACAGGTGAAGTGGGCAGAGGACAGGGGTCCCAGGAGGCAATAAGGATCCTCAGGTGGCCCTGGTGGCCCCCCCTGGCTCTAGACCAAGGCAATTCATGAGTAAATAAATGGTTGTTAATTCTCAGAAGTTAGGATTTCTGGACTTTTAGAAAAATGTTCCAGAAAAATGATAAATACTTCTGCTAAAATGTTTTGTCTTATAGAAAGTCGTTATGATGTCCATAAAAGCTACATCCGTAAATGGCAGCAATTTCAACTATATATTTTTCAAGTATTTTAAAGAACTGATGGCAGTTTGTGGGTGGGAGGCTGGTGACAGGCTCAAATTCCCTCCTGTCCTGGTAAGGGAGCAGGGAGACCTTGTCAGAGTCCGGGCCTGGGCTGTGCCTTGGACTGCAAGCCTTTTGTGAACTCTCGACCCAAAACATATGGGCTTCCTTTCTCAGCTGTGGTCTGGCTCCTTTGAGGTTATCATTTTGCAATGAGTTATTTATCCAATGTCTACCATGTGTCAGGATATAGAAGTCAATAAAAAGACATCCCCTATATTTCCAGAGTTTTCAGTCTAACAGAAGAGACATATATTGAATAAATAAACATAGGTATAAACACATAATTGCAAAGTTTGCTAAGTGTTAAAAAGTTGAAAACACTAACACAAGGAGTGGTAGGGAAGCACCTGGAGGCAGTTACAGGTGAGTTGGGTGGAAAAGAGGAGTCCCTCGGCTGACCCCCTGCTGAGTCTACTGCCTATAAAGTTCAAAGGCCTGTCCTCCATTGAAGGAAGGTGGTGGTAATGCACATAACCCACAGAGAGAAGTTGAACTAAAACAGAAATAAGGCTAGTTTAGTCTGAAGGAAAGAATATGACATGGAAATCAGACAGAATTACAAATAGTGTACATATTGCCTGGCTGTGTAAAACAGTGAAAAAGAGAAGGAATGAAAGTAAATTCATTATATGATATAGCAAAAGGAAATACCAAGAACTTGGTTTCTAGGGATGATGAAGAAAAGCTGCAGTGTCATCATGCGTCCTGATGAGGACTCGAATGAGCCCTTTCGATAATAAACAATCCAGTTATATCACAATTCACAGAACACAGCTTTTAAAAGGAAGGGGCTGACAAAAGCATTGATATTTGTCTAATTCATGTTTTGTTTTTTTTCCCAAATGATATGCCTGTCCTTTCAACTGATAACAGGAAAGTCTCTCTGTACTTCTGATATCTGAGGAAAGGTCAATGTTGGTGGACGGGAACACACTTTCTCATTTAAGCAAAGCTATGTGTAGTTGGTGTATTTCTGGGATACCTACCAACAAAACACTCATTTAATTTATTATTCTTGAGGCACAGGTCTGATAGTGTTATTTCAACTAGTGATCTTTGGAAAAATGGAAGATTAATTTAAATTAGAAGGAGATCACCCCTCAACAATATGTGGATCTCCTCTGAAAGGGGTGCCTCTTAGGCACCAAACACTTGTTAATTTTCCATCTCTACACAGCAGGAAGCATCAGTGCTTTCAAATATTATACAAAAAAAAAAAAATTCAGGGAGGGAGCTACTTATACTGTGGACAAGGACTCTGGACCCAGAATTGCCTTCCTGCAGCCCATTCATCCATTCATTCATTCAAACATAGTCCATTTTTTCAATCATCATTTATTAAATACCTGGTAAGTTTAGGCATTTTTGTTATATGTTAAGCATTAAAAACAATTATATTAGAACGCATAAATTCTAATAACTTCAAAGTGAAAAGGAAGGCTACAAAATAACTAGAAACATTTTAATCCTGTAAAAGAAAAATTGTACCTGACAGAGTTAAATGGGCAAAAAATACTTTATTCAAGACTATTGCAATAGGTGAGGGAGATGGAACACAACTCCACTGAGACAATAGGTGGGAGAGTTTTAAGTAGTGAGATGAGCTAGTGGGAAAGTACTGGACAACATTAGAAGAGAGGGTAGTCAGTAAAATTAGTCCCTCTGTGTTTGCTAATTGGTGCTATCTTATGGAAGTTAGGTTCTCATCTTCACACTGAGACTGGGAGATACAGGTGATATCTCTCTTGATTACATTTCAAAGGGATGGCTTCTAGGTCCTTGAGCAGGAGACTTTCTGAGTAGTAAAACTGGCAAGAGGCTGGGAGAATACTTATTTCTCAGAGAGAAAAGGAATACATTTAAAATTATTTCCTAAAGTAAATGCTCTAAGAAAAGGGATCAGGGGCCTTTAGGAAACAATAACTCTGGCTCAAGTTTAATCGAGCTGAGGGGAACATTAAGGCCATCTTGATCTATACAGTGTGCTACATGAAATGGTGGACTTTATAGGAACATACAGGAAATATATAGAACATATAGGAAAATACGTGTTAAATTACATTGAAGGTATACGTTAAGACTGCTGTGGGGTCATTTAAAAGTAATAGGCAAGATAGCGTGATCAAAAGAAAACTGGAGTCTGAATTATTTGGGATTTTGACCTTGACCCCTGCTTGCTACACCAGTGTTGCATTGGACAGGTCAAGCCTATTGGAGTACTATTTTTATCTTTGATGGAGAAATGACTATCTACTACTAATTCATAGTATTGTGAATATCAAATGCAATAAGATTTACCTGGAACAACATTTAAATAGCCTAGCAGCAAATAAATGCAATGTAAAATTGCTGGGCATTATCGACCAAGCCCATGAAAAACTGAAAACAAAAGTGAAAGAATTATTTCCAAAAGTCTCCAAACCCAGTCAGTTTAACAAGTATACAGTTGTGAGTTTTCAAGTAACCGGTAATTCTCTTTCCATATGTAAATCCAGGCAGAGGACAATCCCAGGGCAAAATGCCTTTGAACCCAATATCAGTCAAAGGGAGAAATTAAGTTTAAAGTATGTTTACTGCTTACAAGGAGTCATCCCGCATCTCTCTCCCTCTCCTGCTGCAGCAGAAACGAGCGAATCCTCCCCCAGCCTCTCAGGTAAGATAAGCCCTCACTTGCCCAGGTAATTACCCATGGATGTGGACATGAACTACTTCTCTCCACCTCTTGGAAATGCCTGTTGATATGGAGATACACGAAAGCCAGGTAAAATATTCTAGAAATATCGTCATTTTACCCACAGTCCACCCCTCCAGAAATCTCTCCTTACAACCTACTTGCTCCCCCTCTTCCCCAGGGGTCCCTGGGAGAGAAAACTGGAGCACTGTAACCAGAACAATGAAATACAATAGCACCAGCAATAAAATCATGATAATCCTCAAACCAGAGGATTTAGCTAGGTTCAAAGTTGTATGCAGATGAAGCCCATAGCTTGGCCATTCCCTAGGCGGGCAGTAGCTGAAGAAATAGAGAGTTCAGACCAATCATCATGCAGCAGCTGCCGCCAGGGGGCACATCCAGGCCACAAGGACTGCAGAAGAAAATAACCTTAAGGGCGATAAGATACATACTTTTATAACATCAGCATAGGCAAATCTTGCCCCTCAGGTAGGATACATGCAAGAGAATGGTTCTGTGATAGAACATGACAGGAATGGGATTTCATCCTGGTCTAGTGTAACAGACTTTCACCTCCTTCCCTGTGGGAGCTACGCATGAGTCAATATATCGGGCTACAAGAGGTACATGCACTGGCCATAAAGATAAAACAAAACTTCCCCATAAGATAGCATTATTAGGTGTTTTGGGCACACTACTGTTATCTTTGGGGGCTACTCTGCTGTAACCCAGGAATACACGGGAGGCCAGCTTCCAGGCCTTTTCCCCAAGGTGCCAGAAGGGCCAGCCATCGCTGGTTCATGTGTCCAGGGCCACTTCCACTCAACACTGTCTCCAGGGTTTAATGCACTAGGAGCTGGCAGCAGGATGTTGCTCTGCTGGCCATGTTCTGGCTTCAAGAACTTTTTGGTTTGCACATACAGTTGTATAGGAGAGGCAGCATATCCACAGGGCTCGAGGCTCCTTTTTGGGGCTTCTCATTCAAATGCTGGAGCACTGTCCATAAGTGAACCGACCAGCCCCATAGACTATTGGTATCTGACTTTAGGCCAGATTTCAACAAACTGCTGTACCTCTCTATCATGCCTGCCCTGGTAGGGTTATATGATGCACGAAACTTTCACTTTATTCCTAATTGTTGCACCCATTCTCATAACGCATGTTCAGTAAAGTGGGTGCCCTGATGGCTCTCAGTAACCTGTGGTTGGCCATAGGTGGCAAAGAGACATTCTAGTCCCCTCTTGGTGGTTTGCTGATATCCAAGACATGCAGGAAAAGCAACCAATAGTCCAGTAGCCATGTCCACACAAGTTATGGCATACAGATATCCTTCTGATATGGGCAGAGGCCCAGTGTAGTATCTGCCACCTGAGAAGGGGTATTGACCAATTTACTTTTGTCCCATGTTGCTGGGGACTCAGTGTAAGTCCCTCTTAGAGCACACAAGGCACTCCTACCAGGCTCTGCTGTCTTCTTCAAAGGTCAATGGCAAGTCCCACTGACGGCTATAGCTCACATTGTTTGTTCCCACATGCAGTGTAACCATTGGGCTACATCAGAGGCAGGCTTTCCTTCCAGCCAGCACACTTTGGCCAAGGTGTCTGCTTCATCATTCCCTGGGGATGACAAAGGCAAATGGCCAGTCACATGATACACGGTAACTGTCATAGTCTGACCAGAGGCCCATAGGTCTTGCCACAATTCTTGTCCCCAAAGGGGCTGGTGACTAACCATCCGGTTGGCATGGTACCATGTCGGTAGCCACAGCATCAAGCACCAATGGACAGCCCAGCTGTCAGTGCAGACAACCATAGGGGAGGGCTTCTGAGTGATCATGAGCCATACTGCACACACCTCAGCCCACTGGATGCTCTTTCCCTCTCCATCCTCAATCCTTATTGTTTCAGTCTTAGGATGGAAAGCCACAGCCCTCCACTTCAGGGGCTGCCAATGACGAGCTGTCTATATATCAGGCATCTTCATGTATAGGGGTTTTCCCTCCTGATTAAGACTCTCAACTACTAATGGCTCAAAAGAAAGTTCTGCTTTCCACTGGTATAGGTCTCTGGCCCCAATAAGTGCTGGAGTTCTCCAGTTAAGGGGCTAGTAGAGAGGGTGCTATGCTGCTGTAAATATGCGCCCCATTTGGCCAGTGTAGGTGTCTGTGCCATGCCAGTCCATGGCCTTTGGGTCCAGTCTCGCACCCAACACATGATGGGATAGATGGTTATTACCTTGGTTGGAGATGTTCCAGTGATAGACTCCATAGTCAGCAAGGTGTGGTACACAGCAGCCAGTTGTTTCTCTATCAGTTTATACTTGACCTCTGCTCTGTTCCATAGCTGTGACCAGAATCCAAAAAGTTCACTTGTTGATTCAAGCTGCTGCCAAAGACTCCATCTATAACCATCTGCAGTTATATGAACATCTAGCTCAGAGGGCCTTGATGAGTTCATTACAATAAAGGACTGCACAGCCATGACCACTCGCTTAGCAGCAGTAAAAGCAGCTGCACATATCTCATCCAAGTCTCATCTGGTGCCCTTTCATACCAGCTGGTATAAGGGCTTCAGAATTTGTGCCAAGTGCATGATAAACACTCTCCAGTAGCCCAAGAGACCCAAAAACTCTTGTAATACTTCCACAATTGTAGGGGTAGAGAAATCCTGAACCTTGTCTATGACAAGACAACCTCCAAGAATTTTACGGAAAAACCAGGTCCCTGAACCTTAGTGCACACCCCATTCTTTCTCCTGTAGATGTTCCAGCAATCTAGGAACTGACCCCTCTAAATCTGCAAGAGAGTGAGCATAATATCATCAATGTAGTGATACAACTGCACCTTTTGCAGTTTCTTCCATGTGGCCAAGTCCTGTGCTACAAGTTCATGACAGATAGTGGGACTGTGAAGGTATCCCTGTGGAAGGACAGGGAATGTCCACTTCCAGCCTTCCCATGTGAAGGCAAACTGTTCCTGACTTTCCTGTGCTATGTCAATAGAGAAGAAAGTATTAGCAAATTCTACAACATAATAATATGTTCCCTGTTCATGACTGAGTGTGTCCATAATGTCTGCTATAGAAGGGACAGCAGCATGCAAAGGGGGTGTGACTTTATTCAATTCACTGTAGTCCACAGTTATATGCCAGGAGCCATCTGGATTTTTCACTGGCCACACTGGGGAATTAAAAGGACTATGAGTGGGCTTTATGATGCCCACCTTCTCCAACTCCTGTGGAGTTTCTCCAATTTCCTGGCACCCCCAAGGCAATTTATACTGCTTAGTATTTGTCACCCACCGAGGTACAGGCAGAGCTACAGGTGGATGCTTAGCATGTCCCCTTAGAACTGCCTTTATCACATGTATCCTCAGTCTGAAGTCACCTGCAGCAGTCTGTAACCACAGACCCTGCAGGATATCTATCTCCAAAATATATTCAGGGATGGGAGAAATGTACACAGTATACTCCTTTGGGGGTAAATGTCCTATTCCCAGTGAGATTTGGGCTTTCTTCACTGTGGTTGCCTCACCCCCATAGCCATCTATCACAGCAGAGGTCATGAGAAAACTCTCAGGGTTTCCATAAATCAGAGAACACTCAGCTCCTGTGTCCACCAGCGCCAGGACACATTGTACATTCACAGGAGACCAATGAATTGATAATTCTTCATGTGGCCTCTGGTCCCTACCACGTCCCCCAAGGTGGGGACCTTGACTTCCCCTGGGTTGAGCCGCAATGCCCAATCATCCTCCTGTGGGGGTGAGGGCTCAGGCAAATCCTGAATCCTGTCCCCAAGGAAGTTTTGCAGGGACACAGGCCAGGCTGGCTTTGGCTCTGGTTTCCGTGTCCTGGAATTCAGCGGCTGGAACTGCTGCTTTGACTTTCATTGGTGCCGTAGTTCTAACAAGATCCTATTGGGCTGCCCATCAAGGTTTTCTTTCACTACTCCAGCCTTTATCAAATCAACCCACATCTGGGTTCTTGAGACCTTCACAGGGCCTTTTGCGCCTCTCCTTTCAGTCATAGCCTGTACTTCCTTCCATTCTCTTATTGTTTCAACTTCTCCCAGATCTGCTAAAGTATGAGTAGTCTCACTTATGGGTTGCCCTAGGTGGGGGACAAGAGTAGTCACTATGGACCCAAAGAGGGATGTGGGAGGTGTAGGCACCACCAGATTTCTCATTATTATGGTGAAAAACCCCTGGGGGTCCATATTATAGATGACATTTTTCATGCCCAATTCCTGCAATACCTTCTCGAGCTCTACATATGTTTTCCAGCTAGTGGATAAATATGGTAAATCACTGTGATTAGGCCAAAATGCCCTGATGGCAGCTGTCAGCCATTCTAGAAGTGTCTGATTCCCTGAGGTGTGACGGGCACTTTGCAACCACTGCTGGATGGAGGGTGAGTCATCAGGGAAGCCAGTCTACCCCTCTTAGTACCCAGCATAACAACATTTTCCACCCCCATATCCCACAGACGTAAAAGCCATGTAGGTAGAGATTCCAATGGCTTCTGACTATACCAGACGCTCATGAACACCAGTTCATCCTGGGTATGTGTGCTGAGCCTGGAGTTCTCCACAACCTGGGGAGATTGCGGCTCCTCTCCCTGAAGAGCCCACAGTTGTTTGCTTTTAATTTTTTCAACTACAGCCAGGAGGGCCTTTAATACAGGAGAGGCTGGTGCCTTTGGTGGTGGCCTTGGCAGCAGATTGGCCCATAGCCCCACGTCCTCATATTCTCCCCCCATAATCCTCCACCATCTCTGCGTCTGAAGGGACCGAATTTCCTCCCCTTCCCCCATGGCCTCCTGCAATGTGGCTTCTCCTGCTGCCTCCCACCTCTCCACTGCTAAGGAATCTTCCAGGAGCATGATCTTTCTTCTCAATAACTGTCTCTCTTCCTTAAGGGCATCCCATAGGTCATCGCCCAGCTCCTCCAAGCAGTGCCAGTGTGCCTCTCTCCTGCTGAAGTCCCTCTCTTTTTGATAACCCTCTCCCTCTATCCTCTCTCTCTCCTCGATAAGATTTTCCACTATCTCGAGGAAAAGAGACCCTATAATGCCAGCTGTTACACAGCCATTCAGGGCCTCCAAGTAGTCTTCTATTTCACAGACAGCTAATTCTGCAGTTTCTGGCATCTCTACCCTTCCCCAGTTCTGGAGAAGACCCCACCCCTCTAGGAGGTGCATTGCCCTAGACCAATTCCCCACTAGGGGCTCCCAAATTGGAAGCCCCACAGATAGGGGGCTCACAGGTGAAGCTTCACCCTCTTGGGCCTCCCCACTATCCACAGGTGAGGTTCTGGGCATCTCCCTACCATCTCCAAGGGCAGCCAGTCCAAGGGTCACACCCATGTAGACAGGTTTTGGGTTCAGAGATTCTGCTGACTACTTCTAGATGTAAATCCTGGGAGGGGAAAATCCTTGAATAAAAAGCCTTTGAACCCAAAATCATTCATAGGGAGAAATAAAGTTTAAAACCTGTTTATTGCTTACAAGGAGTCGTCCTGCATTTCTCTCTCTCCTGCTGTGGTATAAGCAAGTGAATCCTCCCCCGAGCCTCTTAGGACCAGATGTGCCCTAGCTCACCCAGGTAATTATCCCTTGATAAGGAGATGAACTTCTTCTCTTCACCCCTTGGAAACACCTGTTGATATGGAGATGCACTAAAGCCAGGCAAGAGATTCTGGAAATATTGCAATTTTACCCACACCCTGTAACCCATCGTCTACGCACCAAAAAATTCCTATTTGAAAATGTATCACTTTATCAGTCTATCATAATCTACATACCTGTAGATTTATCAATCTGTAGGAAGAAAACACAAAAGAGAAAACTACAGACTATATTTCAGATCTTTCTATCAAGAGATTAATATAAAATCCCCAGGCAGGGTTTATTGTATGAAAACAAAAATTATTTATGTTAGAAAATTTGCTAATATATTCACATAATCAGTAAGTCAGAGGGGAAAAATGCTATTTTGAAAAGATACTGAAAGGAAATTTTACAATATATAACAACCAATTCTTAGTATTAAATTATGGGAAGATAGTAATAGAAAGATAGTTATGTTTTAAAATAAAGGCTATCTATTGAAGTCAACAGAAAACATCATACTTAACCTTGAAACACCAGAGGCATTCCCATTAAAATCAAGACAAGACCAGAAAGCACTGACACCACTACTAGCATTGTTCTGGGAGAGGAGTCTATTAATTGCATTGATCAGCAGTTATAACCACTAGTACTGTTAAAAAAGAAGAAATACGATTCACAGCATTATCAGATAAATTAAGATATTCTACTGAAAATGAATTAGAAATATTGAAATTTTATAAAAGAAACTTCTCACAAATATGCAGAACAATAGAGTTCTATATAGTAGCCAAAAATATTTTTTACTAATCTTAAATTTTAAAATATCACGCTCAATAGTCTTAACAATTAAATTATAAAAAAGAAACACTCAAGTTTTTGAGAAAAATTTCCAACAGTAATGAGGATGAAATTAAATAGATGAACAGAGAGACCCAATATATTTTTAAAAGAGAAACTGAATATTATAAAAATAAATCAATTATTTTCTTATTAATTCATTAGTATGATGTGATTCTAAACAAAATGAAAGAAATATTGAACTTGACAAAGTAGTTAAAAAGTAATAAAGCAGTTATAAAAACAATCTATATGGTTAAAATCAAAACCACAATATAACTGAATGAAGAAAAAAGTGAAAGATGATTGCCCACCTTCCTTGACCTCTCCAGCCCCAACATTCTCCCAAAGTGCCCAGATAGACAGAATAGCCAGGGACCTCTGAAGAAGAGCTGTCAACCACATGTTAAAACGGTGGCTGCCAGAGGTGAGCACCAGGATGTAGGAAATGGGTGAAGGACTTCACAAGGTACAGACTTTCAGTTGTAGGATAAATAAGCCCTGAGGAATGTAATGTACAGTATGGTGATAGTTAACAGTATTGTAGTGTGTATTTCAAAGTTGCTAAAAGAGCAGATCTTAAAAGTTCTCATCACAAGAAAAAAATTGTAACCATGAGTAGTGACAGATGTCAACTAAATTTACTGTGGTGATCATTCTTAACATGTGTATATATCAAATCATTACATAATGCACCTAAAGCTAATATAATGGTATATCTCAATAGAAAATGAAAACAAATGGAAAGATCATATTATTAATAGACAATACTTAATATGTGACTGGCCCAAGAAGTGATTGCAGGATACCTTAAAAAGATTAACTATCACCAATGTGACAAGAGGCGATGATCCAGTGCCCAAAGCCATGTTTGGTTCACTGTAAGCATAGGATGCTTATGGAATGAAAATGTGGACTCACTATTTGGTGCTACAGCAATTGTTCCAGAACAAAAAATAGTCTTTTCATACACTCTGCACCCAATTATTTCAGGTGGATTAATAACAACATATAAGAAAACAGAAATCTAACAATAGGATGGAAACTTAGATAACTATTTATGTAGTTTCAGAATGGGGAAATTTCTCAGAATAAAAACAGCAAAATAAATGGCACAAGAAAAATAAAGAATAAAGATTGAATAAAGATTACTTAAACTTTGAACATTGAAAATTCAGAAGAAATAATAAAATGAAGGAAATATTCAGATACATATATTAAGCATAGCAGTATCACCCTTCACGTGTGAAAATATGTGCTATTAAAATTATAACACCAGTAGAAAATTCAAGAAAAAATATGCATTTAGAAAATTATAGCACCAGTAGAAAATTCAGAAAAGGACATACAGAGTAATCTCAAGAGTTATGTATGAAAGCAAACATGTAAAAATATGTTTGTTAGTAGTTTACAAGGAAAGAATTAAAACATAATACTATTTTATCTCCCATATCAGTGTGGGTGAAGTAACATAATATCTAGTACATGTAGTAAAATTGAAGTTTCTCTTGCACACTGCTGGCTCAAGTATAAGAACCTGGAAGTTTCTGGAAAGTCAGTTGGCAAATTGTATTAGGAGTTTTAAATAACCTTTGGGCCAGAAATTCCTTTTATAGGATTTTTTCAAAATATGTGAATTTTGATCAGATGTAACCTAAATATCCATCAATATGTATAGATTACAACACAACTATAGAATGGAATATAACAAACATTTTAAATCATGTTTTAGATAATATTTAATGAATGCAGAAATGCTCGTAATAAGGGGTTCAATGAAAAAAGTGAGATGAAACTTTATATTCTACGAATATAATTTTGTTACAAATGTATATGCCTAATATAAGACATGCTTGAAATCTACTGAAACATTACTCTTGATTGTGGGTAGACTTTACTCTTTTTACTCTGCAGAATGTCCTAATTTTTAAAAATTGTTATAGTTACTTCGGTTGTAAAAGAAAAGTACTAACAAACAAAACATAAAATAGCAAAAGTCTGCAAAATGTTTGTCACATTAGTTTAACAGTAAGCCCTAATATCCCCAAAATATTGAGCGTATAGTATATAGATTATGAACACGATTTCTCTAAACTTAACCCAACTCCTAGTCATAACCCTAGTACTAACAATATTGTTCCATAAGTAGCAAAGTCAACTGCATGTTCAAAATTTTCAAAAGCACTTTTCTCACATTACCAGAAACAATGTAAAATTATGTATGGTATAATCTTAGTATTTTGGACCATAGAAGAGAGATAATGTAAGTTTTATACTAGACACTGCAGAACAATGAAAATTGTATACTTTATATCAGGTACCCATCTTTTTCTAATCCATTCATATTAACTTATTAAACAAATACTTATTGAGGATTAAGTAGAGTTACATTCTTAAAAAGATTACATTAAGCCAGGAGTTATAAATTAAAACACTACAAAGATAATAAAGAAGATAATTTTTCTGGGACAAGTTGAGTTTTGAACTCCAGAACTTTTAGAACTTTTACTTACTGAGTCAAGGAACACTCCTTGTTTATCCCTGTAATCTCAGTGAAACTCCTTATCCTCTTTGCTTTCATACAGTTATTTCCCCTCATCTTTGTATTTACTGCTTGTTTTCATCATGTATTTCTTTTTTTCAATTAGTCCTTCAGTCAACTTAATGATTCACAAGAGGATCCACTAGCCTGTTCTAAACCTAGTGACACTCATTAAATAATTGGAATTAATTCCATGTTTCAGTCAGATACAAAATTATTGCTGAACGGGTGCATTCAATTTTAGATTATTTTGCCCTGCTCACAGATAATGCCTTTACAGGTATTGTCTATTCAATACTGTGAGTGTCTAAGACTGAGTGACTTTTCTAATATCTAGCTATGAAATTAAACTATTGAATATTTAATGATGTTTAAATATTAATGTTCTTAGAGGGCAAGAATATATAAAAATGGGATTCATATTTTATTCCTTTAGATAATGGTAGTGAAACAACACTCATTGCATCTTTTGAGTATATAGATGGGTAGTTTGGTATTGAAGGTGAAACTAAGTGAATGCCCATCAAACAGAGCTAGCTGGAGGCCAGGGCTGTTGACTGTAAGGTGTCAATATTAGTGATTATTTGCAGGATTTTCTAAAGCAAAAGACTTATTTTATTTACTAATATTGAATGAAATAATTAAACACTGTTATAGGATAAGAATAAAATTATAATCTACCCCTTTTTCATTAAAAACGCTGTTGTGAAATTTAAGCACATTTTAATAAGATGCCATGAAATATATGGACTAAGACAAAGCAGAAACATGATGTTGTACTTAATTGTGCTTAATGCAAGTATACTTTACCAAGATGAAAGAGATATTGCTTGTGTTGCTGAAATATACAGAGACGATGAAAACAGCAGGAATTATAGTTTCGGCACTCATATAAATCAGTGATGTCTGAATTGGGGTGAGTGGACCATGAGACATAAGTGGTAATCCACTGAAAGGTGGGAAGAGAATATTAGCACTAATATTTATATTTTTTCCTGAAGATGAAATAAAAATTAAAATTCTTAATATTAGAAATGTAAATAGGTACTTCAGTCTTCACATGCTTATTACATTATGTTTCCTTTTTTTGTGAAGAATCCATGAGGTATCCAAGGGAAGAGTGGAGGTTGAACATCAAAAGGATGTTTGCTTTCAGCATTTCGTAAGGCAGTGTAATTTGCATGTGTCTCATTAGGTGATTATGTTGATAATATTATCTAGCATTTACTATACTAACCTTCTGAAAATGGACAAGTGGTTCCAAATAAATACTGCAGAATAACCCTGGCTTGAAGATAATATTTTTAAGTACAAATGAACAGCAACCTCCTCCCCACCCCATAAAAAAAGTTACAACTGAAATTTCTGCTGTCAGGATGGGCTTTTGCTAGCCACATTTCAAGGAAATTGGTGAAGATCGAATCAGGTCTGATTTCTTAAAATAGTCCACTAAATTATTTGAAATTATAAAATGATTAAGAAAACTATTTGAAACATAAAATTTATACACTATTTTTAACAACAAGCCTCATCCTAAGCATATATCATGCCTTGAAATAATAGTTCATAATAGTAGTACATATACACACACATATGTATCATTTTTCAAGGAAAGGAATACATATATAGATTCTGATCCTGCATAACTGTTTATTTTAATATTTATATTTATTTTTAATTATTAATGTTATGTGTACTTGATCAAAGAAATGTAGAGACTGCTATTTGTGATAGTGAATTTAAATTTAGAATCATCCTTGGCAATTGGACTAGGGTTGGTTTAGGCCAAATAGTAGGTGCTAATGCCAAATGAATATTTATTAATATACACACCCAAAATGTAAATCTACGCATCACATGAGAGACAAAGAATGTGTGACAGTGATTTTGGATTACTGACTAATCAACACTCCAGTAATGGCTTTTCCTGACGGCCCAAAACATTTTCATAATACCACTGAAGCCAGTTTGGAAAGCTTGTGGTGCTATATCCAATCTCCAGGGAAAGAATCCCAGGGGAAGTTCCTGAGTCTGATGTCCCATTTCTATGTGTAAGTTTTTACTGCTAAACTGGCTCATCATTTATAATGGTCATGTATAGATTATCCTTCCAAGTGTGGACTGGTAACATCCCCTTCCCTTTTGTCTGGACTAGTAGTAAGGATGCTACAAGGCATTTCAGAATGCCTTGTAGACTACGTTCCAAGCTTTATTTAGGTCTGGTTAAGCAAAGGGGATACATTTTTGTCCTACAGGTTGTGTTCTCTGATCATGAATACCCCATCTAGCAAGGAGTGTTGGACCTCTGGGACAGCAAAAACGTTTGGAAAAGCTACTACCTGGGGCTATCTCTGGAATCCATGCCACAGTAATGATGAAACCCTAAGCTTGATGTTTACTCCTTAGCAAAGTGATTTGGAATTTCCAAGAGTGACACTAGGAAAGAAAATCCAAGTCCTTCTAGTGGGAGAGTGCTCACTTTCTCTAAAGGCAGGAAGTTGCTGCTCTAGAAACGGTATCACTTTATAGAGGAGTACTCTTGAGCATACCACTATACTCTAAAAATAAGTTGTGGTAACTTTGGAGGCCCAAGATAAAAATAGACATAGAGCTAACTCATCCTGGTTCTCCTGACATAAGGTAGGAGAGAGTGTCCAGGCAAAATGTGAGACCTGTGCGTGAGACAACTGAGGAAGACAGACTTACCCACTAGGGTGCCTTCATATCAGACTCATATCTGAAAAGTCATAACTAGATTCATACCTGAAAAGTCACTAAAGTTAGTTTTATTGAATTTTGCCTCTAGGAACAGATTGTCCACATCAAGGCAATAAATAGTTGGTGATAGATGATTTAACTCAAATGGCCAGGTATTTCCCATTAGAGATGAAAAAAATCTACGATATCAAGTGTGTTATGGGAATAAATCTTCTCCTTTTATGGATTTTCTGCCAACAATCATTCAAAAGAGAGGGGCAAAAATTTTAAACAGCTTTATTTACAATAAGTTGCATGTACTCGAACTGTGTAATTTGATAAGCTTTGCTTTGTGTATATAGCAATGAAAACATCACGATCAAAACAGTGAATATATTTATTGTCCTTTTGAGCGAGTATAACAGCCAAGTGGAAGCTTTTGAAGGAATACTTTTTAAAATAAGAAGAAAATTGGGCTTGACAGATTGCAGAGGAATATTAATTTTAAGGAAGGGTAGAAAAAAATATTAGAGACCGACAAAAAAGAAATCAGAAGTGAGGTAGAAGGCCTAGCACCAGAGATGAAATAAATGATGAAGACAGGTCTGAAAAGGAGGGAGCACAGAATGATAAAGGGTGCCAGAAGTCCAACAGATGAAGGACCAGAAGCCTCTATCACGCTGCACAGGAAGGTACTTGTGCGGAGAGACTTCAATCAAAAGGATGAGGGTGGAACTCATAGTGCCAGTGATTTCATGGGAATGGGGTGCAGGGAATGGTGATCTTGAATGGAGATTACCCTTTTCAGAAACTTGGCTCCAAAGGCCCAGAGAATTGTGGTAGTGAGACAAGGATGCAGGGTCCATGAAAGGTTGAGGATTTGTTCTTTTTGTTTATTTATTTTTAAGATTGTTTATAATTCTTCACATCAATAGAATTTCAGAGAGAGCAAATAAGAAGAAGATGGTGAAGATACAATTGAAGCTGGGATAACTAAGAATGTGCAGCAAATTAAAGAGAAAGGGGAGAAGATTCAGAGAACAGGTGCAGGGGTCATGCTCCAGGTTAAGGAGGGTCTTTCTTTTACTAAAGGATGAAGAAGAGAGGTAAATATCTCTCTAATTTGGTCTTCTGTGTTTTCTTCCATCTCTCCTGTTCTGATTTCTCAATCGGTTGGCTAAACTCATTTTTCTCCACCCAAGCTTCTTTTTACTTCAGAAGTTCCTATCTCAGTAATCAGTACCACCTTCAATTACGGAAAAAAAAAATCTAGAAAGCATTCTCAGTCTGAGTCCTCCCCTTACCTTTCACATGCAGCCCCTCCATATATCCTTCTGTGCTACCTTCAGAATTGGTCTTGAAGTTAATTACTCCTGCTCAGGCCAGATCATACCTATCTTCTATACTCCCACTAAATAAAGTTCCCTAATGGATAAAGTGACCATATACTTCACCTCTTAACTTAAACAAAGCATTTTTGAGACAGTTAAAGAATGTTATTTATACTCATATGGAACAGGAGACAAAATTCAAGGGTCCCAAGGTGAATGGTCCCCCTGCTAAGGGATGCTCTTGTTTCACCCTCTCGACGCAGTCTGTTTCTCAGAAAACTGAGAGGGAAAAGTAGTGAGATAGTGTCAGCACCCTCCCCACTGGTCTTCAGCTGTCAGCATCCCGGAGGCGTCTACTGGACATACGGTTAGAAGAAACTCCAGCCGATGGCCTATAATGCGTTTCATGAGCGATTCGTGCTCACATTTCCTAACTCATCTCAGAACCTACGCTCCTCCTTTTTTCTTTTATACTGTTGGTTGAATGGGTCTCTTGCCTTCTTTGCGTACCTTAAACATATTCTTTTCTGCCTCGGGGCTTTTGCATTTATGCTTTCTGCATAACATGTGCTTTTCCAGCATCTTCCTAGGGGTATCTTTTTCTGGAAAATCAAGTCCAGTCTCAAATGTCATTACCTCAGAATGTTCTTTCCTCATTACACATGTAGCACATTTTTAATCTCCCCAAAATGCTTAGCCCATCACTTGTGTATGTCATTCATAACATCTGTGACAACCTGTCATTACTTAGTTTGTTTACTTCTTTGTTCTTTGTTTTCTTTCACTGAAATGTACTTCCAGGAGGTGAAGGTCTTCATAAGAGCACCGAATGTTACACTCAATTTGGAAAGCAGGTTGGCACTATCTAGTAGAGCTGAACATGGGGAGGTGATCTGATCTGATTATTCCACTCCTAAATATACACCCACCAGAAATGTACAAGCATGTTCATCCGGAAACATATCCTAAAATTTTTATAACATTATTATTTTTAATAACCCAACTAGAAGCATATCAAACACCTGCCTATAGTATAATGGATAAATAAATTATATTCATAGAACGGGAGACTACACAGCATTGAGAATGACAAAGCTATACTGTAACTGTAACATTGGTGAGCATACTTAATATTGAACTAAAGAATCTATAGACAAAAGAGTATAGATGGTATGAATAATAAAGAAATAAAAAGGAAGAAGAGAAAGAAAATGAAAAGGAAAACTGCAGAGTCACCTGTGTTTGAAGTCAGATGAATTGGGGACTAGGGAGCATAGCAAAGCTTCTGGGTTGCTGATAACATTTGGTTTCCTGGTTAAGGGGCGGGCTTATAAAGGCATATTACATTTTTGAAAACCCATCAAGCTGTAAACATATGTGCATCTTTTTTATGTCATGTTATACTTTAATAAAAATTTAATTTTTAAAATGTTTGTAGATATGGCACGATACAAGGATTGAGAAGGCTTGTAGTAGCTAGTATCTGTGGAGGTACAAGGGAATTAGCTGGAACGATCGCGCAGCAGTGTTCAGCTCCAAGCCGAGGGTGGAGACTGGGAGTTTACTGTGGCCCTACGTGCACAACTGTGTGATTACCTCCGATTTCATTCCAACAGGTCTGGTGTAGAAGTAGAGGAAGTGGGATGTTCGAGATCCAGGTCGGAACTTTTCAGAACAGGGCCGGCAGAAGGTCAAAAGGGAAAGGAATTTAATGTTGTCAGCAAGAGATGCAGTCTAGACTGCATGAGAAGGAAAATGGAGTTTATTCATAGACTGAGGAAAAGGTAGGGAGATAAGGAATAAGAGACTTTAGAGGCTTCAATTACAGTTGTAGCAGGAATAAATAAGTGAGAAAATGGATAGCTGTTAGTACAAATGGGAATTTATAGCTAAAAACTAAAGACGGGGTATTTCAAGGTTACTGTAAGATCCAAGGTAGAGTTTGTGTTTGAAGCTCAGGATGGGGTGGATGTGAAGGTCACTAGCAATTGGCGATGAAGCTAGCGATTGGACTGGTCTCTGCAGGGCATTGAACTAACCCAGAATATTGATGAGAATTTGAGTGGAGGGGAAGTGACAAGCATGGTGCTGAATCCTTTGATAAATGGGGAGAATGACTCAGAGGCTCATTCAGGACTCTGGATTATAGAGTCAAGTGGCATGATATGAATGAAGACAGGCTCTGTCTGTAGGGCAGGTGGGGTGAGGGCTGTGTATGCTGATGTGGGGTGGAATGGAGCTGGAGACCAGCAGAATGCTGACACTTTTCTATGCAGAGATTCCCCGTCCTTGTGACTTCACCCTCTCCATTTCAGAGAGCTGGAATTAGTGTAAGAGAAAGGGGCAATTTTCAGCAAAAGCAAGGAACTGAAGCAAATTTTTGATGAAGAGATGTGAAAGAGGGCTTTGTTTTGCTTTGCTTTGCTTTGTTTACCACAGAACAGGGATTTTAGAAGGAATAGATTAAGTTTTAAGAGGAGAAGATCAGCAAATCTAAGTAAGAACAGTCTAGCACAAATCTCTATGGAATTCAGAGTGAAGGGGTACATTTTGGGTTCTAATTAAGGGTGACAAGGATGTTAAGTGTTGTGATATTGCAATATCTCAAAGTTCCACATATCTCTGCTGTCTAGTTGTTTCAACATTTCTACAAGGCCAGGATTCGGGTGTTGTTAGGTAATCCACGATGTAAGCAGAGGGACTGTTTTGCAGGGTTCTAACAGACTGTTACTGTAAATCAATTGTAATGCCCCTGGAAAATTCTAGGCTAAGGTTATAAAGGAAAGATAATCTAGTTCCTGGAACATATGCCTTCTTTGTAAACTGTAGCAGGTTCTGGTGGATGGGAAAACTTCAGAAGGAACCAGAGAACTGCAAACTGGTTTCTAAAGTAATGATTCATGGTATTGATTCCTGATTCCCTACTGAGATGGTAGGTAGTAACCAAGGAAAGTAGCCTTCCCTAGGCTGGAGTAAAATGTAAACAAGAAATCTCCCTGGGGTGGACTGAAAGAAACTCTTAGAAAGAAAAACAAACTGTTTCTGAGAGCAGGATATGCAGTCATGGCAGAGAGAAGGTAAATGAGAAAGAAGCCACACTGGCTCTGTGGCAACAGTCTCTATTTATCCCGAAGGAGCAGTTTACTTGTTTCAAGAGCTGGTGGAATTTCCCCTAGCAACACTCAGTGTGTGCTGCTGCCCATCTTCTTTAAAGGACTTGACCAGCAGCAGGGGAGTGAAAGGGCATAAGCTAGTCCCAGGGGCACAATCATGGCTTTCTGCAGTTTAATCATGCTCTGGACTAGGTTTGTGAGTTCCTGTTATGTCCTCAGAATAGATGAAAAGCCTACATTTCCTGCATAACCAGGGTCCATTATTTTGCCATGCAGAGAACCTACATTGGCCATATCTGGATGCCCCATAACAAATGCCTTCTAGAGCTACATGGTTAAAATTATGAAGGGAAAGAAAGAAAGGTATACTAAAGATTCAAAGCAAGGTATTAAGAAGTCTTACAAAGACATAGAGCCAATAACTACATACTTGAGAGTAAAGACTCTTGGGATGCTTATAAATGTTTTTAAGGCTCAGGAGAAAGCCTCTCCAGAAAGTAAAATATTAAAAAGTGTGTGTGTACACGTGTGTGAAACACAAAAACACCAAGGAATAACTGACATACCAAGTCTATAATGAAAATGATAAGCAATATCATTGGAAAATTCACTTGTTATTTAAAAACAAAAAGCATACACATTTTATTAGGTTGGGATCTCAAATACCTGCATATGTCCAAATTGTAAAATAAAGGTGGAAGAAATTAAGAGTTTAGTTTTTCAAAAAGGCATTACAAAATGAAAGAGTAAATGTCTCAGTGAAAGAAAAACCTTCAGTCTTCATTTCACTTGAGAAAAGCCATGCCCTGGAAGCCCACTGAAGCAATTTATATAAGAAATGGATTTATTTTGAAGAACCCAGTAAAAATGTCTCCTCCCTCCTAGCTCTTCTTTAGGCTCTAGCATGTATTTTGTCTCAGCTTTGTAGGACTGAATTTAAATCAGTAAATGAAAACATAAGGATGTTCAAGCAGTTTATCAATTTGAAGCATTTAATGAGATGTTCTAGGGTGCTATATCATGCCAAGGATGCCGGCTCAACTCTCACACTCAGTCTCTAATGGCCTAATTTATATTGTGGCAATAGTTTTAGTTTCAGTGTAGCTTTGGTGGCCTTTTCTAACCCCATGTTAATTATCTCATGCCCCAAATTTTCATTTTGGTGTCATGTCTTTCAGTTTTCAAAATTATTGTGTTTGATCTGTGGTATCTGGGAATATTTTCTTTCTCATGTCATAAATATCACATAATTGTTTCTTTATATTTACTGCTTTTAACATATACAGAGTATTCATCTTTCTAATGGCTAAAAATTAAATATGACATTGTGTTTTTTACGTGCAAGGAGTTCAGCTATAATTAAGTGGCGAAGACTAGAAAATATTCCAATAGAAAAACTACCAACAAAGCATTATTTGGCTTTTCAGTCTGGAAAATGAATGTTGCATTTTATTCCTTTCCATCACCACCCTTAGAATTGCATCTTCTTGCAGTAGCACCAAGAATAATGCAAGGTCATTTCTAAAGTGTTTGCTTTTCTTACCTTTGTTCACCTTTCCTCTGAGGGAGGGAGATTATGTGTTTGAATTGTGACCCAAATGTCTCTGGTGTGTCCGGAAGCTCCCCTTTAATTACTCAGGTGGACAGATAAAATAGAGGAAATGAACAAAAGCTTATGGTTTTCATAAATGCATCCTTTGTAGCAATTTTCATTATCTATACCATGCAAAGGCTATATGCTTTTCAAAGCTAGCATTTCCTAAGTCTGAAGCAAAATGGAACTATAGAAAAGTTAATTTTAAAATGAAACTGGTGAATTGCTTTCTCCTTACCATTTCTATAAAGAGTATACTTAATAATTATATTTTTCCGTCTCTGGGACTTTCTCCCTTGCTTTGTAGATGTAGATAATGGATTTTCCATTATGTAGAACACAGGCTTAGAATTCATATTCTACCATGTTAGTGGGCTAAATACTACTTACCTGTAAACCTGGGTCTAGGTAAATTTTCATCTTAATTAACCTGTGTAATCGGCTTTTGAAAATAAGTTTCATCCCTTCATTTGCATTAATTACAAGGGTTGAAAAAAGTAAATTTTTAATTGGCTCAGGACAACTGTGTACAACAAATCCCCATGCTAAATGTAACAGAGGGCTTTGCAGGAACCAGCTGGCTCTCTGTTCAGATTAGGGCTCCCATAAATGGAAAAGGTTTAACCCCCTTCCAATATCTCAAAATCAATAACAAAAAGCTTCATAGGTGCCCTGATCTTACAAAAGAGTGTCACAGATGATTTCTCTGGAGGATTCTTAATATGCTGCAGTTACTAGTTATTATTTCTGCAGTTACAGCACCTACTAGCGCATAAGCAGCTAATGTTGATGGGATAAATCCAGTAGCATTAAAATAAATCAGCACTGAATAGTGGTTGAATATGAAAAGTCCCTAAAATCACCTAAATTCTACCCAAGGAGTTCCAAATATTCTTAAGCATTGTTATGTAAACGGTATTGTTAAACCAAAAACATCCTGAAGGTCTTTATACTTGAGATGTAAACGCTCAACTCACTTCCCTCCCGTCTTCTCAGCTCTTTCTGATTTCCCTTTTTATTCATTATTCTTAATGGTCAGTAGCTTTTTCAAAACTTACTGGAGTGAATCCATCTTTCCACTGGGCTCTGACAGATAGGGGGCTTAAAAAATTCAGTCTTCACACATTGACCTCTGAGGAAAGTATATTGTAGATTTCTTTCTGAATGCCTTCTCCAGCATGAAGAGCCCAGGGTAAAACCCTTCCAAGTACGGCTTGAGAGCACACATATATTCAGCTGAAGACAGCTCTCCTCCCTTTGCTCTGTGAGAATGTCACTGGAAAGCTTCTTAAGTTAGAAGCCAATATGACATTTTGACATAAATATACTCTTTTAGCATTTGACTCAGAATTTAGCTTGTATTCTACTACTCTTAAACCCCTGACATATTTACGTGGTGTCAAATGAGAAAAGACCATTTATTTTTAATGGTCTTTAGAAATGTGGCCATTTATTTTTAATGTTCTACCTTATTTCAGAAGACTGGATCCAAGTAAGTGCTACCTCCCTTAATCCAATTAGTTTTCAACCTGTATCTTTTTTATGTCAGAAACATTTTATGATTACAAAAGGAATTCCTTAACTTGTAATAGTATTCAGTGGGATGGGAAATAATATTACAGCGTCAAGCTGCAGATGTTTCCCAAACAGGCATTCTTTGCCTTTCCCCCCATGTTCTTAGATATAGTTCTATCTTGATAGATCCTTATGGTAAGCATTCAGTTGTTTAATGTTCACTCATTAAGCACATACAATTGGTTTGATTTAAGGGCTATGAGAATGAGAGATTATTGAAATAGAGATACCACTGGGATGATTCCTGCAAATCAAGGGACAGCATTTCTGTGTAACAGTAAGTTCAGTAGCAACTCATATTGTCCTGGAAATGTGGTGTTGAGGTGTCAGCCTTTGAAAACATTGAATAAAAAAGCCGAATTATGAATTAAATATCCTTGAACAACAGTTTGAACTTAGCAAGACCACCAGGGGGAGCAAGTTACTGGTCAAAGGAAGTTTCAGACATTTAATAGAAAATCTGGCTGGTGAGAGCAAAATCACACCACAGCAACATGACAGAAAATTACACAAACCCTTAGCTCACTGAAATAATATCTTACTAAAATCAAATTGCTTTACTTTAGCTTTTGGAGCAAGTGGCTATGCCAGTACCACATAGTTATTTCTTTCTCTGTAAATATTTTTCTAGTGAGGTATCCTATCTTCTGCAGTCCTTATGATAGGTATGCTGACAGCACTTTGGAAAATACGAATGACTGAAATTTAATGGCATACACATAAATTCCATATAATTATAGATAGAAAAAACATGTAATAGAGAGGGTTTGCCTCCTTGAAAAATAAGCAATATAGTTTAAATATAGGGAGAGCAAATCCTCAAAGATTTTACATTCAAATTAAAGGAAAATAACTTCTCTAAGGGAAATAAATAAAGTGACCTCTAAGCAAACTGTGAGAAAATACTCTTAAATCCTGTGGACAGAGATTATTCAAGAAGTCCTTCAGGGAAAAAGAAGTTGATAAACTTGTTATAAAGGATTTTAACAAGTGTTTACAATTCTTAAGTCCTGTTAAGCTATATAAATTAAACAAAGCATTTTGAGGGAAACAACTTGTATCAGTGCCAGTATGGATATTTCCTATTAACATTCAGCAGAAAAAAACTCTTAGTTTATTTAACATGAGCTATTTATTGACTGCATACAGAGTATATAATACTAAACAAAACTAATATGAATCCATTCTCTTGAGTCCAAGGGGAGAGGAGAACATTAAACACATAATTACTGTAATATATGATTATTTAACATAAAAGTGTTAAAAGGAAGCGCTGTATGCAGTGTGCAGGTATAACAGGGATTCTGTCTTTGGTTAAGTACTTAGAGGAAGCTTCTCAGGGGAAGTTGTGATGTGGTAGATACTAAAATATCCATGCAAATCACAGCAGAGGAGACTGGGAGGAGGGAAGAAGAATCTGGTTAGAGGGAACTGCACCTTTGGGAGCTATACACAGAGAAGACCTTGACATACTTGAGAAACTGAGAGGTGCCTGATGGGTCAGGAGTTGAGTGATCAAGGGGTGCAAGTCAGTGGAGATGAAGATGGAACTGTGGCAGCAGATGATTCTGAAAAGACCTTCTAGGATTTTTAGGTATTAATAGAATGCAAGGGGCTTAGAAGAATTTTGTGCTGGAGAGTGACATGATCCAGATTACGTTCTAGGAAAGTCACATTAGCATATGAGTGGGAAAGAATTAGACTGAAAAATAAAAGGGAAGCCGGGAAACCAGTTAGAAGTCCTTGTGGTGATCTGGGAGGAGATGATACTGGACGGAATTAGGGTAGAGACAGTGAAAATGAGAATAATATATATTTGATACATATTTTGGGAGTAGAGTCAAGAGGACTTCGTGGCTAACTGAACACAGAGAATGTTGGATAAGGAAATGATAAGGCTAGGAAATGCCCTTTACTGAACCAACAGATAGAGAAAAAGCAAATTTTGCAGAAGGAGATTAGTAATTCATGTTTTCAAATATTTGAATATTCAAAAGTTTGAATTTTTTGTGAGCCATCCAAACTGATAGCCAAGGTGCCAAGTTACTCATATATTTCAGTCTCTATCGTATATATAAGCATAATGAACAATGTGATTGGACTAGTGATATGGGAGTCATTGGCCATCAGATGGTAATTGGGTTGAAGGCATAAGAGTTGACAAGAGAATCAAGGGATAGAGTGTAAGTGAAAAGAGAAGAGAACCCAATACTCAGTACTGAGAAATTTGATTATTTAACCGATCTGAGTAAATGAGAAGCTTGCCACAGAAGTTGAGAAGGACAAGACATCAAGACAAGGCGAAATCTAAAAAGCCAAAATATTCTTAAAGTTGCCAAACTTTTGTTGCATGTTTTTGAATGATTTGTTTTTAATGAGATAACTACATTCAAGGGAGGCTGACAATTCTGGTTGACCACTATGGCTATGTTTAGAATTACTCTTTCAAATCAAGGTATTATTATTGATTATATTTTCTCAGCAAAAGAAGAATCTTACTAGTCTTCTTTATTGATCAGTCATGAAAAACGTGGACTGTAAAAATACTTTGATCAATATTCTAATATTATATATCATTTTGCTATTTAGAAAATAAAAGAATTAAATATGTGTGCCTTAGGTCAATGCCCATTATGTCTATATTCCTTTGGAGAATCCATATTTGAGTAGCTATTATGACTTTGAGTCCTATGCAAATTCCCTATGAACTATTGAAAGGGCCAGCTGCCAGCAGTTTCTTTTTTCATTGTTGCTAGGTGATTCATATGCTTACAGGGCTGGCAATAGACATTTCTTCCTGTTTTTTTTTTTATTAAGGTATCATTGATATACAATCTTATGAAGGTCATGAGCATGAGCAACAGTGAGGTTACTACATTCACCCATGTAAGGAAGTCCCCCTGCCACATCCCATCACAGTCAGTGTCCATCAGAGTAGTAGGATGCTATAGAATCACTACTTGTCTTCTCTGTGCTACACTGCCTTCCCTGTGCCCCCCCATGTTATGTGTTCTAATCATAATGCCCCTTATTCTGTTTATCCCTCCCTTCCCATCCATCCTGCCCAGTCCCTTTACCTTTGGTAACAGTCCATTCTTGGGTTCTATGTGTCTGCAGCTGTTTTGTTCCTCCAGTTTTTGCTTTGTTGTTTTACTCCACAAATGAGGGATATCATTTGATACTTGTCTTTCTCTGCCTGGCTTATTTCACTGAGCATAATACCCTCTAGCTCCATCCATGTTGTTGCAAATGGTAGGATGTGTTTTCTTCTTATGGCTGAATAATATTCCATTATGTATATGTACCACATCTTCTTTATCCATTCATCTACTGATGGACACTTAGGTTGCTTTCATGTCTTGGTTATTATAAATAGTGCTGTGATAAACATAGGGGTGCATATGTCTTTTTGAATCTGGGATCTTGTTTTCTTCAGGTAAATTTCTAGGAGTGGAATTCCCAGGTCAAATGATGTTTCTATTTTTAGTTTTCTGAGGAACCTCCATATTTCTTTCCACAATGGTTGAACTAATTTACAATCCCACCAGCTGTGTAGGAGGAATCCCCTTTCTCCACATCTTCACCAGCAATTGTTCCTAGTCTTTTCGATGTTGGCCATCCTAACTGGTGTAAGGTGTTATGTCATTGTGGTTTTAATTTGCATTTCCCAGATAATTAGTGACGTGAAGCATGTTTATGGTTTTTATTTTGAAATCTTTATCAAGAAGATTGGTGATTTCAGTTTTGTTTAGCCCTCTTTTTGGTGTTTGAGGGATTTTGGTTTGTACCAGATTCTTTTACCATTTCATATTTCTAATGATTACTATGGAATAATAACTCTGTGTAGGTGGCACCCACTAGTACCCAGAAGTTCTACTCTCTGGAGCCGCCCAGCACCTGGAGGAATGGTGGGGGTCACAGGCTAGCAGTGCTGGTTCCTGCTGGGAGGAAAGAGCCCTTTCCTGCTTCCCAGGTGTCGTGCCTGCCTCCACTGCCAGGTCCAGTTGGTCAACTGCACAGGGAGGGGCTTCTGTGTCATGGCCCTGTAGCTGCCATAGGGAGGACCACCTCTGGCGGGCTTGGCATGATGGTGGGGGCAACAGGTTGCAAAATGGTGCTTGCTGGGAGGTAGGAGAGGCAGGCTGTGCACCTCAGTGGGGGGCCTTGGCTCTGCATTGTCATCCAGGGGGATGGTGCACCTGAAGCTCCTGAATGTTCCTAACCTGCTGGACTGAATGCACCAGGACTATTTTGTCCATCTGTTCTTTCTCCTGAGGAGCAAGTTCTGTGTAATCCTTGGCCCTTTAGCAGCCCTTTCACTGTGGGGATGTCTTTCAATTTACCCACCTTTCTTTTGTCCCAGAGTGGCTGGTTATAGGTACCTGTTCTCCACAAACATCTGGAATCTCAGTCTCTCTAAGTATTATGACTGTCCTTGCCTTCCAACCAATCTCCAGAGCACCATGCAATGTGGATTCATGCTCCCATAGGGTAGGTGTTCAGAAGTCCTGGGCTTCTACACCCTCCCCGCTCCATTTCCCTTCCTCCTGCCTGTGAGCTGGGGCAGGGGGAGGGCCTGGGTCCTGCCAGATCACAGCTTTGCCACTTTACTCTTTTGCTTGAGGTCTTCTCTTTTCCCCAGATGTAGGCCATATGTTTCAGTCTTCTTTCTGGTCACTCTTTCATATTTGCTGTACTTTCATGTTATATGTGGTTTGGGAGGAGGTTTCTGCCTCACTTCTCATGCTGCTATCATTTTCCCTCTTCCTGTTTTTTAAACTGTTTCCTTTGTTTGCTGTCTTAATTATTACCAGGCACTTGACTTCTATTCATTTTAGTCTTACAGGTACACTTGAACTTGGATAATCTATACAACTTTCCACAGGTTACTTCTGTGAAGACACTGAATGATTTTTCCTTGTTATACATCACAACACTATTTACTCCAACTCATGTGGCCCTGGACAGGTGGGCTACATTCTTTCATACGAAGTTGCTATCAATTTCTATCCATCTAACTCTCGTACATATTTGTACTCCTTTTTATTTCACTAACTTAATCCCTGTAGTTTAGGGCACACAAATATCTACCCCCAAATTTTCTGTGCTATATTTTTCCTAGTAACTTAAGGAGTGTGTTGTACAACCTTGAGATAGGAAGTTCATAACTGAGCTATGCAGATAATTCCATCACCACATAGCTCTGAATAAGCTCTACAATATAGTCAGTACATCACAACTCCCTTTTAATGTGTTATGTTAATTGTTTGTGTCTTTAAACGATGAGCTGTGGGTACATGTAAAAGCAAAATAAATGAGATAGAACTGAAGTAAAATTTCCTTTCAAATCAATAGTGAATATTCAAATCAGATCAATAGTGGATATGACTAATATTTGATCCATTCAATGAAACCCTTCAATATGGAGCTTAACTTTTATGTTATTTTAGTGTCATATGGACATACTGATTTTGATTGGTTTCTCCATCACAGTGTTATATTTTGTGCTGTAGGTAAGGGCTTTAAATGAAGACTTCTAGTAGAAAATATTTTCTTCTGGGAGAAATTGGCTCTTGCAAGTTTGTTTTTCTCTTTTCTTTAAATGTAAAATTATTTAAGATGACATCTTTGCTGTCACACAAAACACTGTGGAAAACAATATTGTGCCATTCTTAACCATTAGTCTCTCCAGATAACTCAGAGGTATTTTGACGTGACAGAGGGGGAGTCATAAAAATGAGTTCACAGCAAATGAAAAGCACAGCTTTCGAAAAATATGTGTGGTACCAGATCTGAGGTATAGCTCTATAAAACCATTTGGATTTACCTATTAACTATAATGAGGAACACTGACCTCCTTCACCCTGTCAGTATTGTCAATAAAATAACATAAATATCCATTTCTCTAATATACTTACATATATTTGAACTTTTAAATATAATGACTTGTTTGCTTAAAAATTTCCTGGTAAAACCTAGGTTATTTATGATTTTCCTGAAATGTCAATCATTCCTAGCCTTAATATCTAAAGTGTCCTCTTATTGGGCAATGTATCTGAAAAGGACTGATGGGGAAGACACCTGGAATAGGACTTGGTTCATTAGCTGAGCTATAAGAGAATTTCCTTTGAAATTATAACATAGATAATTATTTTATATTCCACAAGCAACTCTGTAACCATGATACTTAGAGAAGGAGGCCAGTATACTAGGCATTAATAATAGTCAAAGTGATAAAGATGTTACATAAGATGATGTATTAGTCAGGGTTCTCCAGAGAATCAGAACCAATAGCATGTGTGTGTGTGTGTGTGTGTGTGTGTGTGTGTGTGTGTGTGTGTATCTATCTCTGACTGTCTCTTTTTTCCTATCTATTATCTATCTATCATCTATCTATCTATCATCTTATCTTTCTATCATCCATCTATCATCCATCTATCATCTATTGAGAGAAATTTATTTCAG
Source organism: Phataginus tricuspis (assembly GCA_029783875.1). Taxonomy (NCBI): domain Eukaryota; kingdom Metazoa; phylum Chordata; class Mammalia; order Pholidota; family Manidae; genus Phataginus; species Phataginus tricuspis. The sequence goes on from JAQQAC010008864.1 coordinate 3,009,102, forward strand.
AGAAAGAGAGAGAGCTTTTCTCAAGGAATTGGGTCACGTGACCTTGGAAATCAGCAAGTCCAAAATATGCACAGCAGACCAGCAGCCGAGAGAAGGAAGGAAGAATTGCAGTTCAAGTCCAAAGGCAGTTTGCTGGCAGAAATCTGTGAGGGGAGATGAGTCTTTTTCTCAAATCCTTCAGCTGTTTACATGAGGCCCACTCACATTATGGAAGGTAATCTGCTTTCTCAAAGTTTACTGATTTAAATGCTATGTTGTCCCAAAAAAATACCTTCACAGAAAGATAAAGAATAGTGTTTGATCAAATACTGTACCCTAGCCTAGCCAAGTTGACACATCAAATTAACCATCATGAGATGGTCTTCACAGCTTCTAAGTTAGAAGGAGAATATTTAGCAGAAAACACACTTACTTTATTAAATCAATAGTTCCTCAGTGCAGTCTTTTTCCTTTCATTGCCTGTGGCGAGAAAATTCAGATGTATTCTGCAGGTTTAGGAATTTTGCTGAAAGAAGCTTATGTATATAACTGTATATGAAATTCATTCAGTTTGTAATTAACAGCTAGCGAGTTTCTTTACTCAAGTTTTCTTTACTTTGGAAATAAAAATTAATATCAGTTGAAGAGATTATTTCTGAAGGCTAAGTTAGCCTTCCACTTGTGCTGCTACTAAAGTGACAAGCAAAAATCTGAAAAACACCATTGAGATGTGTTATGAGAAATGCCTTGGGTTTAGATCCAATTTACTGATACCTTATAACTAATCTGTTATACAGTACATTTTCAAAGACGGTGAGCCCTCTAGCCTGCTTATCATTGATATTGAAATAGAAAATAACTAGAGTAGAAAAGCTCTGTTATTCATTCAGAGTATAAAGAAACTGAAAAAGACAGTGCATGTTTTTTATGTATATAGAAGCCTAGAAAGTGTATTTTAATTCTTTTGTCACTAATTTTTGTAAGTCATGGTTTCCAAACTCTATCCATTTCTTACATTTCTAAATTGTCTTTGTAAAAATCAGTATATAAATTACAATATACTGAAAGTTAGAAGATAAACATTCATTTTTCAGTTGCTAACTCTTCTTTTGATCTTTTATATTCATAATTTTTGGTATTGTGGTACTAAAGCAGTTTCAATAATATATAATTTATAATTTTGCATGCTGCTTTTTAAAACTTATCATACAAATATTTTTTATACAGTGCCTGAT
>JAQQAC010008864.1:3015593-3027051 GCA_029783875.1 Phataginus tricuspis
GTTGTGGCTTTGTGTTGTCGTTGTCTTTAGTCTCCATATATTCTTTGATTTCTGTTTTGATTTGGTCATTAACCCATTGATCAATTAGGAGAATTTTGTTAAGTGTCCATGTATTTGTGAGCCTTTTTGATTTCTTTCTGAAATTTATTTCTAGTTTTATACCTTTGTGATCTGAAAAGTTGGTTGGTAGAATTTCAATATTTTTGACTTTACTGAGGTTCTTTTTGTGGCCAAGTATGTGGTCTATTCTGGAAAATGTTCCATGTGCCCTTCAGAAGAATGTGTATCCTGCGGCTTTTGAGTGTAGAGATCTGTAGATGTCTGTTAGGTCCATCTGTTCTAGCGTGTTTTTCAGTGCCTCTGTGTCTTTACTTATTTTCTGTCTGGTTGATCTGTCCTTTGGAGTGAGTGGTGTGTTGAAGTCTCCTAAAATGACTGCATTACTTTCTATTTCCTCCTTTAATTCTGTTAGTATTTGCTTCACATATGCTGGCGCTCCTGTGTTGGGTGCATATATATTTTAATGGTTATATCTTCTTGTTGGACTGACCCCTTTATCATTATGTAATGTCCTTCTTTATCTCTTGCTACTTTCTTCGTTTTGAAGTCTATTTTGTCTGATACAAGTACTGCAAAATCTGCTTTTTTCTCTTTGTTGTTTGCATGAAATATCTTTTCCATCCCTTAACTTTTCATCTCTGTATATCTTGGGGTTTGAGGTGAGTCTCTTGTAAGCAGCATATAGATGGGTCTTGTTTTGTTATCCATTCTATTACTCTGTGTCTTTTGATTGGTGCATTCAGTCCATTTACATTTAGGATGATTATCGATAGATTTGTACTTATTGCCATTGCTGGCTCTAGATTCGTGGTTATCAAAGGTTCACGTGTTGCTTCTTTACTATCAAAGAATCTAACTTAACTTTATTGTTAAGTTATTGTAAACACTCTCTGATGTTTCTTTATTTCTCTCCCTTCTTATTCTTCCTCCTCCATTCTTTATATACTAGGTGTTTTATTCTTTGCCTTTAGTTAGTATTTGGATGGTCTGGTTTCTTTGTTATGATTTTATTTTCTGTGGGAAGATCTTTTTAGCCTTAGGAGTGCTTCCTGCTAGAGCAGTCCTTTTAAGCTATCCTTTAGAGGTGGTTTATGAGAGGAAACTCTCTCAGCTTTCACTTCTCTGGAAATTGTTTAATCCCTCCGTCATATTTAAATGATAATCGTGCTGGTACAATATTCTTGGTTTGAGGCCCTTCTGTTTCATTACATTAAATATATCATGCCATTTTTTCTGGCCTGTAAAGTTTCTGTTGAGAAGTCTGATGATAGTTTGATGGGTTTTCCTTTGTAGGTGATCTTTTTTCTCTCTCTAGCTGCCTTTAATACTCTGTCTTTATCTTTGATCTTTGCTATCTTAATTATTATGTGTCTTGGTGTTGTCTTCCTTGGGTCCGTTGTGTTGGGAGATCTGTGGGCTTCCATGTACTGTGAAACTATTTCCTTCCCCAGCGTGGGAAAGTTTTCAGCAATTATTTCTTTAAAGACACTTTCTATCCCTTTTTCTCTCTCTTCTTCCTCTTGTACTCCTATAATGCGAATATTGTTCCGTTTGGATTGCTCACACAGTTCTCTTAATATTCTTTCATTCCTATAGATCCTTTTATTTCTCTCTGCCTCAGCTTCTCCGTATTCCTGTTCTCTGATTTCTATTCCTTTAACAAGCTCTTGCATCTCGTACAGTCTGCTGCTAAGACCGTCGATCACTTGTCTCAATTCTGCATTGTCTTTCCTCCCTTCCCTCACTTCCTCCCTCAGCTCTTGCATATTTCTCTGTAGATCCATCAGTGTGGCTATGACTTTTATTCTGAATTCTTTTTCAGGAAGTTTGTGTATTTCCATCCCTGCAGGTTCCCTCTCTGGTGTTGTCTGGGTCTGGGTGAGTTTTGCTTGTACCATATTCCTCTGTCTTTTCATGTCTACAGAAGTGGTTGCTGGTTGGTGCCACGTATGTCAGCTGGGCTCTTTAAGACTTTTCAAAAGTAAAAAAAGAAACAAAAGAGAAAAGAAAAAAAAAAGAAAGAGGGAAAAGAAAGAAAAGAAAAAAGAAAGACAGAAAAAAATGGTCACTGGGAGTTGATTCTGTGAGGATGCTGTAAGTGGTGCTGTTGCTTCACTATTCAGCCGCCTCAGGCATGCCGCTCCGCAGGGTATAGCTGTAGCTCTGGCCAGGGTGGGAATGAATGGGAGGCTGTTGATCTCTGTGGGAACTCTGAGTGCGACTACTCTTTTCCAGTTGCCAGCCAAGGGGTTCGAAATTCCCCAGGACTCGCAGCCTGCTGGGCTGAGTGTGCTGGGACAATCCTGGGCCCTTATCTTTTTAAGACCACTAAAAAAAAAGCGTGCACTGTTCTTTTGTCCCGTGAGCTGGCTGCTAGGACCCAGTGTGTTCCCAGGCTCAGATCCTGCACCCTCTGTCTCTCCAATCTCCGATACACTGCGTGATGTGTGTCAGCGCTCCCGGCGCAGATCACCAGAATTGATTATTTCATGGCCCTGTACTTCCACTCCCTCCAGGCTCTGAATCCTCTCCTCCTGCTAGTGCGCTGGGGTCGGGGAGTGTTTGGGTCTCACCGGGTCACGGTTCCATATCTTACCTGCCTTGTGGGTGCCAAGTCCTCCCAGGTGTAGATTCAGGCTGTGTGCTGTCCTGTATCTTCTGGTCTCTTTTTTAAGAATAGTTGTATTTGTTGTATTTTCATAAATACATATGGTTTTGGGAGGAGATTTCCCCCGCCCTGCTCATTCCGCCATCTTCTTGGAAGTTGTCTCCCTGGATGATGTATTTGATGTATTTTTAAATTTGGTTTGCTAATATTTTTTTGAGGATTTTTGCATTTATGATCATCAGGGATATTGGTCTCTAATTTCCTTTTTTTGTGGTGTCTGTCTGGTTTTGGTATTAGAGTTACGCTGGCCTCAGAATGATTTTGGAAGTATTCCCTCCTCTCCTCTCTTTTGGAATACTTTAAGAAGGATGGGTAGTAGCTCTTCTTTAAATGTCTTATAAAATTAAGCCTTGAAGGCATCTATACTAGGTATTTTGTTCTTAGGTAGTTTTTTGATTATCAGTTCAATTTCCTTTCTGGTAATTTGTTCAGATTTTCTGTTTCTTCCTGGGTCCATCCTTTAATGTTGCATTATCTAGAAAGTTGTCCATTTCTTCTAGGTTGTGCAATTTATTGGCATGTAATTTTTCACAGTATTCTTTATAATTCTTGTATTTCCATGATGTTCATTGTGATTTTTTCCTTTTTCATTTGTGATTCTGTTTATGTGTGTGCACTCTCTTTTTTTCTTGATAAGTCTGCCAGGGGTTAATCTATTTTTTTTATTTTCTCAGAGAACCTGCTCCTGGTTTTATTGATTTTTCTATTGTTTTACTCTTCTCAATTTTATTTATTTATGGTCTGATCTTTGTTATGTCCCTCTTCTTGACTTTGGGCCTCATTTGTTCTTCTTGTTCTAGTTCTTAAATTGTAAGTTTAGACTATTCATGTGGGATTGTTCTTGTTTATTGGGGTAAGCCTATAGTGCCATGTACTTTCTTCTTAGAACTGCCTTCACTGCATCCCACAAGTTTTGGGGTGTTGAGTTGTTCTCATTAGTCTCCATATATTACTAGATCGCTGTTTTAATTTCGTCATTTGTAGGGTATTCTAGACTCCAAAAGAAAATGCCTGAAATGCTGAATCATTGTTAAGACGGCGCCTGCGGGGTGCACAAAGGGCAGTTCTCTGCCTGCTTTCGAAAGGAGGGTGATTTTCTGCTTAGGCCTGCCTCCCGCTCCTGATTGGCGACGCAAGTCTTCCGCGAACGTCATCAGCTCATGGACACCATTTACCTGTATGATGTGCCTTTCTGTGTGAAGGCGGCTTGCGACTGCCTGACCTTTGTGCTGATTGGCCCATAAGTATTATATATACCTTGCTGTTTCCGCAATAAACGAATTCCTGCTTTGACTGAGCTCCCTGTCGCGTCTGTTTGTCCTCAAGATCCGGTGCTGGGGATCAGGTGGACAGCTGGCACTTACCTCTCCCGATCTTGCCTTGCCGGGGCGTGCTCTCCCCTCACTCCTCTGCAGGTTCGGGGGGGTTCCATGGAGGGCTAAAAACCCTGACAGTCATTGATCCATTGATTATTTAAGGAGCATGTTGTTAAGCCTCCATGTGTTCGTAAGATTTTGTTTTCTTTGTATAATTTATTTCTAGATTCATATCACTGTGGTCTGAGAAGCTGCTTGATACAATTTCAATCTTTTTGAATATACTGAGGCTCTTTTTGTGGGCTAGTATGTGATCTATTCTAGAAAATGTTCCATGTGCTCTTGAGAAGACTGTGTATCCTGCTGCTTTTGAGTGGAGTGTTCTGTAGATGTCTATTAGGTCCATTTTTTCTAATGTGTTGTTCAATGCCTCTGTCTGCTTACTTATTTTTTGCCTGACTGATCTGTGTTTTGGAGTGAGTGGTGTGTTGAAGTCTCCTAAAATGAATGCATTGCATTCTATTTCCCCTTTAATTCTGTTCATATTTGTTTTACATATTTAGGTGCTCCTATATTGGGTGTATAGATATTTATAATGGTTATATCCTCTTGTTGGACTGACCCCTTTATCATTATGTAATGTCCTTTGTCTCTTCTTACTTTTCTTGTTTGAAGCCTATTTTGTCTAATACAAGTACTGCAACTCCTGCTTTTTTTCTCCCTATTATTTGCATGAAATATCTTTTTCCATCCCTTCATTTTTAGTTTGTGTATATCTTTGGGTTTGAAGTGAGTCTCTTGCAGGCAGGATATAGATGTTCTTGTTTTTTTATCCATTCTGTAACTGTATGTCTTTTGATTGGTGCATTCAGTCCATTTACATTTAGGGTGATTATTGATAGATATGTACTAATTGCCATTGTAAGCTTTAAATTTGCAGTTACCAAAAGTTTAAGGATAGCTTCCTTGCTATCAAACAGTCTACCTTAAATCATTGATTACTCTATGTCAAACATAGTCTAAAGTATTATTCTACCTTCTTTTTCTTCAGCCTCCACAGTTTAGAAATTAGGTGTCATATTCTCCAGTTTCTGTGTTTCCTTGACTGAATTTCTAAGTAGTTGATTTAATTTTTTACTTGCTTAGTAATTAATTGGTCTACTGCCTTTACTGTGAGTTTATTTTCTCTGGTGAAAGCTCTTTAGCATTAGAAACATTTCCATATAGAGCAGTTCCTTTAATATATCCTGTAGGTCTGGCTCAGGGCGGTGATGTCCTTCAATTTTTGTTTATATAGAAATTGTTTAATCCCTGCTTCAAATTTAAATGATAATTTTGCTCAGTATTCTTGGTTGGAGTCCCTTCTGTTTCATTACATTAACTATGCCATGTCATTCCTTTCTGGCCTGTAAAGTTTCTGCTGAAAGTCTGCTGATAGCCTGATGGGTTTCCTTTATAAGTAACCTATATTTCTCTCTCTCTGGCTGATTTCAATACTCTCTCCTTGTCCCTGATCTTTGCCATTTTTATTATGATATGAGTTCCTCTTGTTAGGAAATCAGTGGGCTTCCATGACCTGAGTGTCTATTTCCTTCCCTGATTGGGGAAGTTTTCAACAATTATTTCCTCAAAGAGAATTTCTATCCCTTTGACTCTTTCTTCTTTTGATACCCCTACAATGAGAATATTGTTCCATTTGGATTGGTCACACAGCTCTCTTATTATTCTTTCATTCCTAGATATCCTTTTTTCCATTTTTCAGCTTCATTGTTTTCTTGCTCTCTAATTTCCAGATGACATACAACTTCTTCAACCTGTGTAAGCCTGCTATTTATTCCCCCCATTGCATTTTTCATGTCAGATACTTGCTTTTTTGGAGGTCTTCTATCTTTTTGTTGAGGTCCTCCCTGAGAACTTGAATATTTTTCTGTAGCTCTGTGAGCACGCTTATGATTTTTACTTTGAAGTTTTTATCAAGAAGTTTGGTAATTGCAGATTCACTCAACCCTCTTTCTGGTGTTTTGTCTTGTAGTTTTGTTTGGACCAAATTTTTCTGCCTCTTTCTTTTATTTTTAAATGTTTCTTATGAAATAACAATTTTATGTAGGAGGTGCCCTCTAGTGCCCAGAAGCTCAGTTTCCTGTTCGGGTGCCCCAGCTATTGATTTGTGGTGGGTGGGGCACTTTCTGTCTGGCCTGTAGTGATCTGATTTCAGGTGGGTTGTGTGGGCCTTCTGCTATCTCACTATCAGGGAGGATACTCAAACTGTACTGCTGGAGTTGTTGTTGGCAGAGCCACCCCACCTGGCATACAGCAATGGCAGGGACCACAGGTGAGTGGGACAGGAGCCTTCTGGGAGGAAGGAGCTCCTGGGATTGACTCCTTTAGTACTTATGCGGCTGGGCCAAAATAGAGCCAAGAAAGTCCCTCTGCCTTTCCGGCTGCAACCGCTACCTCCACCGCCAGATCAAGTGGGCCATGTGCTCCGGGAGGAGGTTGGTGCTCTGCTGCTAGAGCCATGGGCAGAGCCACCTTCTGTCCGGCCTGTTGCAATGGTGGGGACCACTGATAGGTAGGACCAATGCCTGCTGGGATGAAAGAGCTCCTGGAGCTCGCTCCCTCACACTGCTCTACAGATCCCTAAAAATAGGGCTGAGAAAACTGGGAGGGTTTCCCTCTGCATACCTGGGAGCAAAGTCTGGTTTCACTGCCAGCCAGCAGGCCATACTCTGCAGGGTGGAACTCAGCACAGCATTGCCAGCAAGGGCAAGGATGGAGCATCTGAAGCTCCTGAGAGTTCCTAACCTGTGGGGCTGAGGATGGGCTGGGGAGGTATTGTTGCCCTGACTGTTCCCCTAAGCAGAGAGCCCTGTGTAATCCTTGCCCCTCTGGTGTCCCTCTGGCTGCTGAGAAGTCTTTCAAACTGCCTGCTTTGCTTTTTTCTCATTGAGCTGGTAGAGCGTGTCTGTTCTCCACAAGAGGCTGGGATCTCAGCCTCCCTGAGAGTTCCTCCTGTCTCTGTTGTCCAGCCCCACCGATCACCAGGGCACCGTGTACTGTGGGCTCGTGTTCCTGTAGCAGATCTCCAGGGCCAGGTGTTCAATGGCTCAGGGCTCCTACTCCCTCCCAGCTCTGTTCCTCTTCCTCCCACCTGTGGCCTGAGGTAGGATGAGGGTTTGGGTCCTGCCAGATCATGGCTTTGCCACTTTACCCTTTTCTGTGAGGTCTTCTCTTCTTCCCACATGTAGGCAGTCAGTTTTGCAGTCTGCAGGTCATTTTCAGGTTTAGTTTAATTTGCTGTATTTTCATATTCTATGTGATTTTGTGAGGAGGTTTTTGCCTTGCCTTATTACACCATCATCTTTTACCCAGAATCCAAATATGAAGCTTTTATTAACTGCTTTTTCAATATCCATAGAATTGATTACATGATTTAGTACTTAAATATATAGTAAATTGTAAACCTAGACTACTATCACTGCATTCTTGGTAGTAATCTTTGTATATTATTTTTTTCATCATATATTATGAATTTATTGCATTGATGAAATAATTTTAGTAATGTTTATTTATGAAGTTTACCTTAATATGTGTAAATAAGATTTATCTGTGGTTTAAAAACATTCTTAAATTTGTTAGATATTTTATTTAATAAAAATTTATATAGCATTATGCACGTCACTGTTCTAAATGCTTCACAAATATTAATTTATTTAGTCCTCATGATAGACATATGAAAGAAATATTATTAGCATCCTAATTTTGCAAATTGTAAAATGGAGGCACAAAGATATTAAGAAACTCCAGTAATGTTAGTTGATGGTAGGCTTTGGACTCAGACAGTTCAGAAATGAAACAAAAAACAGATTTTCTTTGTTCTTTCCACATTCATTTGAAAGACTTAATTTGTACAAATGCCTGGTATACTTTTGGAAATAATAGTGCACTGAGAATTTTATTAAGGCAATTAATATATTTACATTTTTACAGAAAAAAACTTTTACTCAGATTTTCAAATTGTGTATACATATAAAAAAAGTAATCGCATGATTATTTTAATTCCGTATGCCATTGTTTATTCATACATTCTTATTTTTTATATTGTGTTTGAGCTTTCATTTTTAATTTTTGAGTAGGTAAGTAATGATTTACCTAGTCTATAATTTTCTCTACAAAGTATCAGTTTATTTATGAGTCTGCTCTTTTATACTGGTAAATGCATTAATTTCCAGCAGCAAAATCTTAGTTTAACCTTGCAGAAAATCCAGAAGTTCTGATCCAACTCCTAGCCCCTTTTATTTATTTTTTAATTTGTCTCTTCAGTTTAGGTCAGTTTTTTGCAATCTCCTCCTCTGTTTTATATCTTTCTGTGCTTCAAATAACTATGCAGTACACATAGTTAGCTGCCGAAAAACTCTTAGCTGTATTTCTCTAAAAGATATATTCTACCCCCTGAGAAATCCAAAGAGCCCCTGAATGTACTATGAACTGCATGCGAGTACCACTAATTAATAAGAAATTACAGCAGCTACTTGGTCTATTATCATTGTACCAAAACATTTACAATATAGCTGATCAACACAGACTTAAGTAAATTCTCAGATTTTAAAAAATAAACAAAAGCAGTATACATCCTAAAAATGATCGGTACTCATAAGTTTTAGGGTAACCATCAGATAAACTCTTGTCTACAAAAGCTGTATCATTATGCTGTTTTAAGACTATCCCCTATTTGCTTGTGGCATCCCTGTACTAATATGGTGACTTTGAATCATTAACATGATAACTTATGAAATGAATATTTAATCCTGAGAATGTTTTGACTCTCAGTGATTGTAATTTATAGCCAGTGCTAGTTGATATGTGTACAGTTGGTGCTTAGTATATGTGACTAGCATACTTCAAGGAAGCTTGGCATACTTTATTTTTATCAAAGAATTACTTCAAACTCACCTTTTCCAAGGCTTCTAGTACCATAAGAAGTTGATGGTCAGGTTTGTCCATAGCCTTAGAGAAAACAGTTATGCCATCTAAATATCCACTCAAGCATATAAACTCACAAGTGAATGATTTCGGTGTATTTGGATTTACGTGCTATTGAACAAATAGGGCCAACAATTAAAAAATTATGAAGTTTGTTCAAATTAGAGCCTCTATTTTCCAAATATGTAAGTCTGATCTCACAACACTGGCAGTGTCTATAGATATTCTCTGCATCCTCGGGTTATACAGAATTGTCAATCATATAATTAAAGTGTGGGTAGACCTTCTTGTTCAGGACACAAAATGATAGAACCACTTAACCTTTGATGTAAGAAGTAGTCTAGATATTTTCCTCAAGTGAATATAATGATCATGTACAACCCATTGTCAGGGCCTATCAACAAAAATCTCTTACATAATTACCATTTAGATAAATTAATTAAATTGATACACACACAGATGAACAACAGCTTGCTTGACTATTATAACTTAGTAAGTCTTATACATAGATACTCCTGTGTAAGTACAGCAGGCCAATGGCCAACCTACTACTTACTTATCTGAGAAAGTAACTTAAATATTTACTTCTGAAAGTCCTTGTCTCCATAGTAAACATGATCATTGTATGAAACTTATAAATATTCAAAGAAATTAAAGAAAAAAGTCGATAGGAGCCCCAAGATTCAAAATTAGCATCCATTCCATCTAGCCTCTCTCAAACTCCTTTTTAGTTTGACTGAGAGGATTTTAATTGCAGCTTTAGAGCTCAAAACCAGAAAATAATGTATGCGCTGAATGAATCAAGGAGTTTATAGTCTAGGGCATCTGACTGCTCCAAATTGGACTCTGCTTTGCACCCAAGTGTAAAAATAAATATAATCTGATGCTGGAGATAAAGGCTTCCTTCATTTACGGAACTCAGTCTGACCGGTGGTCTCACCTCCAACAGTTGTTCTAGTCTGTCTTGAGTTAGGCGTGGTCCGAGAGTGTCAGGTGCTCAGGTTGGGTAATACGTGTCTACCTAGTTCCTTGATCCTGTGGACTAGTTGTTATAATTGTACTTCTCTTTAGTAGCTTGCTTGGCATGCAGAGTAATTTCTCTTTATGAACCCTGACTTTCTCTGCTATTTTCCCTCTGAATCAAGAGTTCTGATCCTGAACCCTGGCCTTTGGGTGGAACTCCTCCACCCTTGATAGATGGCTCTGACGGTGATGGTACCTTCTGGGCCTTCTGTGATGTAGGTTCTGCGTTTTATCATGTATCACTTTTGAGGTTGGAGGTCCATTTTCTGAAGATTTGAATAGATTATGAGTGGAGATTAGACTCCACTTGCCTGTCCTACCTAACCTCCTATCAGAACGAAGACCAGGTCAAAACTCTTCATGCTCAGATATCCTGTTAGAAATGGTCAAACACACCACCTAGATTCTTAAATATGAAAACACTCACTATATGCTGATCTCTGGCTTTTCAACACTGGCTATTCAGAGTAAAGAGTTATAGAAGGGATGAAAACAAAACAATTCTATATCTATTCTTTTTCTCTAAAGAATACTTAAAAGAGGTGGTAGACTAAATATGCACAAAAACACAAATATGAAAACTGCCTTTCATGCAGATTCTGTGGGTGCCTGGTATTTAAGATTACTTCTTACCTTACAGGATATCTGTTAAGTGACAACTTGGTAGAAATAATTTCCCACCAAGAAAATACGCTGAGAGAAAAATATTGTAGGGATAGGACATAGGTCGATCATGAGGTATAAAGGAGATATTGGGAATAATTTGAGTATTTTGTATGAGGGAGTATACTGAACATAGCAGTACACCAAAGAAAAACCCACATCAGTTCTGGAAGCAGCCAAGACCACTGTCTCTGGGATCAGAGAGACTAACATTTGAATCCCAGCTCTGTCATTTATTAGCTATATGATATTATTCACATTACACAAACTTTCTTCGTCTCTGTATTTTCATTTGTGAAGAAGGAATAACAGCTATATCTTAAGGAGTTGAAAAAAGTCAAAATGATAAAGCAACCTTATACTGAAAAACATGCACTGAATTTACTGGGAGGTGTACTTAGAATCTTACCATTAGAAAATTACTTTAGGATGTTGAGATCGTTATTTTACCTTCTGGATTCATTCCTGCTTCCCTCCATCTTGCTCTGTGCCTCAAAATGCTGCCATGTGGTGGCTACACAAATTCTCTTGTTCTTTGGTTTCCAATTAGCTTAGGGAAAAGACAGAATCCAAGAAAGAAATTTCAGAATGAAGGATAATTAGGTCTATGGCATTTATTTCCCTGGATCATCTATCTATAATCTATCTATCTATCTATCTATCTATCTATCTATCTATCATCTATCTATCTATCTATCTATCTATCTATCTATCTATCTATCATCTATCTATCTATCATCTATAT